>QEPC01009250.1:2322935-2373557 GCA_003113815.1 Sphenodon punctatus
GGAGCCCTCACCATGTTCTAGTCTTTTCCAGGCGTAATCTGCCTGGATACTGCTGACGAGAGGTTTTCCGGTGCCTGCAGAGCAGGAAGTGAATCCCAAGAGTGAGAATACGCGGAGCTCTCTCGAAGAACAGAGTTACTGGTAAGTAACCTCCGTTTTCTCCAAATGAAAATGAAAGCTTGCGGACTTTAAAATTATCCCCCAAAAGTTGTTTTCAGAAAGAGAGAACAAAACCATATTTGGAAACAAAACTTTTGAAAAATATAAACATTGCTGCTTAGAAAACTTCAATACTAAAATATATTTTTGATATTTTTCTTCAAAAGAAAACCACAAATCTACCAGCTCCAGTTGCTACATATTCTTCACTTTTCGAAGTACAAAATCATTCTGGGTGCTTTTAATTGTTCTTCGAGGTGTGCATAACTTGCTGTGTGCATGTTAGATAATATTAATCTTGCAAAGGTGCTGAGCATGTGTAGCAGGATGCTTGAAGTTAAAGGTGATTAGCTTCTTGTGGAAGCCATCAGCACCTGGCAGGATCAGTACTCCAACATCCCTGGTCCAATACAAGGTCAGTGCACACTCCATGCACGCATTGCGTGTATGTCAAGTGCAGGATGTGTGTAAGTAACATGAATTTGGTGGGCGTGCATGCTGCGGTTGGTGTGCACACAGTGTGCATTTGGCACGCGCACACACGGATATGGATATGACAGTGGAATTAACTGAATCTAGACCCATATGGATTATGTGTCTTTGTGTGGACGTTAGGCTGGTGCGGGGGAGTGTAATTCCTTTCTCTGTGTGTGCGCGGTCCTAACATAGGGTTGCTATACCTCCCCTTTGATCCAGGACGTTTGTGAAAAATACATGGTGCAGAAGCGTCCTGGATTAAATGGGAGGTATGGCAACCCTACCCTACCCTAATTCTGGTAGTTTTTCAGTGGTTTCCAGAGTACATATGAATTACCTAGCTTGACACCATCAAGCTGGTCGTGCCTGATACCAGAAATCCCATTTTACAGACAGGGAAGTGAGCTTGAGAGACAGACTTACCCAAGGCCACTCAAGGTAAGTCATGACATGACGGGCCTCTCGGAACGCCACACTGAACGCTGGACCGGGATCCATCTCGGATCCCAGTCCGTGATCAGGCCGTCTGTCCTTTAGATGCATTGGCCTGATCTCTGAGGGGGATCGGGGGGGGGGAGAGGATGCGTGGTGCGACGTGCGGCCGCTCAGCCCCACCCCCTACGCTCACTCGGCCGGCCGCCCACGGGGAGACGGGCAGGCATAGCGGCCAATAAGGCCGCGGCGCCTGATCCCGTCCCATGGTTGGGACCTGATTCTGGGATGGGGCCGGCAAGCAGACGCTCACCGTGGCCATTGCCAGCCCCATCCTGGATCATGTTCAACCTAACCATGATTCTGGAGGTGAGGCCGGCCTCACCTCCAGAACCGTGGTCAATTTGATCCCAGCTGGGTGTTCACTGTGGTGAACATCTGGCGGGGAGCAAATAGACGTTCACGGGATTGTTGCCACCACACAGGATTCACTGTGATTCAGTGTGGTGAACCGCTATCTTGTAACGTCTGAAAATACCCTCAGTTAGGCCAGGATTTGAACTAACCACTCCCAGCTCAAAATCACAACTAGATCATACCGGCCCCAATAAAAAATTGAGTATTAAAAAAGCAATAAATCTCCCCCCCCCCCCCCGCAATACCCTCCTGTTAATAGCAGCTCAGGGTGGCTAGGGCTAGGGACTGAAGTGGAGCAAAGACAAAGGACCAGAAGGGATCATTTTGTTCATCTGGTCTGACCAACTGCATAGAGTGGGTCATAAAAGTTTCTCCATGACGCTGTGCCCAAGAGAGAGGGAAAAAATTTAAACATCCCGAATCCTTCAGGTTTGGAAACGCTCAGCCAACCTCCTGCCAATTTCACCTGCTAATCTCTCTAATGGCTCCTTCACCTGGCCCAGAAGAAAAACTCATTATGGCAAAAGCGTGGGCACTGGGTTTGAAAATGGAGGCATTCCCAATTTTCAAGGGCATATGGTTATCTTCCTATTAAAAACAACAGGAGCAAATTTAGAGATTCTTTATTTAGTTGTATCTGTCACCCTGTGATTCTCAAAGGGATAGTATATTAGAGGTATGAGATATATTTATGAAAGGCCCTTGAAAATGACCCAAAAAAAATTGCGGGGAGGGCCACTAATCCAGTCTAGTGCGCTTGGAAACTAACACGAGCAGTGTGTGAGTCAGGAGATAAGTGGAGGTCAAAAAATAAATGAACTAAAAATCAAATAACTTATTTTCATTATTGCCATCATAATCCTCAGAACAATTCCATTTTTATGTTTTTAAAAACGGCTCAGTGTTATTATTTAACAGCGAGTAGCATTGCCTTTGTACAAAAACTCTAGAAATAAAAGAAATCAGAAATCAGACCTCAAGACTACTTGTGAGGCAGAAATAATCCAACCATTATTTCTGGTGTAAAAGGTTTGTGAATAGCATCATTTGCCTAGAAGCTGTTTTCCAACCTAATAATTCCCAGAATAATGACCTAAAACTGTTTCCAAGAGGATTAGGGCCCTTTAACTATCAGAAAGCACAAGTTTTCAGAAAACTAAATTCTGATTGGCTGAGGGGTGAGTTCTGATTTAGGCTATAGATCTTTGCTTAGTGGCATCATTTTAAAACTCTCTGAAGTCAAAAAGTAAAGTGTTGGAATAATCCTTTAGAAAAGGATTGTGTGAGTTAAATATATATTTCACTTATTACTATAATGACCTCCATGATTGTCATTTAACTAGGTTTTTAATCCACTTGGAAGAGTTCTTAAAAACCCCTGCTTTAGCATACCTTTGGTAAAAGGGCTAAAATGACAGCTGAACACTGAGATTGTTGCTTAATTGTTGTCACATGAATGCCTCTTGTTGGAGGGACTGTGCAACAAGGAATGTATTGTTTTTAATGATGGCATTTGGCATGTTTCTAAGGTGCGTGTAGACTCAATGTACTTTGCTGCTGCTTTTAGCTAGGATGAGTTGTTGTGACTAGGGAGGAGGGAAAGATGCAGAGTCAGAATGACAGCGGGATGTGTTGACTAGGAGAGGGACATAAAAATGCATAGATTCTCTCTCCTATTCTCAAAAAGTCCACTCTTGACCCCTCTGACCCTTCTAGCTATCGTCCTGTCTCACTCCTTCCTTTTGCTTCCAAGCTGCTTGAACGTGTTGTCTACTCCCGCTGCCTTGACTTCCTATCCTCCAACTCCTCCCTTGACCCCCTCCAATCTGGCTTCCGCCCCCTTCATTCTACTGAAACTGCTCTCGCTAAGATCACCAACGATCTTCTGGTGGCTAAATCTAAACGTCTCTATTCCATTCTTGTCCTCCTTGATCTCTCTGCTGCCTTCGATACTGTTGACCACTCACTCTTGCTGGATTCCCTTCACTCCCTTGGCTTTTGTGGCTCTGTCCATAACTGGTTCTCCTCCTACCTCTCTGACCGCTCCTTTAATGTGTCTCTCTCCAACTCCGCCTCCTCCTCCTTCCCCCTCTCAGTTGGTGTTCCTCAAGGCTCTGTTCTTGGCCCTCTCCTCTTCTCGATCTATACCTCATCCTTAGGCAAACTCATTGCCTCCCATGGCTTCCAATACCACCTCTATGCTGATGACACTCAACTCTATCTCTCTACTCCCTCTCTCTCTCCCTCTGTTCAAGCTCGTCTCATCAACTGTCTCTCTGACATCTCTACCTGGATGTCTCAACGTCAACTCAAACTCAACATGGCTAAAACTGAACTCCTTATCTTCCCCCCTCATCCTTCCTCTCCTTCCTCACTGTCAATAACTATTGATGGAGTCACCATCCTGCCTGTCCCCCAAGCCCGTAGCCTAGGCTTCATCTTTGACTCAGCCCTTTCTTTTAAACCCTACATTGACTCTGTTGCTAAATCCTGTCGCTTCTCCCTCCATAACATTGCTAAGATTCGCCCTTTTCTCTCTGTCTCGTCTGCCAAAACTCTTGTTCATGCTCTGGTCATCTCTCGCCTCGATTACTGTAACCTCCTTCTCACTGGCCTTCCCCGGTCTCACCTTTCTCCCCTCATCTCTGTCCAAAACTCTGCTGCCAGGGTCATCTACCTCGCCAGTCGCTTCGACCATGTGCAGCCCCTCCTCTCTTCGCTTCACTGGCTTCCCCTTCCTGAACGAATCCTGCACAAGCTCCTAGTCTTCACCTATAAAGCTCTTCACAACCTTGCTCCCCCCTACCTCTCTGCACTTATCGCCCTCCATACTCCAGCCCGTGCACTTCGCTCCTCCTCTGTCCCTTCTCTCACCCTTCCACGCCTTCCCTGCTCCCCTAAGCGCCTTCGTCCCTTCTCACTTGCTGCCCCCCATGCCTGGAACTCCCTCCCTGTCCACATCCGCCTTGCCCCCTCCCTTCATACCTTCAAATCTCTCCTTAAAACTCACCTCTTTCGCTCTGCTCTGTCTGACTCTTTATCCTGCTGAGCCACTATTCCTATACCTACGATCGGTTTACCCTTATCCTTGCAACATGGACCTGCCTGCTGTCATTCTCATCGTAACCAAGCCAAGTACGTGCACTTGAGACCTCGCATCTTCATGAATGTTAGACCCCTTGTCTCTCCCTCTGTTCCCCTTCCTAAGTCTCTCCCCCAGCTCCTGTCTCTCAGAGTGTAAGCCCTAGGGGCAGGGACCGTGTCTATTTTATTACTTTGTAAAGTGCCAGGTACACTGCTAGCGCTATATAAATGTTTGTTAATAATAATAATAATAATAATAATAATAGATGAAGCCATTGGATAACGGATTGTTCGACCCATTCAACTAGCAGGTTGGCCAGACATCCCAAACTATGCACCAAAATGTTCAGGAAAACCCTAGGAGCTTAAAGGGTGGTGTAATATGAATTGGTTTTCTTGGAGATGTGGTGAATATATTTAATCCCTTGACTGCTACCAAATATTTCAGAAATGTCTAGGTACATCTCACCAAAGACCTGAGTACACTGATCTATTACTCCAGTTTTAGTACTCCATGTTTGCCGTAAGTCCCTATTCATTCTAAGAGCTGCTGCTGAGGACTAAGAAAAGTACAAATAAGAAGATAAATGATTCCAAATTGCAGGAAACAAATATTATTATACACAGCCCTGGCCTCAGAATTTGCAGTGCCCAGGACAAAGATAAATGTGGGACGGTTGGCAGCGAGGGCTGAGACGAGAGGAAGTGTTCCTGTTGTGAAGGGAAATAGTGACCTTTCGGGAGTGCTTGCAAATGTCTGTGGATACTTCATCAGTTTCCAGTGATTCCATGCGTCTGCTATTTAAAAAAAATCATTTTTGTCACTTTCTGGGACATTTTCATCATTTCCCTGGACTTTTATTTCGATCACTTGCAGAATTTTTGTCACTTTCTGGGACGTTTCATCATTTTTCTCACTTTCTGGAACTTTTTCATCACTTTCTGGGGATTTTATCACAGTTTTACCGCAGTTGTACATCACTTTTACGGTAATTTCCAGCACTTTCCTGGTGCTTAGCCAAGAGGTTTTCATCTCCACAGCCCCCGGGCTGCTCTCAGGGCGCACACAGGGTTTGGAACTGGCCCATAGCAGCCCTGTTTAACTTGTGAAAAGTAACAGAAAATGGTGAAAACAGTGGGAAAGCCGGTAACTTTTTGTATCACACGAATCTGGTTGAATTCCCTGCTTCCAGTGGAAGCAGTACTTGCCGATATTTTTTGTTTCAGGTCTACTTTATAACATTATTTGCGTATAAGCAAAATGATGAGTCCAGAGTTTCTTCTCCTTGGGGGGCATCCTCTGCAGGATCCTAGAGGTGACCATGCTTTGGGGCCCCATTGGGAGGAAGTGGGGCCCCAGCCCCTTGCCCCTGTAAAAACGGGGCTACTGCAGGGCCCTCAGAAGTAGAGAAAATAGCAGGACCCATGATGGTTGCCCTCAGTCACCCTGTGGTAAGGCAGATCTTTTCATTAAATTACGGACACCCAGTGGGTGGAGCCAGACCAGTCCGGCCAGGACCAATCTCTGCGTGCCCCAGAGTGGGAAACTGCAGCCGTCAAACTGCAGGGCAAGCACGGAGAGCAGGGTAGATGGTCCATCCCCCGTGGGGAAACCGGGCGGGCTGCTGTCGGCCATACTGCAATTCCTTGGGGCAGACTGAAGCACCAACCACAGAAACCGACTGCCCAGCCCCACCTCACCCCACCCATCCTTTATTTATTTATTTATTTATTTATTGACATTTCTATGTCGCCCCCTCATGCCCACGGCATCTTGGGGTGGCTAACAATGCAGTAAAACAATAAAATACATTAAAACAGACATCAGTATAAAAATAATTTTTAAAAACCCAACCCTAACCCTACCCTTCAATTCCCCCAAATTCCCCACCCCACCAATCTCCCCCATTTACCCCTCTCTCCCCCCCTCCCCTCCAAAGGCCTGGGCGAACAGCCAAGTCTTGCATGCCCGCCGAAAGGCGAGCAGACCTGGGGCCAGGTGGGCTTCCTTCGGAAGGGAGTTCCATAACCGTGGCCCGACCACTGAGAACGCCCTCTCCATGGTGGCCCCTCACCTTACACAGGGGACCCCCAGATAGGCTCCCCCAGTGGATCGGAGGGTTCATCCTGAGTCACGGAAGGCGAGGCGGTCCCGGAGATAAGAGGGGCCGAGACTGTATAGGGCTTTGTATACCAATACTAGCACCTTGAACTTGGCTCAGTACGCTATAGGCAACCAGCGCAGAGAACGGAGCACTGGTGTAATGTGCTCACGGTGACCCGTCCCCGTAAGGAGACGGGCCGCCGCATTCTGCACCAGCTGCAGCCTCCAAACTAATATCCAGGGAAGCCCCACGTAGAGTGCATTGCAGTAGTTGAGCTTCAAGGTAATGAAGGCATGGATGAGAGTGGCCAGGTCGGGTCTGGAGATGTATGGGCGCAGCCTCCGCACCAGATACAGCTGGTGGAAGGTGACTTTAGCCACTACCTCCACCTGCCGATCCAGGCGGAGGTCCACATCCAAAATAACCCCCAGACTTCGAACCTGCTGGGCAACCGGAGGGCAGGCCCCCCCCGACCAATAAGAGGAGCCGACACCTCCTTCGCCCTCACCACTACCATCACCTTCGTCATGTCTGGGTTCAGCTTCAGTCTGCTCTGCCTCATCCAATCTGCCATGGCCTCCAGACACTGGGGAAGTATTGAGATGGCAGGACCTGGGTCCGTTGAAAAAGAGAGGTACAACTGTGTGTCATCATCATCCTGCCCTCTATCCCGCCCCCGGCCGTGACATGGCTGCGCAGGAATGCAGCAGTGACTGCCACTCAAAGCTCTATGGCAGAGTGCGCCACGGGGTGGGGGAGATGGAGACTGGGCCTACGAGCAGCAGCACGCTGCCTGCTCCTCTCTGGGGCAGGGTGGAGATCTGCCGGCCGCCAGGCACACAAGCCCCTGCATTGTGTGACAACAGTGCCCAAATTGTGGTAAAAAGTCGTGGTGACATCCCTGCCTACCAAATGCCTGGTCCAACAAAAGACCTTACATCTCTTCCAGAAGACAAGCAGGCTTCTGGAAGACATAAGACTGTACCCAGTGTCTGGTTTACATTGGAGGTTGTCATAATTTCCTATACGGTTCAAATTACGGCCCTTTTCACCTGGGCTGTGGTGGGTGGGTGGGTGTCGGCTGCGGGTGGAGGTGGGTGTCCGGCCATTCTCATGGGCGCACACCCACCTCCACCCATCTCCACGCATGGAGCAACTGGCATTGGTGCCCGTTTCTCTATGCGTGGGTGAAGGGTAGAGGTGGGTGGAGATGGATGGAGCGCGGGAGTACGCACCTGCACCCATCACCAGCAGCGTTTCTAGGGGGATACATGCGCTGTGGTGTTCGCATGGACGCCTGTGTGAAAAGGGCCTCTCTTGTCCTTTACATGAGTCTGGCTTCTTGTACCATTTAGGAATGCCTCTTCCGGGGTTTTGGGTATACTGATGTCATTGATTATGTTGTTTGGCTGCAAAATTTAGCCTCTATCCTGAACAGTGTTCGGCTCCCTCTTGGAAAATGCTGGTAGTAGTTCACAAAAACTGAGTGTGCGTCGCATAGTGGAGAATCTGGACCTTTATTGCATTGACTGCTTGTATCTACAGTACGTGAAGGTAAAATTATGTTCACTAAACAGATTGTAATGCTAGATTGCCTGTCTGAATGCTTGGCATACCTGGTCACATACCTGTTGCAGCTGCTTGCGTGATATTTGGTTACTGCTACATTTAAATATATTCCATGTAACTCCAAGCAAAGTTCCTTGTTGTTTTACTAAATCACAAAATACTGAGCCATATTCTCCTCCCAGCTCCCCTCCACCTTCTCAGATAAGGAAGCTGAAAATAAAGTTTGTAGCATATCCTGTTAAAAACCCAATAAAAAAACAAATGCAAAAGATCTGATACTGCCGATATGAAAAAAGAACCGAGATATTGGATTAATCTGATAGAGCCATTATCGGGTACTTTCGGTTCCAGGCAATACCGAAATTACAATCCCTAATAAGCACAGAAGTGATTGATCAGAAACAGAACATGAGTAAGAAATGTGATGGGACTGTAAAAAAGTCTAATACAGTTATAGGCTGAATTAACAGAAGCATTGTTTCCAAGTCATCATAACCAATAGTGCTTATGAGTACTGGTGATCAGATTTGCAGATTGACACCAAGTTATTTAAGGTAGTTAAAACAGAAACACGAGCAGGTTATGGAGAACTGCAACCGGATCTTACGAGACTGGGTGCCTGGGCATCTGCATGGCAGATGAGTTTTAATGTGGACAAGTGCAAAGTGATGCACATAGGGAAAAATAACCCAAACGATGAGTACAGAATGCTGGGTACTAAGCTAGGAGTTACCCCTCAGGAAAAGGATCTGGGAGTGATTGTGGACAATACACTGAAATCCTCAGCCCGGTGTGCAGCAGCAGTCAAAAAAGCAAACAGAATATTAGGAGTTATTCGCAAAGGGATAGAGAATAAAACTGAGGATGTCATAATGCCTCTATACAGATCAATGGTGCGACCGAACCTGGAATATTGTGTGCCGTTCTGGTCGCTCCATCTCAAAAAAGACATCGCTGAACTAGTGGATGCTCCATGAAACTAGCTGCCGGCAGATTTAAAACAAAAAAAAGGAAGTATTTTTCACTCAATGCATAATTAACTTATGGAATTTGTTGTCAAGGCCAGTCGTATAGCTGGGTTTAAAAAAGGACTGGATAAGTTCTCAGAGAGTAGGTCCATTAATGGCTATTAATCAGGTAGCTTACAGGATGATCTTCTTACTGTCGGGAGCTGGGAGTGAACAACGGGGAATGGATTGCCCACTGTGACTGCTGGTTCTTTTCCCATGTGATCGAGATTAGCCACTGTCAAGAGGTCAGGATGCTGGACTTGATGGACCATTGGACTGACTCACTATGGCACTACTTATGTTCTTATATTAATAATTCCACTTTATTTGGTAACGGTCAGACCTCACCTGGAGTATTGTGTCCAGTTTGGGTGCCTGGTTTTAAGAAGGACATTGATAAATTGGAGCGGGTACAGAGGAGGGCAACAAATACCATAAGGTATCTGTAAAAAACAAGTCTTTTGTGGAAAGGTTTATTTATTTATTTATTTATTTAATATTATACCCCACTCTTCCCATTAAGGCTCTGGGGTGGCTTACTAGATATAAAATCATCTAAATAATCCCCTTTAAAATGCCACCCAAACCCCCTAAATGCACAAAAAGGTTTTATGTTGCTTCCAAAAGATGTTCAGGCTTAGACAAATCTCCAAAGGTAGGGAGTTCCACAGTTGTGGGACAGCCACCGAGAACTCCTCTCTGCGTTCCCTATTTGTGCAAACTTGTCGGGCAAATGGTACTTGCAGGAGGACACAGCTGGCTGACTTCAGGGGCTGCGATGGGAAATGAGAGCTAAGACAGCCTTTCAGATATCGGTTGAAAGTTTGAAGGAGCTGGATAGGTTTAGCCTAGCAGAGAGGAGATTAAGGGGAGACATATTTAAAGGACTGCCGCCAAGAAGATGGCAATGAACTGTTCTGCATTGCTACAGAAGGCAAATAATAGAAGTAATGGGGTCCAGTTACAGGAAGGTCAATTTTGGTTAAATATCAGGGGAAAAGTCCTCACCGTAAATTGCCGTGCGGCAATGAAACAAGTTGCCTAGGGAGGTCGTAGGCTATTCACACTGGAGGTTTTCAGGAAGAGACTGGACAGTTGTCTGTCGTGGGTGTTGAAGCTGTTCCCATCCTGCATCCAAGCAGGGGGTTGGATTAGATGATCCTCGATGGTCCCTTCCAACTTAAAAAATCTGTAAATCTATGAAAAATTTCATTAAAAGCCTCTGCCTTGCAAGATTGTTTTGCTTCTTTATTCCAGCTAGGGTGACTACTCGGAGAACAGCTTTTCTTTTTATTCCCACCACCCCCACAACTTTGGCTTCTACATGAAGGGAAAAGTTCACAAAAATAAAGTTTAATGATTTATTTATATATTTTTTTAAAAACCACCGAAAATTTAGAGGGGCTTTTTATTTGATGTGGTTCCAGAATTCGAACAGGAGAGTAAAAATCTGAAGACCCGTAAAGCTTGAAATTCTGTTGCTGCTTAGAGCTTTGCCAAGCTAAGGCAGAGGGAAATCTAATTAGAATCTGGTAAATTTTCTGCTCGTTGTAACTCTTGAGTGCAACTATGCATTTAGGAAGTGTGCATTTGAAGCCATTCGGTTTGAGGGAATGAAAATCCCAAACTAGCAACTTCCTTGAGTGTATTTCATGTTACTCTATTTTAAGTGTTAAAGCTTTTAAAAAACAAAAAAACCCAATGTTCGAGAAGTTGACTGCAGTGTGTGTCCTACAGACTCTGAAAGCACATAAAATAACTGAAATTTATTTTTCAAAATATTTCATGACTTTTGTAGATTTGGGGGCCTGGGTCATGATTTTGGAATTGGTTTCTTAGAGTGTAAGCCGCTTACGGTACGGTCTTGTCTCTAACGAGGGCACGCAGGGTGGTGTTTTCAGTCGATGCCCCGCAATTGGACGTCCACCTAAGCCCCAGCGTGCTCATCTTCCGGAAGAGATGTAAGGCCTTTTGTTTGATCAGGCATTTGGTAGGCAGGGATATGGTTGGGTCGGTTTGGAAGGAGGGTTTCAGCATGGAGAGTTGGTGGGTGATTGTTGGGGATAGAAGGTGGGGTGGGTGTTTGGGATGATGTTGGGAGTTTTAAGGGATCTTAATTGTATTTTATTGTATTTTGTGATTCTGATATTGTAAGCTGCTCTGAGTCTTCACAGAAGGGTGGAGTAAATAAATAGGATTGCAGAGGTATAGCTGAGGCCTGAGGACCACTGAACTAAAGACTCCTGTAAAAGGTTTCATGTTCAGGAAGAATCTCTATTCCTAGTGATCTGGAAAGTGAAAACAGAAGGGCACATGATCCTTCCTCCTCACATTCCTGTTTTTATGTGACGTAGCAAAAAGATGGGGCTTTGGTTCTCTCTCCCGGGCCTCAGTTTGGGCTGTTTGCTATTCTGCTGCTCCCATGCACAAACCAATGAAAACAAACCGTGACTTCAGTTTTTAAAGGCCTTTATTTTTTGTACCCATGAAACCAAGCAAGTTTGTTCTGATAGTCAGCAAGAGACATCAAACATAACATCATACACTGCCATTTGTAGAGTCACTTTTTTGGATCAGAAATCCTCTTTAAGATTCCCATGGTGAAGTGGAAAACGCAAAACAAGTAGACCAGAATTATAAAAAGCATCTGGTCATTTTGAGTATCTCCATGTAGACAGGTGTAGCTAGGTTGGAATAGGCCCAGATGCAAGAAATTGACTGCCCTCTTCTCCCCTCCCTCCACTCGCTGTGCATGAGCTCTGGAGGCTGTGGCTTGTGCCTCCACCAAGGATGCTTGGTCCGTCCTGTGCTGTCTTCAGGGTGGGTCCCACATGTGCTGCTTCTGCTCACTTTAGTCTCCATCCAGCTATGTCGCAACAGGACAGGATTTGTGGGGCCCCCAACTTGGACCCTGGGACAAATGTTCTGAGTCCTGTCTCTCTGATAGCTGCACCCCTGCAAGTAGAGCATTGGTCCTGACCCCGTGGCTTGCAAGCAACATATTGCTTGTGACAAATGCAAATATTTAGAGGGAGGGATGAGAGAAAGTACTTTGGAGCTGGCACGGGGAAGGATAAAATGCACATGGTGTTCCAGAGGCTCCTGGCAGAGACCAGTGCGGATACTGAGGCCGTTTTTAGACGAGCGCGGCGGTGCCCGCGCTTGTTTTCCAAAAGACCCGGCAGCCCGATTTACACGTGACGCCGCCGCCGAATACGCGCATGCGCGGGCGATGCGCATCCATTTCCGGCCGCGTATGACTGGCCTCCATCGCCGACCCGGGCAGTTCGCAGCCGGAAATGGATGCGTGTATTTGGCAGCGGCGCCACGTGTAAATCGGGCTGCCGGGTCTTTTGGGAAACAAGCGCGGGTGCCGCCACGCACGTTTAAAAATGGTCTGAGAGAAGCCCTCAGCTGCTGCTGCAGGAAAAAAGAGGTGCTTTTAAGGCTCGGGTTTTTTAAACACGGCATGCTAGAAAACCCAAAAATAACAAACATCACTTTTTTATTATTACTTGTAGTTTCTACTTTTAAGTGTATTTTCTGATCATTTAATCCTATTCTTGTGATTTAATTTTCATAATAAAGCTGTGGCTCGCCATGGATTTTGAAAGTGGCTTGCGATGACAAAAAGAATGAGGATCACTGAACTGAAGACTCCTGTAAAAGGCTTCATGTTCAGGAAGTGTTAAGCAACTTTAAAAGGTGTTGTCTCAGGTTGCTCACCCAGTAGTCGAGGCACCCCAAATCACAAGGCACTTTGTAAAATTGTGGGCTAGAAACCTAGGAAATTTTTCAGCCAATGCTGTGAGTCAGGGGAGCTGCTTTCTACTTCTGTCTTGCAACTTGGAAAGGGTTAACTCTGAGGTACTCTATTGTATTAATGATGGTTGTCTCTTCACAAAGCCCATTGGGCTCTTTCAGGGGCCTCTCCAAACAATGAGTGCAGTGAGGCTGTTCTGTCTAATTACTCCAAGACAGGGATGCTAAAGAGGAATTAATGACAGTTGACAAGTGCAATTAATAATTATAGCAAAGCCGGGAGTCATGCAGCAGGCAGATGACAATAACAGGGTAACTGTACATGACAGCTTTCATCCATTCCCTCCCCCCCCCCTTTACACTTTTTTTCTTTTTTCTTTAATGTGAGCTGCTGTATTCAGCAAGACCCACATGACACGCTGAGGAGAAGAGAGGAAGACACAATTCGGTCACTTAGGTAGGGATGATTTCTGTCCCTCCCATCCTTCCCTCCTAAAGAAAAGCAATTTCACAACTGCACAAACTTAGTGGCACAAGCTTCTGTTAGCTTTCTCTATCAGGTGTTGACAAGGCTACTTAAAATTCATGTTGGGAGATTGGAAGGAGAAGGGGACAGGGAAAGGCAGCAGCATGCTGGAGTTGAAGTGGGATTTCCATATCAAAGGCCAGGCCTTTGGCTCTGAATGGTAATTAAAGTACCCAGATTTCATCTCCTTGGTCAGCTCATGAAAAGGGGAAGAAAAAAAAGAAAAGAAAAAAAGAGAGGATTTTTTTTCACTCCCTTTAGACTACAGTATGGCAAGGAGTAAATTAAATGAAAGTTGAGCTAAAAGGTGCCTAACGCTTCACTCTTTGCATCTAATAGAATGTATGATGTTTTTTAAAGCATTTATTCAGTTCACATCTTCGTCTTGTTGTGATTATAGAGGCTATCATGTCTGCTTACGTTTATTGGGCACACATCTTGGCCTTTGCAGGGCTGTAAAAAGATATCACTTTCCATCCCGTTGCTATTGTGTTATGACCTTTGGGTAAGAGAAGGCTCATTTCTCCTTGGTATCTCACTGACCGTCGTAGTAAGACCCACTTACACCAGGAATGGACTAAATGCAAATGTAAGAAGACTTAGGGAACCGATAATGAGATATTACAACAGCTTTTCACCTCTGGGTTGCCAGTTCAAATCTAGTCCAGGTTATGAATGAAAGCTGCTGCCATCTGATGGCTCTGTGGCCTGTATGAAATGTTCATTTGTCCCCAAGGGCATGTACCCACATCACAAAAAGCATAGCTGCCAGTCTTGTTGACAGTTGCAGCTGATAGGCGAAAGAGCGTGGGGGCTCAACTACCTTTCTATCCCTAGAGCTTGGGTACAATGGAGGCTTATTGCTGGATAGTGTGTGAAATCTTGCACTACTCTTCCCTTCCTATTCTGCTACTATAATAATAATAATAATAATAATAATAATAATTAATAATAAATGCAGCACCAGCTTTTGCCATGACCGAAAAAAGCACCAAACCCCCCCCCCCAAACAATAAAATAAATATAAAACAGGGGAAAGAAGAGCGAAAAATACAAAAACTGACTGAACGATTGCAGCCAGTCTTACAACAAATCCCCAATATCAGGTTTAACACTTAAAATACCGATCCGCGGCATCCAACAGTATAAAAACAATTAGAAAGTTATAATACATCCTAATAGCAACAGAGAGCACCACTGGGGCTAAGGGAAGTTAAGACAAAACCATCTCCAGGAGATTTACCCATATCCTTATGCCACAGTTTTCTTTCATGATCTAGCAGCCAACAATGCAAATAATGCTACTAGCCTCATTTCCTTCCCTTTAGATGTAGTCAGTAGCAGGTTGATTTTCTGGCCTACTGAGAGGAAATCTTTTCCTTCCCACAATGGTTCTGGCCAGCATTGTCTTACATTCGTGTACATAGAACAACTAAACAAAACACGGGGCAGGTCCTCTCCCGCTTTTGGCAGGGACAAATTCGTTCATCGTAAAGTTTGCCTGTATATTGCCCAGACAAGACTGCAGAATTGAATAATTGAAAACGTAATAGTACAAAGTTTCTTCATAATGTTGAATCACTTAACTTATCTAAATAAATTTCAAATTTATGCTCCTTCTTGCCATGCTGATCCCATGGTGCAGCTTTCCAAGCGGAAACTGTCGCCATGTCATTTTGTCCAGCTATGGCCGTTGCTCTAAGCAAGACTAAAGATCTCTGTTGGAGTACCATTTCCCTTGAGAAGCATGAAAATGATAAGCCCAATTCCCTCATATTGAGGAGCAGTTGGAACAGCCAGGGATAGTGTAATGGGCCATCATATTCGAGTTCCTCTGTCAGACATAAGGTGGACAAAACCTCACTGTTTTGGCTGCAAAGTTTAATCCAGTACCTAATATTGGCCAGTTTCCCCATACAAACAATCGGTAACATGCCTGTCTCTGCCCGTACTACTGCACCAGGGACACCCTGAGGAACCCGCAACAATCCTCTAAGTAATTTGTTTTGGATTACGTCTAGGGCCTACTTAATGGGAATATTTCGGCACCATAGGTCAGGAGGGAATGCACCTTGGCTCTAAAAACTTTCAGAATGGTAGAGATTTTAGTGAATTTAGCTCTTACAGCCAGCCTTAAGATCCCTTTGTAGGCTACTGTGGCTTTAAGTGCCGTTTGCTTCCTATGTCTTTCCCACAGCCCATTACTACTGAAAGTAATGCCGAGATAGACATAGGAGCTAACTTGGGGAAATTAATTGCCTTTTATGTTCCAAGCATGTAAATGTGGTTTACACCCCATAACCATAATTTGTGATTTCTTACAGTTTATAGCAAGTTCATTCTCCTCACAATAAACCAGCAAGCTTTCCAGTTGATGTCGCAAGCCCCTTTTGATTTGAGACATCAATACGACGTCGTCAGCATATAACAGTGCCATGACAGTCGGGCCCTTGATCTTCGGAGGGCAACACCCTTTGTCCAATAGTTTCTTAATAAGATCGCTTAAGTAGATGCTAAACACAGCAGAGGAGCCAGCACACCACCTTGTCTGACATCTCTTAAGACCGGTATTCTGATACTGATTCTGTTGAATAACTTTGGATAAAATGACTTCACTTTCCAGGGCTGTCAACCACGTAATTTTCACATGCTATAAAATTGCACAAATGCAAATAGATCCCCTTCTTCTGTTGGCATTCTTGATATTATGCTTTATTTTTGTTTTATTTCAGTAGTGGCCAAACTGAATCTTAGAATCTTTCTCTTCCAGATATAGAGTGTGGTTGCCGTGTTCATCCCAAGTGACAGAGGCCCTTTTCTAATTGGCACGGGTGCGTGGGCAGCATGGTGTGTGTGTGTGGGTGCGTTCCCACAGACAGCTCCCCACCTCCACCCATCTCCACACATGTAGCATTGAGCATTGGCGCCTGTGGCTCTGTGTGTGGGTGATGGGTGGAGCACGGGAGCGTGCACACACCCTCACCCACCGCCTGTGGCAGTCCCAGGGGCACCCACCGATCCCCCTCAACTGCTGTGGTGCTTGCACGGGCGCCCCCCCCACCCGCACACGTGTGCGGGTGGGGGGAGGGGGATGTCCATGCGAAAACAGCCAGAGAGACAAAGTGGTTCAAATTATATCTTTTATTGGACCAACTGTTGTTGGTGGAAATAAGCGGGCTTTGGGGCCACAGAGGGCCCTTCCTCAGGCATGTAGCATAGCCAGTAGAAATATATAAACTGAGCAAATGTAGAGCAGGTATATATGTTGGGGCATAGAATGGGTGGGGATGAACAGAGCAAGGTGGGAGAGGGGTTAACAGAGAAAAAGATGTGGCAGACATTTACAAAACAGCTGTAAAATTACATATTGGTGTAGAAGACAAAGGAAGGATAGGTGGTGGTAAAGACACAGAGATAGTAAACCATTAGTTTGGGGATATAGTGGGAAACAGCTTATCAGGAGAAGGGAGTATACATATCAAAGGACCCAGGTTCACAGTATGTGAATATTAAGGTATCCAGCTAACAGGGTCAGTTACAGAGAGGGAGATAAAATGGTAGAATGATCTAGGAACTTGGTACAGAGGATCACAGAAATTATAAATGCAGTAACTAAGGTATTACAGATATTTGTAGTGGCTGGAGAACTATAGGTCCTTGTTAAGTCCGTAGCTTGTAGTGTCAAATTTACAGATTGTTGTAGTGGCTGGAGAAATTTAGGTCTTTGTTAAGTCCATTGTTTTTGGTGTCCAATAAAGTTAAGAATTTTAGTTCCCAGGTCTGTCTTCTGAGGGTGTTGTAAAGGTTTCCTTTGAAGAGGAGGGCCGAGAGGCCTGATACGGAGTGATTATTATCCTGTGAAAAGTGTCTGCCCACTGTAGAGTCAGTCACTTTGTTTATAATTGTATGTCTATGTGAGTTCATCCATTGGTGCAAGGTTTTCTGGGTTTCGCCACCGTAGTTTCCATGGCGGCATTTGGTGCACTGAATGAAGTACACTACATCTTGGGATTTGCAGGTGTAGTTTCCTTGTATTTGGAATGTTTTCCTGTGGGGGTTCACCATTCCGCCTGCCATAGAGAACTGCAGATAGAGTTTGCCTCCCCTCTACCCAACGTCTCTATGGTATCCTGCAGTCTCGGGTGATAAAATGTCACAGGTAGGGATTTACAACAGGGAAGGCTTTGACAAAATGCTACCCATGACAAAGTTCTACTGGGTCATCCCCACCAATCCGTTGTATTCCCAGAAATCAGAGCAGAAGAAGGCACTGAAATTCAACTGCATTGTACCATGGAATTGATGCAGTCCTCCTTGTGACTCTTATAATGGGATAAGCATCTACAACGCCATCCTGGGATAGTGTTTTATCCCAGAAAATTCGTGATCGTGTAGACGCTTATCCCTGGCTGACAATCCCTGGATGTCATCCCAGAATTATAGCTAATCTCGGGATAATTGTGCTCATGTAGAAACAGCCAGTGTGTGTGGTTGTCGTATTGATCCCAAATGTAAGAGATGTAGTAAAAGTGATTTAGGGTATGTTCAGCCGAGACGGTACCACGGGCAGCCACGCTTTGACCCGCATGGCCATCCGTGGACCTGTCACGTTTGAAAAGGCTTGCCAGATGTTTCCCCGGGCTGGACCCAGGGTTTGAGACAGTTTTTAGCCTAGGCTGTGACTCAGGCCCATTGCTGAGGCACAGTCTGGGCTAAGCACTGCCGCAGCCCGTATAGTACAGCTCCAGACCAGGATAGAGCAGGCCGTCATGTTTGATGGCCCGCTCTATCTGACTCTGTTCTGGTTCTGTTCCGGGAGGCACGCCGTGACCAGCCATCAGGGAGGAGGGTGGGCGTGGGCCACGCTCAGCAGCGCGCGGGATGTCCCACCCCTTCCTGGCCCGGATTGCCAACATGTCTGTTCAGCAGCCAGGCTGAACCCTGTCCAGGGCGAGGATTAAAGCGTGACGGCACACTTTTATTGGACCAACTATGATTGATGAGCGTATACAGGTGTTTGGGCACAGGGCCCCTCCTCAGGCACATAACGCGCCAGAATAAAGTGTGATTCTGTCACCCTGTATTTTTTTAAAGGACACAACTGATCTGTCTCAGGGTAAGGTCCTAATTCAGCACCTTTAATATCAAACAGAATTTTTCCATTTCCTTTGTTAGGTGCTAAATAAAGCCCAGCCTGGGAAGCTGGCAGACTGTGCAAGATTGAAAGCATCCAGCTGAGTGGCTAGTTATTTCTGTATGATAAGAGCCTCCCCTCTCGGTCATATGGGTGTGACATATTATTGGCAGGAGTCCGTTTTGCTGTTTACATACCTGTCCGTGTTACCATAGCTTTCATGAGGAAGAGTGCAAAGCCCCTGCTATATTTCCGCCCCATCAAACAAAATGTGAAGTAACCACAGCAAAAAGGGGAAAGAAAGAGTAAGAAAAAGTAAGAGAGGGACTTATTTTTTCCCAGGGTTTAATTATTTTTTGTTTTGTTTTTGTTTCAGTGAACAGTAAGAGGTTAACCAGAGAGCAGTCTGAACCAAAACACTATAAACACTCCTCAGACATTAGGTGGCTTGAAAGGTAGATTCAGATCTGAATAATCTTTTCTGTCTTTAAATAATTCTTCCTCATTTTCTTCCTTCCTTGCTTGCTTTCTCTCCCTCTGAATTTCGCTTCAAGACTTTTTTTCCGCCCCCAGTTCAAGTGCACCATTTTTGACTATTGTGTTTAAAAAACTCTGCTGCAGGGGCTCTGAAATGAATGAAAATGTAATCCTCAATGTGCCATTGTGTGGTCTCATTTGTTTTTGCTGTATCGATTTATCAGCGGAGGGAAATTACTCGCTGGAAGAGAGGATGCCAGTCAGAATGACATTTATTTCATAGTACAAGGAGGCTCTCCAGCGTGTTTCCATGTAACCCAGATATTGGAGCTGTAAAAGGGCTTGTAACAAGGTTTAGTGCTATGATTAGATCGTGTGGAGCACCTTGCTTTCATAACAACAGGCACTCGGCTGGAGCCAAGGCCTTAGGTTATGGTCAACTTTTTTTTTTCTCCCTTTCCTTTTTACATAGACACAATATTCAACTCCTTACTCCCCAGTATATTTCTGGAACAAAAGCAAAATCTCGTAAGCCTACAAAATCACAGTCACCTATTCTAAGAGGACTTGAGCTTTCATGTCATCCAGTTAAATTTGTTCCTTTGTTTGTTTAAAAAAAAGGCAAAATACCCACTTATTAATCTTTTTAGCTTCTTTGTGCTTTCTTGCATTTTTAGTGAAATAGCTTCACGTTTTTAATTCACCAAAGCAAATCTCCTCCTCCAGTGACGGTAAGTTACATTTGCTTGAGGCTAACAATTACCTGTAAAAATGAAACGTATTCGTTACGCAAAAATTGTGATAGTTTTATACGTGCTACAAATTAAAATGTGACTCTTCAGACTGAGTTGTCAGTCCTGGCGTCCTTGCTTGGCTCCTGCTTGTAAAAGATTGGTGTGGGGCACACAGGAGATGTCAAAGTGGATTAGACCCGTGGTGTCTGGTCTGGTATCCTGTCACTGAGGATGGCCAGCACCAGATGCTTAAGAAGAAGGTACAAGCTACCCTGCCGTAAGCAGATGTGAAATAATCTGCCCTTCCAGGGGAGTCTCCTCCTAACCCATAATAGAGATTGGCTTAAGCTCTAAAGCATGAGGATTTATTGGTAGTATTTACTGTAACAACTCTGGGTAGTCTTGTTATCCATATAAACGTCCAGTTCCTCTTTTGAATCTTGCTAAATTCTTAGCTTTGTCGACACCATGTTGCAATGAATTCCAAAGCCTAATTATGTGCTTACAATACACAGCATGCCTAGGAGATGAGAAAATATGATCAATTTATGGATGGCAAAATGGAGCACATGGAGGTTAAGTGAGCTGCCCAAGGTCATACAGGAAATTCACACCAAAGTTTAAAATGGAAACATTTGACATTCTTTGTGCATGGCTATTATCTTTTGTATTAATACTTTGCACTTTTAGGTAGCTTAGTGAGTCTGGCGGGGCTTGAACGGAACGCTTGAAATCCTCTATCCAGTCCTGCGCTTCTGTCTCTGTATCAGAGCTTCTCAAATGATTTTCACATACGGGATGTGTGCAGTGCTCACGGCGGGTTGACTCCTGTGTCTTGAGACCCCAAATGGAATCACATCATCTGTGGATGTGGTCATGATTGGATTGATATTTGATATACTTTGCATTATCTTTGTTGCTGCAGATTTCGTCTCTCAGATTGTAAGCCCTAGGGCAGGGACCGTGTCTATTCAATTACTTTGTAAAGCATCAGGTACATTGCTTGTGCTATATAAATGTTTGCTAATAATAATAATAATAATAATAATAATAATATTTAAATCTCAAAATGGGATTCCATTGACAAAAGAGTTGGGACCCACTGCTTCATTCCTCTCATCCGAAGGAAATCCAAGCCAGAAATCTGAGAGTTGATGTAGTTGATTGACTGATTGATTGATTGATTTTAACAAATTTTGTTACCCCACCCCTCCTGCTCCAGCCAGCTTACATTATAAAAATAATAAAACAGCAAGCTTAAAACAACACAATAAAATAGACGGCAAAAACAATAGATCTCCCTCCCCCCTAACTCACAACCCCCCACCCTAAACCCCATTTCCCTCACCAAATGCCTGGCAGAACAGCCAGGTCTTAGTCGTACGTTGGAAGGAAGGGACGTTTGGGGCCATCCGGGCTGGGAGGGAATTCCACAGCCGAGGTGCAGCCACCAAGAATGCCCTCTCTATAGGCCACCCCCCCCCGGGCTACATGGGGGATCTCAAGGAGGGTGCTCCCGGCTGACCACAAGGGTTACTCCAGAGTGCGGCGAGTGAGGCGATCCCATAGGTAAATCAGGCCAAGGCCATGTAGGGCTTTATAGGTCAACACCAACACCTTGAATTGAGTCTGGAAGACTATAGGCAGCCAGTTTAGTGGATAAGGTATTAGATTTGGCTCCAGGAGACCAGGATTCAAATTGTTTTAGCCATGAACTCAGAAGATATCCTGGAAAGTCACATCTATGAACCTCCGTTCCCGATCTGTAAATTGGGAATAATAATGACAATGATAATAATCAAAGGGCTGTTGAGAGAGTCAACTAATTGAGACTTGTAAAGCATTTTGAGCAATGAAAAGACTATAAAAATAATGATAAATCACTGTGGCAGATCTCTTTGCCGATAACTGTTAGCAAACTCTAATAAGAAAAGGAAGTTTACACAATGTCTAAAGAGAAATCACTGTGACTGAATAAGAAGAGGTAGTTTTGAAGCATGTCTGCGGGCTTTTTTTTACAGAGTGAATTAACTCTCTTAACCATATTAAGGTCGTGTATAGCCGACCTTTTCACAGGTTACGTATTGTGTATAACCCTCTGTCATTTAGAAAGATACTGTCCAACTTCCTGGGCACCGGTGTAGACTGGATTGTCTTACAGCAATTTGCTGGCAGGCTGGATAGCACAAAAAAACCTTTCTTCCTGCAGCCGGTGCATGTGCAAGGAAAATAAAACCTGGTTCAAACGTATCAACACAACCTGGGTGAGTGAAACATTCAGAGTATGAAGCTGTTACTTCATGACACTGTTCTGGAAATTTATGTTTTATTAAGAAAATACCGATATTTAATTAAATCTGATTTAAAGCCATGGGCTGGGTGGAACCCTACCATGGGCCAGATTTGGCCCACTGTCAGTTGGACAGCCTTGCTATATAGGATTTATTTTTTCCTTTCCCACAGACTCAGGGCAGTTTACAAGTACTCAAAAATATAAAAATGAACTATATAAAATTCCAATTAAAACCATTCCTCCCCCGAAACCTATCTCCATTCACCAAAAGCCCAGCCAAATAAATAGGTCCTACATTACCTTCTCAGACATCGGCTTTGGCAAACCTCCAGGGGAAGGGAGTTCCAAATCTGTGGGACAGTTACCGGGAACATCTCTCTGTGTGCTTGTGGTATTTGGATAAGAAAAACCAAAACCCTGAAATCCCGTGAAGTACAGGCGGTTCAGGAATATAGAAATATACATTAAGACGTGATATATACAAGAACACTAACTTATATCGGAATCAATGCATGCTTTGCTGACATGAATTACAGACGTTCCTCTTCCTCATCTGTTTGTTGTAACACATGGTGATAACATCGTTATTAATGCCATGAAAAACTTCTGCAATAGCAACAGATAACTGGAAGTTGCAATAGGAATAGAGTAGCACTCTGGCAAATCCTCCTGTAAAATGAAATTATTTTAATCCCTTTCAGGTAAGAAATTAGTCTCATCAAGAAAATTGATTTAATTTAGAAGGGTAGTTGCATTTTACAGTCATATCCAGGTTAAACATTTCTCCCCACTGGTGTATCAGAAAATAGCTTCCAGCATGGATAAAATACAAAATCCATTAGTTCAGTTTAAGGTTTTCTGTTTTCTTCTCTTTTAAAATAAATAAATAAAAGTAACTAAATCTTTAATATTCTCCAGAAAACATTGCATGAAAAATTAGTCTATTTATTTATTTATTTTGTTGTATTTCTAGCTCGCACTCTCCTGACAACAGCAGCTCGAAGTGGCTCACAGCAATCATCAATAATAAAACACACACAAAAATATCTATAAATACAAAAATAATACACAAAAGTGGAGTTAAAAACCCTCCCCCCTTCCCAACCTCCCACCCCTCACCCGTCTCCCTCACCAAAAGCCTTAGTGGCTGAATTAGTTTCCTCCCACTTACCAGCCCAGAGGGGAAAAGGAATATTCAGCTGATGGACTATATTGATCACCATGGAAGCTTTCACATTTGCATTGGGATCCACGAAGCAGTATCTAAGATACAGTTCGTCCACCTCTTAGGCTGTTTTTACATGGACAGCCCCCCCTCCCCCTGCTGCCTGGTGTTCGGGCGGGTGTACGGCGGGGGGATAGTTCATAGACATGGACGGCAGTGGGTGGGGGGATGGGTGTGCGGTGGGTGTACACCCGTGTAAATACTACGGGTGGTGGGTGTTTGTGCGTGATAGCTCCCACCGCACACCCACCTCCACTCACTGCGCCGAAACGCCCATCCCCCGTCCGTGTATTTAAGACCATAGTTAGAATAGTCAATAATGGAGTATCTTTTATCATCTTTTTCCTCTCTCCTTCACCACCACCATTATGCAATAGTATGGATGAGTCTTTGCCACTCAAGCTTAGCATGAGCCTTGTTCCCTAAAATACAGATGTTCAGTCATGACCAACCCATTAAAACAATGAGATCTATGGGGTCCACCTTCGCCTCTTGTACCAAGGACCATTCTGATTATGACTTCTTGTTCAAGAGATTAATCACGGAGTGTCCCCTAGTTCTAATCTTCCTTGAGAGAGTAAGTAACCTATTTATTTGTTCCATGCCACTCGTGATGTTATCAACGTCTATTGTAGCTTCTCTCAATCATCTATTTCCGAAGCAGAAGAGCCCCAACCTATCAAGCCTCTCCTCATATGGAAGCCATTCCATACCTGTAGCAGGGCACAGCCCCTGGAATTAAGTCCCTGCAGGGTCCGAGTCACTTGCACTCTGGGAATTTGCTCATACCTCGCACAGTCTTTATTCATATACAGCTTACACAGTTCTCCACCATTAGTCACTTAAGCTGCACCACACTACAGCCCTCTGGTGCCCTAGTCAGTATAGCCACAGTCCATACAGTTCCCTAGCAGGCAGCCAGCTCACATGCCTCACAACCTGGGCATACACAGTCTTCAAGCCTGTCACTAACACCTGGAAACAGACCTTCAGCAACCCCGGCCCTGTCTCCCTCTCCAGTCTGGCAGCCCCTCATAGGCTGTCCATGCTCAGTTACAGTCCTCTGGTGGCCTGTAGCAGGCCTTGGGCCTTTTTAGGCAGCCGGCAGCCCTCATTCTCTGGTCCCTTCAGTACCCTGGAGAGGTTAGAGAAGCAGGGCTTCTAGCCCAAGCAAGCAACCTCAGCACTCCAGTGGCCGTCCTTAGTTATATCCCTCAGGCTATTCATCAGCCTCACACCTTCAGGACCCTGGAGAAGGTACCTTCTGAGATCTCAGTTCCAGCAGACCTTCTGCTTGGTCTAAAGTCAGACACAGACTGAAGCCTCCTCTGCTTGGACTTCTCTTTATATCCCTGGAGTGGGCATGGCTGGTCCTCCAGGACTCAAACGAGCTCCCACTCCCAACTCTATACTGTTTCTCTATGGTTTAGCTCTGCCAAGTGCCACAGGGTAGGGCTGAAACTCGCCCTCGCAATTCTTGAAAAACTCGGTGGGAACCTGCTTACAAGTTTTCGAGAACGAGAATGACCCATTTTCATGAAATTATCATGTGGCCAAAATGCACATGTGCAAAATGTCCACTGTGGCCGTTCTGCGCATGCACAGCCCCATGCGGTCATTTTCACGCATGTACAGAGCATTTTTAGGGTTTCAAGAATTTTGCAAGGTTCTCGAGAAACCTCAAAAAAAAGCTCTGTGCATGCGGAAATGGCTCGGAAGGGCGGGGCATGCATGCAGAGAATGGACATGGTGGCCATTTTACGCATGCGCTGAGCACTTCTGGGGGTTTTACAAGATTCTTGAGAAACGTTGTGAGAGTACGCGAGAATCCATTCTCGTTTCACCTCTACCACAGGGCTGACTCAGTCATGCCCGTACCTAGCCCTCATAAAGGGGCAGCGGCTCTATTAGACTACTCCCTGCTGCAATACCCTTGATCATTTTTGTTTTTCTCTGTACCTTTCCCTTTTTCGTAGAAAAAAGATATTCTACAATATCTTTTTCGAGATGAGGAGAGCAGAACTGCACACAATATTCAAGATGAGGTCGCACCTTAGTTTTATATAATGACATTGTAATTGTTTCTCTCTCTATCCCTTTCTGAATAATTCCCAGGATTATGTTTCCCTTTTTGGCCACTGCTGCACACTGTGCTGAGGTTTTCAAAGAACTGTTTGCAATGACTCCAAGACCTTTTTCCTGAGTGGTAATATCTAATTTAGAACCTCACATTGCATATGTATATTTAGGATTATTTTCCCCTATCTGCATCACTTTGCACATGTCAACATTGAGTTTCATCTGCCTATTTATTTATTTGTTTGCTTGTTTGTTTGTTTTCAATATTTAATGTCCCGCCCCATCCTGCCAACGGCAGCTCAGGGCAGCTTACAAAATTAAAAAATAAAACCAGAAAAAGTCAACAATAAAATCCATCGTCAAATTTAAAACTGCAACAGTCTTAAGGATAAAAACTCCCCACCCCACTCCAACCTCACCCACCCACTACCCTTCTCCCTCACCAAACACCTGACAAAACAGCCAGGTCTTGCACTTTCTCCAAAAAGAGGGAAGATCCAGGGGCAAGCAGACCCCCGCCAGCAGAGAGTTCCACAGTCTCGGGGTGGCCGCTGAGAATGCCCTCCCCATCGTCACCACCCAGTGAACTCGGGGTACTTGGAGGACAGCACTCCCAGATGACTGCAGGGGCAGATCCAGGATCCGTGGGGTGAAGCGGTCCTGCAGGTAAGTGGGGCCCAGACTGCATAGGGCTTTATAGGTGAGAACCAACACCTTGAATTGGGCCTGGAAGACTATAGGCAGCCAGTAAAGCACTGCTGGTGTTATGTGTTCATGGCGACCCATCCCCATAAGGAGATGGGCTGCCACATTTTGCACAAGCTGAAGCCCCCAAACCACTTGTAACAGGGTCCTATTTGACTGTGGGCAAGTGTTGTCAGGATCGGTGCCCCAAAAGGTTGCCACTCCGGGGTCAGGCTCAATCACAGTTTATTTACAGTACCCCAGGCCAGGCACCAAGCCTCTGGCCACCCATAGTCCATATAGCCGAGCTGAACCACAACCACAGACCCTGGCTAGCTCTTTACCAACTCACACCAGGGATCCTTCCTTCAGGGTCCTCTTGGCCAGCCACGATGCATGTTCCTCCAATAGTCAGGAACAGACTCTGGCAGCCTCTCTAGGAGATGTGTTCTCCTCAGCCGTCAGAAGCAGACTGCCAGAGTCTGTTCCTGACTATTGAGGAGTGTGCATCATGGCTGACCAAGAGGACCCTGAAGGAACGATCCCTGGTGTGAGTTGATGAAGAGTCAGGGACTGTGGTTGTGTTTAGGCTCTGCTATATGGACTATGGGTGGCCAGAAGCTTGGTGCCTTGCCTGGAGATACTGTAAATAAACTGTGTTTGAGCCTGACCCCCTGAAGTGGCAGTCTTCTTGGGCACTGAGCCTGACAACACTTGCCCATGGTCAAGTGGGACCATCCTACAAATGGTGGAGAATGCAGGCACGCCTTGCTGGCCACCAAGCTACGATTCCCCAAGGCAATAAGATCCTGAGGCAGGGGGTGTTGCAGAGACTTGTGACCTGAGACTTGCGTCTGGCAGCAATGCAGAGAAGCAAGCGAGGAATACAGAGACGGTCACCCAAGGACTTGGGGCTCCAGTGGGTTGGAACCTGGAGGTTTGCCCCAACCCAAAGGCATGAGTTGGTGGCCCTATAGCCAGTGAACTGTGTTGGCTAGGCTAAGTGCATGAGAAGGCCTGTATTGTTGTTGACACTGGCTTGAGGTCTGACTTAGACCTGGACTACGTGATGTTAATAAACTGTTTATGGACTTAACCCTTGAGTGTCTGTCCTCCTGGGCTTTGATCCTGTATACACTTTTCAGCCAGTAAGTGGAACCTTGCTACACCGTCACCATGGATAGCTCCATGTAGATCGCATTACAGTAGTCCAGTCTTTAGGTGATGAAGACATGGATGATAGTAGCAAAGTTGGAGTCCTAGATATATGGCCGAAGCCACCGTTACAAGATGTAACTGGCAAAATGCACTCCTCGCCACAGCTGCCATCTGAGCATGCAGGCACAGCTGCAAATTGAGAAGCACACCCAGACTGCAAACCTGAGAGACCAAGGAGGGGCAAACCCCAGCAATGATGGGGGTCTCCCCCATCCCCAGTCCCCCAACCCCACCCACCAGCATCACCTCTGTCTTGAGATTCAACTTCAGATGGCTCACCCTCATCCAGTCCCCCACAGCTACCAGACACGGAGTAAGCACTGAAACTGCTGGGCCTGGATCAGCTGAAAACAAGAGGTAGAGTTAGGTGTCTTCAGCATATTGAGGACACCATACACCAAATCCCCTCACAACCTAACCCACAGAATGGGACCATAATTCCCCATGCCCATCATCACCCTGATGACTGCACACAGCCCCGCCAGCCCGTCCTGGATCCTTCTCCCCATGTCTTAATTGCCAGGGTGGTGCGGGAGACCCCCCTCATGTTCCCCATACCCCCCTTTCACAGGGGAGTATATTACCTATCCCCCCTTCTCATTAGGGGACAACCCCCACACACGAACCCAATCCCTCTTCCCCCCTCTCTCACTGGGGGGCTGGATCATCCCTCCCCCTATAACCTAGCCCTCAAAAACAATGAACCCGCGCCTAACCTCCACCAAAAAAGAGAACCCTCTTCCACAAACCTTAAGACACTGCTAAAAAGGCCACAACCAACCAGCTCCCTCAACCCCAATAAGCACTTTCTCTTTACCCTTCCCCCACTCCACCCCACTCACTCCAGTAATTCCCGTCAGTCCTCAGTACCACACCAAAGGGCCACACCCAAGGGCCCTTTAGGCGTGGTCCCTTGGGTGTGGCTTGCGGCATGCACCTGAAGCACCACCGCAGCCTCAGCTGCTCTTCAGGTGGCTGGGCGGAAGTCCCCGGAATCCCTGACTCCGCCCACACAGGGGTGTGTGTGTGATCTCCAGCCCAACCACACCAGTCCCAGCCTCACCAGCTGCCTCAGCAGCAGTGGGAGCCTCCATGAGGGCAAACAGCAGTCACAGTACCTGGGGGGGAAGCAGGGCAGCTCTCCTCATTTAGGTGCCCAGTCACCCAGACTTGCAAGATCTTCCTGTAATTCCTGACATCTGCCCTGGTCTTAACTATCTTGAATAACTTTGTGCCCTCTGCAAATCTGATCACTTCACTCTTTACTCCCTTTTCCAGATCATCAATGAATATATTAAATAGCACCAGTCCTAGGACAGACCCCTCTGTTATCCCACTGCTTACATCTCTCTATTGTGAAAAATGATCATTTAGGCCTACCTTTTATTTCCTGTCATTTAACCAGTTACCAATCCATGGCAGGATACTACTTCTTATCCCATGACTACATGAATGTCTTGAAATGAGATGTTCCCCAAGGCTCTATTCTGTCACCCCAGTTGTTTGGCATATACATACTACCCCTTGGGTTCCCTTCCAACTCATAATATTCTATTTTTCTGTGTTAGGACTATGCACAGGGTTGAATATCATTAGTACGCTGATGATGCACAACTATCCCTCTCTTTTAGTCTTTTCTCATGAGCTCTGTCACCTCAGCATCTCTTAGAGGAATGCCTGAGCAACATAGCCAGCTGGATACGTCGGAGCTACCTTGTGCTCAATCAAGGGAAAACTGAGGTGATGCTGGTGGGGAGAGGAAGTCAATATCAGGCTCTTCTCCCTTGGGCCCATGCACATTGAGGGGTGGATGTAGTAGGCCACATAAAGAACTTGAGCATCTTTTCCAACCACGCTGCCCATGAAGACCTGGTTCAAAGATGCTCTTTTAAACTATGCTATTTGCATAAGCTACACCATTATTTTCCCAGACTGACTTTGTTACAATGTCCCATGCCCTGGTGACCACAAGACTTGATTTTTATAATTCATTCCTCTGTGGGCTTTCTGTGGTGCTTCTCCAGCACTTGCAGCTTGTTCAGAATGTGGCAGCACAGCTGTTTACCGGTTTGGAAAGCCATTTGGGCAGCTATTATGCCTGCCCTGCATTCTCTACATTGGTTGCCTGTGGAGCGGTGGACTGAATTTAAGATTGTGCTATTGGTTTTTAAGGCCTTGAATGGCATAGGCTCTGAACATTCAAGACCTGCTCCTTGAACCTCATGCTAATGGTTATTTGTGCTCAGAAACCACTACTTGTCTGAATCCAGACAGGACCGAGATGATGATGGTTGGCCAATTGTGTGACCTGGGAGATGTGGGAACCCCTGTCATTGATGGGGTCTGGCCTCCCTTGGTCACTCAGGTTCAGAGCATTGGGGGGCTCTTGGATCCACTGCTCCACCTGGATTGTTAGATTGCGGCTGTGGCAAGGAGCGCTTTTTACCAACTTCATCTGGTGAGAAGGCTGTAGCCCTTTCTATCAGATTTGGATCTGGCCACCATCATCCATGCCTTCGTAACCTCCAGGCTAGACTACTGCAATGCGCTCTTTGTGGGGCTGCCCTTGAAGACTGTTCGGAAGCTGCAGTCGGTGCAGAACGCAGCGCCTTCTGTCAGGGACGGGTCTCTGGGAGCACATTATACCGGTGCCCTGGAGTCTGTACCGTAATGCAACACAGAGATATAAAGGTGCAATGAAAACCGTAAATAAACAACCATAAAGCATTGCACCAATAGTAACAAGGAGTTCCAAAAGACTCAATTACAGGGTAAAATATACACAAGACATCAAGTACCCACTGTGGTAAATATAAAGCTTTCTTCAAGTATCTGATAGAATTTTCCGAGCCAAAGTTTGCAGGAGTCTGTTGCTGCGAGTACCCTGTTCTGGAACGAACTAATGAATTATAGAGTTTGTACTGGTTTTGTGAAAGAGCATACCTTGGGCAACCAAAGGACTGGTTCCTGCAAATCAGAAAGAAACCCTTGAAGAAGCCATTTTACATGACGAAACGTTGAGTTTGAAATTTCACTGCACACAGGTTGTTTGCACTTGGGAGGTTTCCTTCCTGTGATGCCTCCCCTCTGGACTTTGTTACATGCCACAGGATTCATCTTTTGAGTATTTGTATAACATTCTTTGTATTGTTTGATTACAAGCTACATTGTATCCCTTTGGTGCCTTGCTTCTGTTTCTCTTGATGTCTTGTGTATATTTTACCCTGTAATTGAGTCTTTTGGAACTCCTTGTTACTATTGGTGCAATGCTTTATGGTTGTTTATTACTGGAGTCTGTACCAGCTGCCGATAGCTTTCCAGGCTCAATTCAAGGTGGTGATTTTAACCTATAATGCCCTAAACGACCTGGGCCCCAGGTATCCTAAAGACCACCTCTTCCCGTATGTCCTGTTGTTGCCTCTGAGGTTGGCCGAGGGCACCCTTTTGTGAGTGCCAACTATTGTGAAGTTGCTACATTGTGGGCGCACAGGGTGGCGTTCTTAGTTGCTGCCCCACAATTATGAAACTCCCTCCCCTTGGAGATCCGCCGAAGCCCGAGCCTGTTAGTCTTCTAGAGGAGATGTAACACCTTTTTGTTTGGCCAGATGTTTGGCAGGCAGGAATGGGATTCAGTGGGATGGGTCAAGAGGTTTAGGGAGGAGGATTGGTGGGTGCCAGGTGGGGATAAAGAGTGTGGTAGGTGGGATGATGGGATTTTAATGTATTAGTGTATTCTATATTTTGATTTTTTAATTTTGATGTTATGAGCCACGCTGAGTCTTCAGAGAAGGGCAGAGTAAAACTGTAAAAATAAATAAAATAAATAAATATCTGTTCCTGCCTCCTCACCTTCAAAAAGCAGCCCACTGGAAGACTGGGACAGAGGGTAATTTCAGACGTGACCGGCCTTTCGGCCTGCCACGGACCGGGATCCGTCTCGGGATCCGTCTCGGGTCCTGGTCCGTGGTCGGACCGGCCGTCCATCAGACGTGCTGGCCTGATCACAGACAGGAATCTCAGCGGGGGTGGGGCTGCACGGTGTGACGTGTGGCCGCTCAGCCCTGCCCCCCCGCGCGTCCATGGCCGCCTGCCCTCAGGGTGACGGGCGGGCGCAGTGGCCAATCAGGCCACTTCGCCCGATCCCATCCCGTGGTTGGGACCTGATTCCGGGACAGAACTGGCAAACAGTCGTTCATTGTCGACATTGCCAGCCCCGTCCTGGATCGTGGCCAACCTAACCACGGTTCTGGAGGTGAGGCCGGCCTCACCTCCAAAACCGTGGTTTGATCTCGGCCAGGTGTTCGCTGTGGTGAACATCTGGCCGGGAGCGAATAAATGTTCATGGGATCACAGCCACCAACCTGAATCCACTGTGATTCAGGGTGGTTGACTGTGATCCTGTAATTTCTGAAAATACCCATACAGTAAGTGGTAACTCATTAATCTTTGCACAGTGCTTTGAAATCCTCAGACTCGTAGATGCATTTGCAGATTTCAAGCCTCGCTGGTCCGAGTTTTTGTTTTGAATTATACCCAGTATCTCCAGCATCAAACTTGTTGAGTTGGTAATCTTTATATAGCTGCAAATTATTAGTTCAATATTGCTATCAGTATCATCATTATTATTAATTTACTTTTATTGTATTGGTTTCCAAAGGAATGGAATCAAGACCGCCCCCCCTCACCCCCTCAAAACGGGAATCTTTTGAATAAAAAATTAGCCATTTTTTGAGAAATCTTATGCTGTGATGTTTGTTCATCTCTTGTCCATAACTAAATTCTGCTTTCACTTACAAGTGTGAACTGGCAGATTAGACACTTCCAAGGGCTCATGCGCTATGAGGTTTTGCAGGTGATTTCAGTTTAATGCAACCAGATAATTGTAGCTCTGGGGCTTGGCTAGGTTGTAAAGCTGCTAATCCAGACAATATTATCCGATCCCATGTTGTGCTTATATGAGAGACTTTTGCCTTTAATAGTCTCTCCTTGTGCTTGTAATTGTTTTCTGGTTTTTGGCAACCTTCTATAAAAATGAGGCGGAGGCTAAGCTTAAGCTTTGGAATATTGAAGCCACTAGAATTGTGTGGTATTGGGCCCCTAACATACATTGTTACATTATGCATTGGCTGATGGGCCCCAATGCATTATGCATTGGCTGATCACGGTGCTGAGGTGCTCAGGTTATGTACTTTTTTCTCCTTTCTGGCTGGGCACATTCCTACCGGGACCTAGCCAGCAAATACGATGACAGAATGATAGACATCGCTATAAACTAACCAGAAAAAAACCCCATGTATGTTAGGAATGGGTGAACTAGCCTAAGAAACTGTTCAAACTCCAGAAGAGCTTTTTAACTACTACTAATCATTTCTATAGTGCTACTAGGTGTACGCAGCGCTTTACAATGATAGGTTTTCACAGGCAAGTCCCTGCCCAGTGGGCTTATGATCTAAGAAGGACAAGGGGAACACAGGAAAACACAAACACATGTTCCCATTTTACAGATGGGGAACTGAGGCTGAGAGGTTGTGACTTGCCCAGTGAGTTCATGAGTAAGACAAGATTTGAAACCTGGTTTCCCAGGTCCGGGTCCAGTACCTTATCCACTACACCACACTGGATTTAACTGAATTCAGTGTGAGCCTTTTAACAATTTGGATTTCGTAGGAGGAAAGCACAACATAATGTTGATTTTTTCAAAGCTCACCTGCTCTGATGTATCTGTCAGGTTTGTGACCCCATGACGTTTGAATTCAGATGTGTTGTAGCCAAGACTCATTTGTTTTTTCCTTCAGCTCTGTCAAGCAAGCTGAGTAGAGCTGAAACAAGTACTTGAAAAAACGGGTATACTTGTCAGAATTACAGTATACCCATCCGAATTACGGTACCTGAGTCAACTTGATAACATAGGGTATTCATTGGTGCCTGATTAGTGCCCAACGGGCTACGCATTGTATTGATTTACCGACTTCTGGTACCGAATTTTCCTTTTCCTTTACCAATTTTCTGGTTTCCTGTACTGATTTACCAGTTCTCCATTACAAAAATTGATGAATAAAACAGGAAACCAGTAGCTCGATAATTGTAATACCTGGTATTTGGCTAATTGGGTATCAATCAGGCAGCTGATGGACTACCCCAAATTACAGATATTATCTGTGGGTAGCAAATCTGCTACCCATTTCAGCTCTAAAGCTGAGGAGCATTGAGAGGACTGGGCACATATTCATGAGAATAATTAAAGGCTAGGCCTGCAGACTTGAAACGACTTGCTCACACAAGTAGTGCTGTCAAGATGCCTGTGGTCATTTAGGAGAATCTGTTGGCATTTTGTAAGGGACTGGTAGTGGTCCTAGTGAACTGGTAGTGGTCCTAGTGGACTGGTAGTGGACCTAGTATGCCAGAGTGGGAAAGAAGATAGGCAAGGAAAACTGTGGGATGCTAGGAGTATAATGGGTGGTAAAAGAAAAACCCAAGGCTGTCAAGGAAATTGTGGTGATGCAAGAGGAAGGAACGTCCAATAATGTGTGGCTGTAAAAGCTTTAATAGAATGAAGTTGTCCGAAGTGGAGCATTTTTTTTTTCTTTTGAACTTTTGCAATGAAAAAAATGCTATTTTCACTGGAAATGTTTTTTACAGAATAAAACAACTTTCTTGCTGATGAAAATTTGCATTGGGAAAAATCTCATCCGACAAAATGTACAAAAAGAATGTGTCTGTGTGTTCACCGGCATGAGATACTTATGAAGGCCTGTCAATAAGTATCAAGTAGCTTGAAGCCAAGATTGACTCTACCATTGTTCTCTTCTCATTGGTACATTGATTGCCAAAGATTCATCCTACCCTACATCTGGTTGATACAGTGGTAGTCTCCCTATATGTGTAGATATACACTGATCATGTAGATAGCAGTTTGAGTGAGAAACGTACTTTTCCTGCAATGTCGCATTCATCGCTGTTCAGTAGGGTAGATTATTAATTTTTTGTTATTATTTTTCATGCAGTGCCAGCAGATTGGGTTTGGCAAGTTCTGGTTTTCAAAAGAAGGTGCGAGCTGCCCAGCGCTGCTGTTTCCAGTGGCGGCCGGGTGACTTCCAGTGCGGGGAGGCACGTCTTAACTGTTTTGAAGCTGCAACCTGTGAAGGTTGCTGAAAGCGGACTTTGAAGTCTGTGAAGATTGGAAGCAGATCTAAAAGTGCCCTAAGAAGGAAGTTGAAGTAGTAGAGTTTTGGCAGTGGAAGTGGTAAGGATGGGCTGGATTTTAGCAATGTTAAAGACAGGATACAGCAACTCATCCAATGTTACCTAGAGAGTCTGTGGTAAAACTGGGGTTTGAAGATGGGTTCCCCAGGTCTTCATCCTGTGCCTGATGCACTGGACTGTAGCACAGGTGTGATAGTCCCTGTTTTTACATGGTGACAAAACGAACCATGGAATATCCATAGAGGATTTGGCAGACAAACACAGGTCTAGACTTGGCAAGTAGGCCTGAAGCGGCAGCGTTGTTTGTCATTTTGCTGTTTACTGTTGACATTTCAGCAGTCTTGCTGCCGCCCCAATGGCGTTTGCCATCAATTTTCGGCACTGTCCAACATTTTACAACAGTTTCAGGTATTCTGCGGCACTTAAGATAATAACAAAAATTTCCGAAAGTTCCAACAGTTTTACCGATAGTTCCGACAGTTTTTCCGACAGTTTTTCCGAGATTTCCAACAGTTTTTTGACACTTTAGCAACACATTCCGATACGTTGCGGCATTTTCCGACACTTTATGGGACTTGCAACAGTTTCTGACAGTTTCTCTACTGCTGAGAAATAGCGACAGGCAATAATGGAAAGCAGCAGCAAGCATTGGAACAAGTTTGGGGATGCTATGTCCATGCCGTGTTGGCAAAACAGCAATAGATGGGAGATTTCCGACAGAATTGTCAGACACTGCTGCATGTCGTTTCAGGCCTACTGGCTGGTATCATCATAGGACAGTTTGAGTCTATCACCAGTCTTCAGTTTGAGTAGTGTGAACATGCCAACCTGGCAACTGTACCAGAGATAATACAATGACATGAAGTACAAATACTTGAGTTTGTGCCATAGCATGCACTCAACACTCCTTAATGTGTCTTGCTGGCACGCCAGGTTGAGAGAGAGGATGTCCAAGGAAGAGCTCAGTTTGGCACTATTTTATTTATATTTCTTTAATCATATATTTTATATTAATAAACACTTATGCAAGAAGAGGATCTCAAATGGCTTATTAATAAAACAAAAAAAGGTTTCAGTAGTTTGAAAGGCAACATTTTGAGAATTTACTTTGATAATACTTGTGACTAAAACCTGGTTGGTAATAAGGATAGTCATAGTTCATAAAAAATAATGTTTTTTAAAAATGAATTGAATGGATTTTTTTTTTATTTAAAAAAAGAAAATATCATCTTTTAACAAGAAAGCCCCTTGCCTTTCCTCTTCTCTTTTGAAAGAATTTCAGCTAACTCTGTAATGTGTGATGTGAGAGTAATCTGGCATAGTGATCTTGCAAACACTTGTGTTTTATACAGCTCCTGCAGGGAGCCATTGTGGTCCAGTGGACAGCATGTTGGTCTGGAAACTGGGAGTATTGTGTTCAGAGTCTGGCCTCATTGAGTGGCTTTGGTTAATATTTCAGTCTCGGCTCCCCATCTGTGAAATGGGGCAACAGTAACAGGCCGGGCCCCCATGTGTGCACACTCTAAACTTGCGAGATCACCTCACTCCCCGGGTTCTAGACCGGCCCCTGCGGTCGTCCGGGGGCGCCATGTTGGAGGTTCCGCGGGTTTCCCAGGGAACCACGCAGGATAGGGCATTCCCAGTGGCCCTGCTGCACCTCTGGAATTCCCTCCTGGTGGGGGCTTGTCTGGCCCCCAACCTCCCGACCTTTCGTAGGAATTGTAAGACCCGGCTGTTCCGTCAGGCGTTTGGTGAGGGAGAGGGGTGATGGGTGGGACGTGAGTGGGGGATTGGGGAGGCTGGAGGGTGGGGGTTTTGTGTGTTTTATGCTTTTATTATTGGTATCTTATTGGGGATATATTTTAATTGTTTTACTGTATTGTATTTTATATTTATATATATTAGTGTTGTTAGCCGCCCCGGGCTGCCTGAGGCAGGAGGGGCGGGATACAAATCTGTAAAAAATAAAATAAAATAAATATAAACATGCCCAACTGTGGATTTAAGTTAACCACAACAAAGGTGCTGAAGAGAACTTCACAAGTTGAATCAGAATATCCGAGAAAGGTTGTCCCCAGATACTGTAAATAAGACATGGACAAGAGAGGCACAAATCCTACTGCCATCAGTTAACTTAATGAAAACTTAGGCGGTGGTGGTCTCTCCTTCGCTGGAGGTTTACAAGCAGAGGCTGGACGGCCATCTGTCAGGGATGCTGTAGCTTTCAATATCCTGCATTGAGCAGGGGGATGGACTAGATGACCTCTGAGTTACCTTCCAACTCTATGATTCTATGAAATTTGAATGTCTTTCCAGACTGTGGGCCTTATACCAGTAGTACCTTTTGTTTTGTTTTATATTTTATTTTATTACATTGCTGATGATGATGTCAGATATCCAGTTAAAAATCATCAGGCATATTTCTGGGTATGTGCAGTAGCCTTTTTGTGAACTTGAGGATCTCAGTTGTTTTTGGTGGAGAACATAGAAAGCAATTAACCTGCATTTTGGAGGCTAATAATAATGGAACCTTTTGCTAGATTTTGTTACAGGATGATGATTTCCTGACTGAAACATAAGCTATACAGAAGGGGGTTTGTGTGTGTGTGTGTGTGTGTGTGTGTGTGTGTGTGTGTGTGTGTGTGTGTGTGTGTGTTTTAAAGGAATTGCATCCCATTGCTGAGTCATAAGGGTCACACCAAATTTGAAACCTGGGATCACCTATTCTGTCTATCCAATCTCCTTCTGCCCTATTCCTCTTCCACCACTCTGGAATACCCTAGGTATTGGTAGTACCTAGGGTGGCCATACCTCCCCTTTAAAAGAGGACACTTATGAAAAATCCATGTTTCAGAGCTGCATTGGTTCCATTGCAACCCTGCACAATGCATTTTTCATAAGCATCCTCTTTTAAAGGGGAGGTATGGCCATCCTAATAGTACCTAGAGCAGAGGTAGAGAACCTCAGGCCAAGGGTCCAAATGTGGCCCATGGCTCATTATCGTTTAGATCCTTGCCTGTTTCCTGGATCTGGCCCTTGGACCCAGTTCCTTCCCTCAGTCATTGAAAAACTGAGATCAGAATAAGGGAGCAGAGATGAGAGCATTGCACACAGGAAAGGGGACCCATGAATTGGACCCTCCTCTTCCTGAGCACATCCTTGATGTACTCTTTCCCCAAGCTTCTCTGTGGCCCTTGGAGCTTGTAGTAATTTTCAAAGTAGCCCCTGCAAGAGAAAGGCTTCCCCACCCCTGACCTAGAGTTTGAGGGTGAAAATAAATGAGACAATAGCCCGCATTCGCACTCGCCAGCTGGGTGTTCGCCTGCCCGTCTATTACTTCTTTGCCAGATGTTAGCCTGCGCACCCCACGCATGCGTCGACAAAGCACAACACGGAACCACCATGTGGACCCGTGCATGCTAATCAGCGCCCATGCATCCGCCTCCCATTTATTAGGTTCGCCCTCATCCAGGTCCACCCGCACCATAGAGTCACAGCTAGTGTGGCTGCTAGTAAATGATCAGCTGTGAAACTGCTTCTCAGCTGATTGCTCTCTCGCAGCCACCTGAGCCCGCGAGTGCTGCTTCTGACGGAATGGGAGGTCACAGCCGGAGAAGGCTTCTTCCCCCTTCAGCAGTGCTCCCATTCTTGGGCGGTTGCAAGAGGGTTCCATCCTGCACACCCGCTTGCTCCCTCCTGAGAAAGGAGAGCACCGCGGCTGCTTCCGATGGAAAGTGGGGGTCACAGCCAGGGAAGAAGCCTTCTCTGACTATGACCCCCCCCCCTTTTCCATCAGAGCCAGGGGCTGGGGAGAGGGAAAGTGCTGAGTACCGCCACCAGTGCCAACTACCGCCAGCCCATGAAACATGGGCTGCCCGTTGATTAGCTCTACACACTAAATCATGTGAGTGGGAGTTGTACCGGGTCCACAGTCTGGCATAGGTCTGAGAGATTATTTTAGAGACCATTTGGGATGTGAACATATATAAGATGTAGTAAAACGGTAAAGAATTTGAGCTGAATTAAGACAGAAATCATTTCGGGTGACTCATGAGGGATTGGGCAAGGACCCCCCAGAGCTAAAAACATTACTTTCTACAGCAAAGGTGGGGAACCTCAGGCCTTGGGACCAAATGCAGTCCTTGGTTAGTTTATATGTGGTCCTTGTCCAGTTCCTGGATCTGGCCCTTGGATCCAGTTCCTACCCCTAAACGCTGAAAGACTGAGCTCAGAGTGAGGGAGCAGAGATGAGGCAATGCGCATAAGGACAGCGGACAGATCCATGATCTGGACCCTCCTCTTCCTGAGTGCATTCCATAAAAACTCCTACCTCTAACTTCTCAGCGGCCCTCAGAGTTCATGCTAAATTTCAAAGCCGCCCTGGAGGGAGGGAAGGGGAGGTTCCCTGCCCCCACTCCACAGCATGAACTAAGGACTCAACCTCTGTTGCTAGGCTACAACACACACACACACACACACACACACACACAGAGTGTGGTCTGGACCCAGAGCGGAATTCCTATATGTCATACCTCTGTTGGTAATACTTCCTCAACACAAAAACTGCATATCCCAGGCTCTGGTTCCAGGCCCAAGGGAGCCCCCACATAAATGACAGCTGCCATCTTGGCTGAAACACTAGGAACAGAATGGGGAACCTCCAGAACCTGAAGTCTTCACAGCTTGAGTTAAAGAACCAGGCTCTGAAGCCAAGTTGTAATGACTCAGATCCAATCTGTGAGTCAGGCACAAATGGGGACAGTGGGGACACTAACCTACGCCTCATGAGGATTTACAAGAGCACCAGGAATGAGATTCGTTCTAGGATTTTATTCTGTGTTTCCCCTAACCCAGCCAATCTGTTGTTAAATTGGAATGATCTCAAGAGGCAGCTGCTTCACTGAATAATCCAGGGTCGCGTGTTGTTTATTACTCTCTGCCTGGTTGTGGTAAAGTTCTCCTTGCTTCCAACTAATGTAATGATGGCTGATTAGATTGTTGGAAAGAACTTTAGGAGTCAAATTCAGTGTGTATTCAATGGGGGGTTAGGCTAGAGGGCCGAGGCCGGGGGGTGGGAAACAACAGTCATTTGCTCTTGTTAACTCTAAGCCTGGAAGGATTTGTCTGTTTTTCCAATTGTCGATGGAGACAAAGTAGTTCAAATGATAGTTTTGATTGGATCAATTTCTGTTGGTGAAGGTATGCAAGCTTTCAAGCCACATAGGATTCTTCATCAGGCAGTAGGCAAGTCAGATCTAAAATTGAGCAACTGCAAGACAGAAATACATGCATAAACACACATTGGGGAAGGTGCTGGCATTCAAATATAAATAACGAGGAAACAAGCTACACGTTGTAGATTGCAACTGTTAAAGAACAGTAGGGTCGTTCGTTAGCATTAAAAAACAAGGTGGATGTCTGGACGGCATACGGAAAGACAGGAAGAGGGAGTTAAATACATGCTGATTCTTCTCGACAGGTGATCCAGAAAAATAACTCTTATTGCTTAAGTCTTTATGTTTTATAGGAAAAAAGCAGACACATCATAATAAGTCATCCCAATTTGCGACGCCATCTGCGGCCCAAGGTGTGTCCTCTTGCTAAGGTTGCTTTTAGACACGTGGCGCACACGCAGCGTGAAGTCACGCCGTGTGTAAAAAAAAAAAATCCCACGGGCAGGGTTTAGATACATCTTAAATGTTATAGCCGGCCACGCATTTGTCTAAAACCGCAAACTAAATACCTCGAGGTATTTAGTGCGCGACTGGCTATAACGCACGAGATGTAATGGAATTTTTACACGCAGTGTGATTTCATGGTGCCTGTGCGCCAATGCACATCTAAAAGCAGCCTAAAGCAGAGGTACCCAAGATATGGCTGGACGCTTGTGGAATACCTCCTTACCTTTGCAGGGTGACAGCAAAACTGATTGCTGGGTTTTATCCTGAATCTTGTCGTTCTTAGACAAGCAGCGCAAGGAAGATAAGCACACTCAAACACCTACGACTGCATCAATATTGGTTGAATAGCCCTATCAGTGGGAGTGTTCTGTTCACTTGAGAATTTTGGCTGCATGCCGTTTTTATGCTGGTAGAACTACTTTGGTGACACTGTTCCACTGGTGTAAACTATTTCAACAATAGCTGTACTGGCAGAAAGGATTTTGTACCAGCAGTGCTGCAAGCACAGTTTCTGCAATCTGAAGCACCACCGATAGAAAGGGGGTTATATCAGTAGATCTTGTTATCCACACTAAGGCTTTCAGTGGCAGAACTTGATTGATAAAAGAATCACAACTCTTCCTATCTAATGTAGTTCTGTTGGTGCAAAAGCTGTGTGCAGATGTAAGGATCTACTGTGAATAGGATGTTCCTTCGTGGCTTGTGGGTAGAGAGCCAGGGGCCACGAGGTTAGTGCTAACTAACTAGGGAAGAGTGAATGTGTTCCCTGGGAGGGAGTTCCAGGCATAGGGGGCAGCATGGGAGAAGGGACAAAGTCGATTGAGGGAGGAGAAGGCTCTGGGGCGGGTAAGGGCGGTGGCAGAAGAGGAGTGATATTCCAGGGTGGGGAATTTAGCAGGAAATGAAGATAAAAAGCTAGAAAGGAGCAAGGCCATGAAGATCTTTGAAGCCTCTAAATAAATGCTCATGTAAACATATCCTAAGTGGACATGGGTTCAAATAATGTCCCACATACAGGCCCAGGCCCAACACCAGTGATCTTTTAATTGCAGTGAAACTTAGAAAAACAAAATCCCTACCTAACTTGCGTTGCGTACAAAATAAGACGCAGCCCTTTTCTGGAGCACCTTCCGTACATTGCTGGCAGCTTGCATCAGAATCATGAAGCAACGTGACTTCATTTGGACTGGCTGGCCATGCCAGAGACTTGGGCAAAGAGTAGATGGCAGACCAGAGCTCTGTGACTGTGAAGAGGAGCCTGGTGGGTTATAAAGAAACTGAGACACTGGGTGGAAACAGATGGACTGCAGCTCCAGATTTGCCCACCAGCCAATCTGTTGTTTGGCTATCCCTCTCCCTCTCTGGGTTTACTGTTCTGTGAGAAGGGCGCCCGCCACATGTACAACATGAAGCAGTCTGCGGCTGGTCCGGGGCAGCCCAGCATGGCGTGCTCCGTAAGATCCAGGAGCACGCTATACAGAGCTGGCGGGCCGGCTAAATATGGGGAGAAACATGTTTGTTAGGGAGAAACATGGAGCACCTCGGCACCTGTCTGTCTATCGCTGCATTCAGCACCATAGAGTTGCAGACAGCTGCCTAGAGCAGCTGGCCCTATGGCATGGGGTGTGTGGGGAAGCACCGTGCAGGTAGACCGTGGCCAGGGAATACCGCCGGTCCGTATCATGTGGCAATGGGTGGAGCTGGTAAATGGTGGCCGTGGGCCCATGGAGTAGCTCCAGGTTCTAGTAGGGCTCCCTGTGAGTCTGAAAACACCCATTGGGATTGAAGTCTAGAGAGTGTGTGGTTGTTGTGTTGTCCCAAATGTAAGAGATTGAAGTTAACTGTAGTATAGACTGTGCTAATCTGGTTTGTGATATAAATAATGTAATTAGGGAAAACAAGTGTGTTGGGTGTTTGTGGATGCCAATCCTACATAGGCTTGTGAGAACAGAGAGCCATTCTACTACAGGTCCCGAAATGCGTATAACAACTCCTTTATGTTGGCTTTTCATTTAAGGAACTTGCACAGAGGGCTGATGCCTCACATTACCCTGTATAAGTGTCTTCCTGTTACATGACTGAGTCGGGCACTAGGCCTTTAAGAGAGCTCAAGCTAGAGTTACACACACACCCCACACCCCTCCTAGTTTGGTCCAGACTCTCTGGGTTTGAGCTCATCATCTCTAGGCTCCAGGTAAAGATCTAATTTCTCTGGGATATTATTATTATTTTTATATTTATACCCCACTCCTATCCCTAAGACTCAGGCAGCTTACAACAAACAAATAGAAATATAAAGAACAAATATAAACAACATATCCAACCACCCACCTCCACAGCCCCATATGTCCCACATCGCTCCCAGTCCCCTGTCTCTGACTCAGAGAAGTCCCTTTCCCACTCACCCACTAATCTGACCACCTGGCCCATACTAGCCCCATCTCCCCCACAAAGAGGGGCCATGGCTAACCCTATATCCCTCCCTCCCAGCTATTCTCATACAATCCCATCCTACCCACTCTGTCATGGGAGAGCCCCCTTCCGCATTTGCTTCACCTAAACACCCCTTGACATACCTCTTTTGTCCTCACAGAGGGCCTGTAGTTGTCTCCACCTGCCATGCCGCCCCCCCCATTTACCCCTGCAAGATGACTAAGAAGCCCCAGGTAAAACATAAAGACTAAGAAAACTCCATTGCTTCCTCTGCTAAAGTACAGCACAAACCCCTTCCTTGAAAAAGATCCGAATCTGAGAAGTTGTGAAGCATAATACCGTACTGCCACACCCAGCCATTTTCAGCAGCTGCCTGCAGGGACTGGCGACAGTTGGTGTAGGCTGCAGTGTACGGAGGGTGTGGAGGAGGAGGAAGAAGGGGGCAGAAGAAGACTCAGCCTGCCCACTCTCCAAACAGCCAGCAGTCCAGGTGGGACAGCACTGGGCATTTTTACACACACCTTAAAGTTCCAGATTTTTCAATCTTCTTGGTTTACAAGTCTACAAGTAAGTTCCGGATGAATTTTTTCACTTACACACTGCCCTGACACAGTTTCTCGATGCATTCTTCACTCAAACGCTGCCCTGGGGCAGCCTAAAGTAGCCGCAGCTGTAGACGTGAGGGGCTGCCATGGAAACAAAGTGACCACAGCTGCCTGGAGCAAAGCATTTTACCAGGAGAACCTTTTACACACAAAAGTTCTGGGAGAAGTTCTATGCAGAAGTTCAAAGGGCCGGATGTTTAAGATCTGGGTGAGTGATTTAGACACACAGAAAGTTGAGGATGTAACAGCAAACATGCAGGAGAAATGTGTGTGTAAAAACATCCAGTTACATCACTGTCTGCAGGGCTGGCGACCGTATGATGTAAACTGCACTGCGAAGGGGATTGGGTCCATCTCAGGAGAGGGCAGGGCAAAAGGAATTTTCTGCCTCTTTCTGGCCCCCTTTGGGGCATCGTCACCATGTCATGATGTAAGCTGCCAGCCTCTTCCAACTTCTCCCTGGGTATCCTGAAGCAATCTCCTAGGCCCGTTTCCTGTGCGTCTCCCCTGTGACTGGCCGTTCTCAGCCTTAGGCACAGGTCTTATCTATTTCCTTCATGATAGACAGCAGCTTTCTGTCAGCTCCCAGATAAGAGCTTTAACACCCTCCAAAGAGGCCAGACTTCAACCTATTTCAAAGTTGAGTACTTGGGCTGTGCATTTGGTTTTCGATAAAACACAACCACCACCATCCCCACCGCCTTTTTCAGCTTCCATATGCAAAATGCAAATACTAGATCTGTGTATTCAGGTTTTGAGTGAACCCAACATTTCCTGAGAAGTTGAGGTCTTGAACTGGACCCCCCAAACTGCAGCATGTATCCATCTTGGAGCTTAGCTGCTCTCAGCTTAGTTGCCTCGTTGTCCAGCCTGTAGTGAGCCCTTCCCACCTGCAGAGGCTAACTCTGGGCATTTTTACACACACCTTAAAGTGCTGGTCTTTCAATCTTCTGGGTTTACAAGTCCACAAGTAAGTTCCAGATGCATTCTTCACACACACACTGCCCTGAGGCAGTTCCTGGATGCATTCTTCACACAAACACTGCCCTGAGGCAGCCTAAAGTAGCTGCAGCTGTAGATGTGAGGGGCTGCCATGGAAACCAAGTGACCACAGCTGCCTGGAGCAAAGCAGTTTACCGGGAGAACTTTTTGCACACCAAAGTTCTGGGACAAGTTCTATGCAGAAGTTCAAAGATCCAGATGTTTAAGATCTGGGTGAGTGATTTAGACACACAGAAAGTTCAGGATGTAACAGCAAACATGCAGGAGAAATGTGTGTGTAAAAATATCCACTGTCTCTGAACTGGAGTCTCCAGCACTGCAGCCAGGCCTAGCCCAGCACAGCCAGGGAGAAATGGTGAGTCTTTGGCAGCCTCATTACCCCCCTCTCCAAGCCAGCAACCTTTCCCACAAGCCAGTGAAACCACCCGCCAGCCCCATTTCCACCTAGGAATCCCACTTCCCACAAGCCAGTAACACCCCTCTGAGTCAGAAACCACTCCCTGCGCATGCGTCAACGCATCCCTACGGCAGAAGTGGCGTGTGCAGAACAACTGCCCTATTCCAAAATGGCACTGACTTGCTGGCGCCATTTTGGATTAGGCATGCACATGTGCAGAATGGTCTTGGTGGCCATTTTGTGCATTGTATGGCAGCGTTTCTCGGAGCTCCGGACCAGTGAGGCAACCTAGAAGAAAAAGAAAGAAAGCCCTGTTGCCCGGCAGAGGAGCTGTCTCTGCTGCCAGTGGCCGGGCCTCCTCTGTTACTGGTGGGAGTTGGCTCCACTGCCAGGCGCCCCGGCCTTCTCCACGACCCCACAGTGGAGAAGGTCCAGTGGCCTGGCAGTGGAGCCAGCTCCCACCAGTAGCGGAGAAGGGCTGGCCACCGATAACGGAGCCGGCAGTTCAGCAGGCGGCCGTGACCCCCACCCTCCGGATCAGCATGGTAAGTAACTTTACAGGGGCCTCGGGGGGTGGGGGGTGGGGTAAAGCCAGGCCCTGGTGGGTGGGAGTGTTCGGGGTAATGGATCCCCACCCTCTAAGGCCAGAAGTGGGGTGGGGGATGCCCAGGTTTTTTTTCTTTCTTGGCTCCCATGTGACTCGAAGTTGGAGGGTTTTTCTCTTTCCCATTGAATTCAATGGGAAAAAGATTCGACACCGATAAATCCTATACCGATATGAGATCTGAGACACAGGGGACCCGAAACTGAAAGAAACAGACACCGATAATTTACCCTGAGACCCACCCCTAACATCCTATTCCTCCATCCCCACATCAGCAACTCCCCACACGAGCCAGCCCCATGTTCTCCGATTCTTCCCTCTCCCAAGCCAGCCGCATGCCTCCCTCTCTCTCAAGCCAGCGATCCCCCTGAGCCCAGACCCATGCCCGGTTCCTACATCTCCCAGCTAACATCCTTTCCAAGATGTTGGCTGTATTCTCCACCCTCCCCCAAACCAGTGCTTCCCCAGACTTAGCAGCAGGTTTGACTGTATTTTACTTTCCTCAGAGGTCTGTCAAACCGGCAGAGCCTCACTGCATCTCTGTGCCAGAATAAACCCATGCATAGGAACCAGCGTACCCTGTGTTTTCCCCATTTTCCTGCATGGGGAAAATGCAGTGAGGGCTGATAAAAACACAAAACCAAATAAATGCAAATACTCAAAACACAAAAGCAAAAGCTTGACCCCCGTGCCCAGCCCTAGCCTGCATTATGCTGTGACTTAAGGCTGCTTTTATACGAGTGGGTCGCAGTCGTGCGATTTTTCAAATTCTCGCAAGGCGGGATTATACGTGACGATGGACACGATCACGCGCATTCAAGGTGGTCGCACGTTGTTTGCCGACCACAAGCTAAATATCTCATGCGACCCGCTCGTATAAAAGCACCCATAGAGCTGCTCACGAACTCAGTTCCTCACCTTGAAAACACTTAGAGGTGCCCTGTTATCTCCAAGTAAATGCGAACTTGGAGATATGTGAACAGTGCCTTTACTTAAACTGGGGCAACTTTCTAGGTTCGGGGTGGGGAACCCCTTTTTCCTCCTATGGGCCACATTGGAAATTAGTTCAAGCTCCAAGGGTGCAAGGAGCAGTGCTTAAGAGGTGTGCTCAGGAAGGGTCAGGTCGAGATCATGGATCTTTCCCCAAGCTTTGCATGCATGCCCTCATTTTAGCTCCCTTACGCTGAGCTCATTTTTTTCAGTGCTGGGAATAGGAACTGGATCCAGGAATCGAGTCCAGGAATTGAAAAGAGGCCAACTTAAAAACTAGGGGCCCTCGGACCTGAGGTTCCCCATCCCTTCACTAGGTAAACTACTTCTGTGTTGCCAGGACAGATACGTGTTGTCACGTCTTCTCAGTCTTCATTTAAAATGGCAGGATCCAGATCCTACTTGAGGTAAATGGGCATACCTAGACTAGTCTTTAAAAGGAACACACACAAAAAAAGACTCATTTTCCAAATAGAGGTCAGTTCCTAGGAATGAAAGATCTCTCAGACCCTTTGGCCCTTTCTTCCCATTTCTTTCAAATGTTTTTAAAGAGAGCACATCTCTTCTTATTCCCGACTGCCCCCTCGCCCCAGCTACTTTTCCATCGGTCCTGGGAGTCAACAGTAGATGTTACATATATTAATATTACACTCAAGCACAATGGTCTTGGGCATGCTCTGGGCACCAGCCTCTGGCAGCCATAGATTCATTAAAAGTAGACAGGAACCATAGAAAACTTAGCAAGTCCCCTTCCCTTTCCTTGCGGCCCCCCCCTCATCTCTCTCTTTCTTTCTTTCTTTCTCTGTGGGTAAATAGCTAATTCCTTTGTTCCTTTGGTGCACTATTTCATTTCTGCCATCATTGTCCTCATTGTTCTCTGAAACAGGAGGGGTCTGGGCCAGGAGCAGCCAAGGTCTTGGCTAATGACGGGAAGTCTTTAAAGTTTGCGCTGCATTTCATCTTCTCTGTGGGAGTTTTAGGACGCATCCAGTGTTTGATCCCCACCGTGCAACTTTGCTTCTAGTTAATTAACAGATCCCCATTACACTCTCTCATCTGCAAGCACATGGGAGGCCTATCGGGAGGTAATTCAAGGCCAATCTGAGTGATGGCAGGAATTAAAGAAATCAGTTGTTTAGGTGCTAATGTTCAGGAGTAAAGCTGCCCATTTGCAGAGGTCTAATTGAATTTTTGTATTCAGTTGTATTATTTCTAATATTTCTTTTGGTCATATGCTTGTGATTGGGTCTTTTGGACTCCATTTTAAAGTGGGGAGGGTCACTGTTCAGGTTTAGCTTGCTGGCCCTTTGCAAGCCTGGCTGTGGGAATACCGAGCAGTTTGAGGTCTGATTTAAAATAATAATAATAATGAAAACGTGTGGCATAGTCACAAGATGTTTTCACCTTTCTTTCATTCCTGGATTCCCCATTTCCCACCCAGCCTATTATGCAGGTTACAAGCGTCTGACGGGAACTTGTGTTAGTGTTTGAAAAACACGTCAGGCCTCCCAGCTGCAGATCTTTGTCAGGTTCCTGGCTAAATACAGCCACTCACAGGAGTGCAACCTTCTGTTGACTTTGAATGTTTGGAGGTTTTTTTTTTGCTTTTTCTCTTCACCCCTACCTCTCCCCCACCCTATGAGCAATGACCCCCTTTAACTAATGAATTAGGAACTGCTCCTGCAGTTGCAATTCTCAGTTCGACACTTGGCAAGGAGAATCAAACCGGGGCTATTTACTGCAGCGTTAAATGGCCCACCACATTAGCCCCCTGGCATGCTAAGCTATTAGGTTGTTTTACTGTTGTTAAAGTTACATTTGTTAGGTGGAGTCACTGCCCTTCCGGAAAACTTAGTCGTACGGGGGAGCAGCCTGCGTGTTGTAAATGCAGTGTGTAGGGGTGTTGCAGACAAGCATAGAGTTGTTGCAGTGACCAAGCCTCTCACTTTGCTGTGACCAACTGAATGAAGTGAGCGCAATTGACCGTTACATTGGGTGAAAGCTCCACATTTGCCCACGCAAGCCTCCATTACCCCTGGGATTATGTGTCTTCCTGAAGAGTGCCCGCCAGATGATCAGTGCAGAACAGGCTGCGGCTGCTCCTGGGCAGCCCTGCATGGGGTGCGCCGGAAGATCCAGGATCACGCCGCGCGGAGCAACCTGGCCAAACCCAGGGTAATGGGCAGACATGGAGCTGCTGTCTGAGAGACTGACCAGTTAGTGCGGCTCCCGGAGTGAGTGCAAGCTATCTTGGCTCCCCTCACCCGTTCCCACACCAGCCCTTAAAGGAACGCACACAAAATTCAAGCATGCATTGACCCCACGCGGGAACCCTTCGGGGAGAAAGGAGGCCAGTGCCTGCAGAAGCCCTGGAGGGATGGGGGCGTAGCAGTGCCTGCCGGCTCCCAACCTGAACTGCCTGCTCGCTGACCCTTTCAGCCGTGCCATTCCATCCCCCCTTTCCCTGTTCATTCTGGCTGCTTAATAAAGTCTGCCTTTTGCTCCTGGGTATCAGTAGTGTGTGGGTCTCACAGGGTCCCTCGGGCTGGCCAGGTTCCAGACTTTTGTCTGGCCTGCTGTGCCACCCCGCGTGTGTGTGCGACTTATGGCTCCTGGGGACAAGGGCTCCTGGGGCTGTGGGCGGTAAGGGGTTAGTGGCTGCCGCCGTGTCCCGTTACCATGGTTGCCAGCGCTGCAGCTCCTGGCAAGGAGTGGCCTCCTGGGCAGGCCATGGGGTAGTGAGCAGCGTGGGCTGGGCTGGGGGTTTAGCTTGCCTGTCCATGTGTTCTTGACCCGGAGTGCAGGGAATGTGTATTTGCTGGCTGGGCACATCATTCACCCATGCGCCGGGTTGTCTAAAGGCAGCCAAAGCCGTGGGGGCATGTGGCTCCTCCTTGGGGCACCTGTGTGGCTGCTCCGCGAGCCGCTCCCTGTCTGTCCGAACACCCGCATTGGAACAAGCTCTAATCAATTTGTTAGTTATTAGGCCATAGGGAAGGGGCAAGTTGGAAACAAAGGAGTTCAAAACCTTCAGTCTGGGTGAAGGAAGGGGTGGTTTGGTCATTTAAGCTCCAGGATGGAAACACCTAGACACTAGCAAGCTAGGACGGACAAGGACAATTTTGCCTTCTTCATTGTGTGGAGGTTTTCAGGGGTGGTGTAGCTAGGTTGGAATTCTCCCTGATGCAGAAGATCAAAGTCCTCCCCCACCCCCTCCTTCCAGTGACAGGAGATGCAGCCACCCCAAGGAGTGTGGGTGCCCCAAACTCATGGGCCGTGGTGCAGCTGCAGTCTCTGTTATAGCTACTTCTTTGTGGGTCTTTCAGACAAGACTTGAGCTGCAGGATGTTAAGATGTCATGGCCCTTTGGGTCCTGGGGGATTTTAACATCTACACTGACACCAATCTTGGAGGAGCGAGGCATGAGTTCATGGCCTCCATGACAACCATGGGCCTGTCTCAAATCATCTGTGGCCCCACACATGAGGAGGGACACACACTGGATTTGGTTTTCTGCACCGGCCTTGAGTCGGGGGCCAGTTAGTAGAAGTCAGAGGGATGGAGCCCTTGTCATGGTCTGACCATTACCTCCTTAATGCATGCATCCTGGCACATGTCAGCCCCAAACGGGGTGCAGGACTTATTAGATCGGTCCGCCCCGGAGACTTATGGAACTGGATCAGTTCCGGAATGCTCTGGGGGAGTTTCCCCTGGACCTTGACACCTGCTCGGTCGATGATCTCGAGGCCTTCTGGAACACCTTGTTGGCCGAGACCATTGACAGAGTGACTTCCAGGCGTCTGCTGCCCTCCCAGGTTTCCCACAGGTCTCCTTGGTTTACTGAGGGCCTGCAGTGCTTGAAGCGTTGGAGCGACGGTGGCACCAGACTGGCGATGAGTATGATCGATCGCAGCATAAGAGCAGTTTAAAGGCCTATGCTGTGGCGGTGTAATCAGCAAAGAAGCAGTTCTTTGCTGCCCTTACCGCATCTGCAAAGTCATGTCCAGCGGAGCTTTTCCGGGTGGTGAAAGGTTTGGTCAGTCCTGCCTGTCTCCGCCTGGACCTGGAGCAATCCAGTGACCGCTGTGACCAGTTCATCGAGTACTTTGTAGATAAGATCACTTGCATCTGCCACGATTTCGGTTCCGCAGTTATTGCAGAGGATCATCTTGGGGCTATGGATGCCCCGTCCTGTCCTGTTTTGTGGGATCGGTTTCAGATGGTGTCGCCTGCCGATGTGGAGTCCTTGTTGGGATCTGTTCGTGCCACCACTTGTGAACAAGATCCTTGCCCGTCCTGGCTGGTGAAAGCCAGCCAGGAGA
>QEPC01009250.1:2374257-2436074 GCA_003113815.1 Sphenodon punctatus
GGGGGCCTGGGAGTTGTTGAATCTCCTCTTGTGGGGGGGGGGTCGCCCTCCCATGGTCTCACAGGTACAGAGTCTGGGTGTGCTCCTCGATTCACGGCTGAGCCTAGAATCTCAGGTTGTGGCCGTGGTGGGGAGTGTGTTTCGGCAGTTACATCTTGTCCGGCGGCTTTGACCATATCTCTCAGACTCTGACCTCGCCACTGTCATCCATGCCTTCATCACCTCGAGGCTGCATTATTGCAACACGCTTTACATGGGGCTGCCCAAGAAGCTGGTCCGGAGGCTGCAGCTGGTGCAGAATGCTGCGGCCCGTCTCCTTACTGGGGCAGGCCGCACGGAGGACATGACACCTGTGCTCTGGGCTCTGCACTGGCTGCCTATAAAGCACCGAACTAGGTTCAAGGTGCTGGTTTTGACCTTTAAAGCCCTTCACGGCCTGGGCCCTGCCTATCAGCGGGACCGCCTCACTCCCCATGTGCCTGTGCGACCCCTGAGATCGTCCCTGGGGGCCTTTTTGGAGGTTCCCCGGGCGAGACGGGCGGCCACTGATGTGAGATCTTTTTCGGTGGCTGCCCCCGTGCTGTGGAATTCACTCCCGGAGGAGGCTCAGTTGGCTCCCACCCTCCTGTCGTTTTGACGTTTGTGTAAGACTTGGCTGTTCCGCCAGGCCTTTGGTGAGGGGGGAGGTAGGGTGGGGGAGGTGGGGTTTGGGAGGGAGGGTGAGTTTTTATGATTTGTTTTATAATCTGTAGATTTATTTTATGTTGTTCGCTGCCCCAAGCTGCCTTTGGGCAGGAGGGGCGGGATAGTTTTAAACAAATAAAAAATAATAAATAAATTAATAAATAAATAACAAAACATTGCCTTGCTGCCGTTGAGCAGCAGTTCCCTTTCCCATTGCTTGTTTCAGGGTGTTTTTACACGTGACGGGCCCACCATGACCACGGTCTGCTCCGGGTCGGAGCTGGCTGGGTCACCCAAAAAGCGTGATGGTGGCCTGGGCCAGGGAGAGATGGGGGTGAAGTGTGGACGTGCGTCCGCACAGCCTCGCTCTTGAGCTGTCAGAGCAGCCCACTTCTCTTCCTGACAGACGGCCACGACAGCGTATGATGCTGCTGTGGCTGCCCGTAACTGCCACGAAGCTGGACTCGGGTAAGTGCAAGCGTGCCAACACACTTTATGACCTGCTTTACCCAAGTTCAGAGTCCTTTACGTGGGCCGTGGCAGCACTTAGCTCAGGCTGTTTCTTGGGGATGGTCCTGGGAAACAAGCTAAGCGTTGCCACAGATTGTAAGCTCTCAGGCAGGGACCGTGTCTGTCTTATTCTCTGTAAAGCGCCAGGTACATTGCTGGCGCTATATAAAAGCTTATAATAATAAAATAATAATAATACAGACGATGGCCCGGGCCAATATCTGGCGGCCCTTTTGAACGTGACACTGGACACGGATTAATCTATGCTAAAGCATATTAATCCGTGCCTAATGTCACTTGTGAATTACACCCTCAGAGTGGCTTCTGCCATCCACCCCAGAGACGTCGGGTTTGGTGGTGCTGAATAGGAACAGTATGTTTGAATTCTTTCTGGTGTTATTTCCAAGGCACTAGTATTTTTATTTCAGAAAGAGTCTTCTTGCCCTGGGAGGAGAATGCTGGTATTGCACAGTGCCTCTGGTGCTGGTCACCTTGCAAGGCTAAGCTGATATTTGATGCTTTGCATTAGGGTACAGTCCTGACTCCATTGGAGTGAGTTGGCTAAATTCCCACTGATGCTACTGGTATTATTATTTATTCAGCTTTTATGCAGTCCCCTCCTGCCACAGGCAGCTCGGGGCAGCATGCAACAATAAAACTCATAAAACATCTAAAAACAATTTAAAACAATAATACATAAAAGCAGCAATAATACCCCATCTCACCCCCACCCTCCACTTCCCCTCATCAAAGGTCAGGCGGAACAGCCAGGTCTTACATTGTCTACAAAAAGAGGGGAGGTCTGCAGACAGACGGACCTCCGACGGGAGGGCATTCCACAGCTGTGGTGCGGCCACCGAGAAAGCCCTCTGCATGGTCGACACCCGAGACACTTGGGGGACCCACAGGAGGGTACTCCCCGATGACCGCAGTGGCTGATCTAGAACCCAGGGGTTGAGGTATGCCGGGCCAAGGGCTTGAATTGGGATTGCATCACTCATGTCTGTTGCAGTAGAGGAGAAAATACACAAGAAACCATGTGGAGGTTTAAAAAGAATGTGTGTCATGCCATATGGTCTGCAGTGTGGTGGCAACTTGTTATGCCAGATTACTGATTTAGTTAAAAAGTAGATGTATAATCATTCCCAGCAGCAGGAATTTTAGTTTTCCTTTTGATATAAAAGAATGTGTTTCTTAACACATTCAGAGCCAGTCTCTGGTGCTCTCATCTGCCAGTTGTTCCCCCGTTAATCTTAATTAACAGTCTGATTGATCCCTGGACAGTCTGATTGATCCCTAGATTGCAGAAGTAGATCCAGACTTTTCCCAAGTTTTGGAATTTCCTGATCTGGGGTTTTGGTTTGACCCAGTTGGGGGTAAGGACATCTTAAGGATTTGGAGTTAAATTTGCCATTGATTAGTTATGGTTGGTTCAGGTATATTTACTCATGCAGCCAGGAAGATTGGAGATAGATATGAAATTCAGATATGGACCTGTACGTTCCAAAAACTTGGAAGTGTTCCAGTCCAGGACTGGAACTCTAATTCATGTGAAAATAAACAAGACTATGGCTGTAGTCCTCAAACCACTTATGCTTAGGGTGGTCCCATTGATTTCAATGGGACCACTCTGGAGTAAGTGATTTGAGGATTACAGCCTATGGTTATCTGTTGAATATAAAATATATATATCCAGCTGATCTCATGATTGGCCATTTTATTATCTAAAGTGCTCCCTATAGTAGGCGGGGGAAGAATTGAAGGAATTTAAATGACTGGTTTCCATTCACTTTAAGACCAAATAGAGAAGGAATCCTAAAGAGAGTCCCAGCTTGGATGATAACGAAACAGTGTTTTGAAGTCATAACGAAATTGCATTTCTTGTTCTCTGCTGTCGCCTGTAAAACTGAGCAAAATTGGTCAAGCGATGATTAGTTTATAATGCCGTATGTTCAAATAGCTTTTAGTATTATGAAAAAGAAAATTCAAAAGGCCAATATGCTGACATTTAAAAACTGGCCATGGGGCAGTAGTAGGGACCTTCATTTAAAAAAAAAAAAAAAAAAAGAATGTCTGTTTCATGAGGCTGTCCTGCTGAGCCAAAATTTAAATAAATTATATCCACTCAGATGAACTGGAGCTGAGATGTGAAGCAGCTTAAATTGTTCCCTGTTCTGTGTTTAAGAACATACAGTAGAAACATAGCCTCTGTTGAAAGCATATAAGAAAATTGGTCTCCTGGGTCTGGTATTCTCAGAGACTGGCGGGATGGCTACCTGGCCCGCCCCGGAAAATTGTGGGTGTTACAGCCCGTCTTGAGGCACCATACACATGTGCCCACAGCCAGAGAGCTGCCCCATCTACCACACAGCCTAGGTAGGGCTGGGAGCACAACAACTGTGCCGGTGACTAGCCCTGCCCACACTCTGCTCCCAGTGCCCCGTCCCGTGCCATGACAGACAGCCATGGCGGCCAGTGACAGGGAGCCATGGCATCCTCCAACCCGGGGCGGGTGTAGCGGGGCCGCACAAATATGCTAACCCATATTGGCCCATATGGGTGGCCCTGGCCTGGACTATGACCTTGGAGATTTTACAGCGCTCACAGGCCAGGCTAGCCGCCTACCCGCACTGGGGCAGAAGAGAGCCAACATCTGGTTGCACCACAACAGATGGGCCGGTGGCTCCTGGGCTAAAGCAGGCCTAAGCAGATGTAACAGGGAGCAGCTTGGTAGAGCTGCTGCCCTTTGGGAAGCAAGGCTACAGGAGCAGCACCCTCAAAAAGACAGTGTCTGGTTGCGTACACATGGACTGGATGGTTATAGCCACCCCAGGACTTACCAGAGACTAAGTCCCCGAGCATGCTCCCTGTGGACGGGGTACCTGTGAGAAGACTCTTAAGTTCCTGAGCATGCTCATTGGGAAGGGGCTGGTTGGAGCGTGCCTTGACCTATAAAGCCCAGGCAGAGCAGTTACCTGGTGTGTGGCAGTAAGAGAAGGACCTCCTTGCAGAGCTCTCCTGCCAGAAAGCTTGTTAAGGCTCAGAGAGGTGGCCAGAGTCAGGAAGGGAGCTTGCTCGGCTTCAGACGGACTGTGCCTGGCCCAGGGACTCAGAAATACTGGGAGCAGTCAACCAGTAAGTGTGCTCGGCTAAAAGGACATTGGGGAGCCAAAAGGGAGCCTGGTGAAAGCAGGTTAATCAATTAAGTTGGCCAGGGGTTGATGTCTGACTGGAACTCTTAAGTACAGATACTGTATATGGTGGAGATTGTGCCTGAAAGGGAGACGGACAGAAGCTGCTTTTTTATGAGTGCGCGACGCACTTGTGCGATTTTTCAAAATCCCGTGAGGCGAGATTCTAGGTGACGATGGACACAATCACACGCTTTCAAGGCGATCGTGTGTTGTTTGCCGACTGCGAACTAAATACCTCGATGTGTGAGGTATTTAGTTTGCGGTCGGCAAACAACACGTGATTGCATCCATCGTCACGTATAATCCCGCCTTACGGGATTTTGAAAAATCGCACGAAGCTCATATAAAAGCACCCTGTGTATATAACTGGAGACCTGTAAGAGGTTGTCTGTATGGTGAAGAAACTTTGTATTATTTGAGTAAAACTGAGAGCTAATTCCCAAGTGCGAGCGACTGAGCTGAATTCCCCAAGAATGTGACTTGGCAGGGTCTAGTCCTGCAGGGACTTATCCTGGACCCTGTTACAGCAGGCCACTGGCACATCTGTTTTTACTTAGTTCGGTTGGATGGGCCCTGGTACAGAAGATGGAATGGACTTCTCTTCCTATCTCAGTAATAGAGGATGCTGCTGCGCCAGGGAGCATGCGCACCCCTCCCCCCCCCAAACCCGGCTTGTGGGGCCCTATGCAGCTCCACCATCTGTCCCTATTATAGCTACATCCTCGCATGTTCTGCTTCTTGAATTTGGTTGCTACCTTACTCTTCAAAAGGATGAGGAGCCTACATACAGGAGAAACAATAATGTCTTAAATGGGGGATATTAAAATATTCCACTTCTCCCTCCCCCAAAAAGTAGTAAAAGCCCATGGAAATCTTTTCATCTGCTTTGGTGGGTTTTGGCTCATCCCCTTGGAATCATGGAATTGTAGAGTTGGAAGGGACCGCAAGAGTTATCTGTTCCAACCTCCTGACTGGATCTATAGTGAAAACATCCCAGGCAGATGGCTAAAGAGCATCTTTTTGAAAACCTCCAGTGTTGGAGAGCAACCTCATTAGGCAGTTTGTTCCACTGCCGCACAACTCTTACTGTTGGGATTTTTTTCCTGATAGCATCTATAGCATTCTGCGCCCTCTGAACTGGATCAGATCTTTCATCAGTGGTTCCCAAAATTTTGCATGTGTAATCCCGTTCTAAGATGCTTCCGTGATCCTAAGAGGCAACTAAGACATGCAAAGCAAACCAAATATCGGCCACAGATGTCAAAACCTCACTTGAGCTTCCAGCTCATGGTTTGGGAGCCTCTTCCTTACATGTTTCTATTGGAATACTCTATGATAAATAGGAGTCAAGAAAGAAAATGGTGCTGAAGGCCTAAATGATGTACGGTACTTTCACATTCCGTAATACAGAGTAGCCAATAAAATAATTTCCTATGGTTGCAATCCCCAAACCATTTACTCAGGAGGAGAACCATTTAGATCAATGGGACTACGACAGAGAAAGTGATTGGAGGACTGCAGTCTCGGAAAGACATACGTATGGGGCCAAATTCCACTCTCATAGCATGAACCCAGGTTTCACTGAATTTGCCTGAGTTGCTTTTAGTTTATACCAGACTTCAGTTCTGCTTTCTACATATCCTCAACTGCTTGCTATCTTATTTACATTTTATTTGGTGGAATAAATACTATCTTTTGAACTTATTTTTTTTTTTAAAAAAATATTTTAAAAAATTCAACATTACTTACGCATAAATAAAGGCTAATGTGACTAGCTTTCAAATAGCTTATTACCATCCGAATACTCTGTAGATAAATTATATTAAAAGAGGGAGAAAAAACCCTGTTTCAGCTTCCGAATCATTCTAAATGGAGACTTAGCTCTAAGTAATCAAAATTGCTTTGGTTGTGCATAGCGGCATTAAAAGCCTTGTCCACTAATTGAGTGAAGCAGCTCCAGCGAAGCAGCCTTGCCCTCTCATTATACGATCTTGCAAGTGCTGTTTGTCATCGCCGCTTGCCGGTCTCAATCTAACTGTACTGCTGGTGCAAATTAACGGTAATTCGTTATGACACACTGTGTCCTTCCAGTGAAACAACAATATGGAACTAGTACCACTCCCCTCTCCCATCATCTCTTCCTATTCCCTGCTCCTAGATCCCATGCCCAGTTCAAGATATATCACCCGTGACTTAGCCTTCTAACTGCTTTCTGCTAACTGGAGTGTCATCAGGATGTGTTGTGGTTTGACTGATGGATAGAACCCGGTGCTCTTCCCCTGACATTATAAAGAGAGATGTGTCAAACAGTAGGGCAGTGCGTTCTAGTGGCTTCCTGACGTTTCAGTCCTGACAGCATGTATATGTGCTTCAAAGGGGAGCGTGTGTACATGTGTCACTTCTTTTGCACTCCAAGCACCTTACCTTACAGTATGTTTGCAGAGGCAAGGAAGATCAGAATGGAATTATTTAAATAAAAGGTTAATAAGTATGCATTGGATTTAAGCTTAGTAGGACAGTTATTATACATAAACATAATTGATTATTAAATGTTTTGTGACTTAGAGCCAGAGAAGGAAAATCAGTCCTCTAGTAGCATCCTGACTGCAATTTAGGAAGCCAGGGTTCACTTTTCCCTTAGGCCCAGACTTCCGGTGCAACCTTGGGCAACAGGGCAAGGGGCGAACACCCAAATTAGCTGGTGCTTAGACCCTGTTCCCGGCCCTCAGAAGACTCATTGTAGCAGGGGTTTTTTCCAGAGCCACATGGGGACACTGGGGTCTCTTTAGGGGAATTAGCTCTACCCCCACTGCCACACCTTTTCAGCCCGAGCCTCGGCTGAGTCCCCCTCTGAGGAAGGGGGTGCCCTCCTATAGGACCCAACACACAGTCCAGAGAGTATCCAGTTCACAGTCCTTTATTTGTATTGTCCAGTGTACACAATCCCTGGGCTGCCAGCTCAACCACCTTCACCCTGCAGGCCCAGGTCCATCTCTCACAAGCTCAGGAGCAACACAACCTCAACCCCCCTTGTCCATCTAGCCAGGCCTCAAAGCCGCAGCCTCTGGCCAAGCCTTCCCCAGGCACAAGGCTCCCTCCTGGGCACAGCCTTGCCTCAGTACTTGGTTCCACTCTGGTTATCCAGCCTTCAGCACCCTGGAGAGCATAGAGTGGCTAGGCTTCTTCCAGGAAGATGTTGCTCCTTCAGCTCCCTAGCAGAGACTGCTCTCCTCTCTGCCTTGCCTCCTCTTATATCCAGCAGAGTGGCCGTGACCAGGCTTCTTCTTCTTTAGCCTTAAAGGGCCAGTGTCCTGCCCACTCTGACTCAGGGTCTCCCAGCCTGTTCCCTTCACAGGCTGGTCTCAAGCTATAGGGCTGGCTGTGTCACACCCTATGTGTGCTTAGCCCTCTGGCTGGCCCACGCAGCCCTTCTTTAAGGGGCAGCAGCTCCACAGGACTGCTCCCTGCTACACTCATACCCCTGACACACAGGAGGCGAGAAGCGTGCAAGTGTCCACTTCGTAGGATTTCCTCCCCTTGCAAGGGAGGAGGATCCACAAGGAAATGGCTACAAGAGTCAATTTTTCAGGCAGGGGGGATGCGCTGATGCTGTTTCGCCTATGACAATTGTGGAGCAAGATCATGATGAGGCCCACCTGGAGAAGCAGCTGCCTGTGTGACCAAAAACTTGTGGAGGAATTTATGCTTCAATCCTCAAAGCACTGCACAAGTTTAAGCTCCTTTTGCTTCAGGGGGGGAGGCTTGTACCAATGTAGCATGTTGAGGATCTCAGACTTAATTTCCTTGAAATCCATTTTCCCTCTCCTCTTTCTAATTAGGTTCAAGGTCTTCATGGCAGGACCTTTACTTTGTCTTTGAAGCACATAGAACAATGGGGTTCCAATTTCATTTGAGACTTATGTGCCAGAATCTGGCCTTCAGATCTTCAGCTGATGTAAACAGAGCAGCGTAAAACCCTGAGGCAAGGCAGAGAGGAGAGCAGTCTCTGCTAGAGAGCTGAAGGAGCAGCATCTTCCTGGAAGAAGCCTAATCTCTCTCTCTCTCCTTCTCTGTGTGAGTGTGTGTGTGTATTTAAAAACTATGTTTTACTTTGGTTTGCAAGGGGACTCACCTGTTTTGAGTTTTTGAAACCACTGACCATGTGTTTTCATATGGTTTTGTGCCAAAACCATGTGAAAACACCCCATTTTACATGGTTTCCTACTGAAACCATAATTCATCCCAGGCTCCACAGTTTACTTGAAGCAAAATCATTATGGTATTACCATTTCCCCAGTTATGTCAGGAACCACGTTAAAGTGATGGGTCATGCAATTTTGGAGGAAGAGGACAGACTCGCTAGACCCTTGCTTTTTTTAAAACTACCCTCATAATGTCTTCAGCTTGTCTTGACACTTCAGTATCTCAGATCCCACAACACATTGCTGAAAGGGAGCTGCAATGAAGGGTGGAAGTGAGGAGTCTAGTTTTAGTGATGTACCAGAGGATTGCTGGTCCTGGGTTTCTAGCATTCCTGGTTGTGGAGAAATGTGTTGACCTATCCCCAGAATATCTAACCCATGAGAACTGAAAGTAAGGTGGGATCTCTGCTCCCTGCAGGGCCGGCCCCAGGGTTTGTGAGGCATGTGCGAAGTCTTGGTGTGCGGCCTAATTATGCAAATGTGTAAATTTACATAAGATTTACTCCCTCTGAACAGGAAGGATTGCCATTCTCCACCCCTCTGAGCAGCCATGGAGAAGCATGGCCTCCCCATGCCTCCCCCTCCCCCCCCCCCCCCCCGTCTTGCCACCCCTTGGCTGCCTTACCTGGCGCTCAGCTGAGCGGCCATAGACAAGCACGGCCTTCCAATGCTTCCCCCACCACCACCTCCCCAGCCAAGTGTCTACCACCACTCCCCAGGAGTGATTCCACTGCACGGGCAGCCGGGCGGACAGTGAGGCAGGCACAGAGAGACTGACTGCATCCACTGCCTTACTGAGGGAGGGGGATGAGGTTAGCCAGCCTGGCCTCCAGGGCCTGTTGCTTCTTGCTACCGGTGCTGCCTGTGCCTTGTGGACGCATGCGATGTGACCAGTCCAGAGGTGCTTCTATCAAACACACAAGACACCCAAAATGCAGCCAGCCTATTAAGCGCATTATGCCATGAAAAGAAACATATATATATATATATAACCAGTTTAGTTCTGCCCCCAAAATTAGTTCATGCTGTCCCCACCCCGTAACCAGTTCATTTGCGCCCCCGCCTCCCATACAATTAATTCACGCTGCCCTCCACCCATAACATTTTAATTTGTGCCCCCAGGGCAGCGTGAATTGATTATATGAGGGGCGCAAATGAACTGGTTATGGGGTGCTGGTCTAAAGACAGTATTCCTGTTAGCAATAACTTCATTAAGAAGATTTAGTGAAATAGCAGCCATAATAATCTCAGAGCCATATTTGCAGATTTCCAGAGATAGAATAGATATTGGTTTACATCCTAAACTGATACCTAAAATAGTGTAAGAAAGACAGTTGTAAGAATGTGGCCCTTTTTACACAGGTCTCTCCCACCCATGAACACGCAGATTTCTGTGTGACTGACGCGGTGCACGTGCCCATGGTGAGTGGGGGTGTGTGCGCGTGCCCGCCTAACACGCATCCCCACTCACCCCCCCCCATGCATGGAGCAACTGGGGGAAATGATGGTTACTCCATGAGTGTGGATGAGTGGGGGGTGAGTGGGGATGCCTGTGTAGGTGTGTGCATGCCCTGCCCATGCACCGGCGCGCCTATCGACCCCGCCACCTGGCGGAGCCATGTAAAAATGGCCTGTGAGGAGCCACTCGAAGAAGAACAGAAGGTTGCTGCCTTGTAAACAAGGTTCTTCGAGATAGCTCAAAACATTCTCATAACACCCATCCTTCCAGCCCCGCATGGAATTTTCTTATATTCCTAGAAAGGGTTGGAAGGAGCTGTCATTGGGTGTATTCAGACGTTATGGGGCCGCTTGGCCCCGTACCGAAAACAACCCATGCATTCCCCGCCGGGGTCACCCCGTCACGCCATATCAGACATGCCGGGGGGATCCCGGCGGGGAATCTGGGAGGGGGCGGGGCCGCGCGGCGCAACGTGCGGCCGCACGGCCCCGCCTCCTCCACGCACCCCGCCGCCCGCCCTCCGGGGAGACGGGCGGGTGGTGGGGCCAATGCGGCCGCTGCGTCGGGCCAGATTCGCCACGGCCCGGGATCCTGCCGGGGATCCCGGGCCGTGGCAACCGGCCAGACGTTACTTTTTTTTGGTCCCCACTGGGGATCTTTTTCACCACGCTTCCCGGGACATTCCCTTGGCTAGCCCGGGAAGCATGGTTCAAATTGACCCCATGTGCGGATTGACCGTGGCAAACATCTGGCGGCCGCCAAACAGATGTGCGAGACACATTGACCACAGGTGCGTATTCACCGTGGTTCACTGTGATCTCGTAACGTCTGAAAATACCCATTCTGAGGGGGAGAGTGATTTTTATACTAGAGGAGCTCGAGACCATCATGTGGTCTATTATTTGAATAAGGTGAGCATGCACAACCCAGTTGTGAGAATGTTGGGAGCCATCCCGAAGAACCTTCTTTACAAGGTAAAAACCTTCTGATCACTCACGTGAGGAGGAATTGTTTGTAAACAAACAGGTTAATCTCCCAGTCCCATAGGTCCCGGTGTCCTCCTGCTGCTGCAGCTACTAGGAAGCAGAGGCAGGTGAGGGATGGGGACCAGAACCAGGGAGGGGAGGCAGAAGAACTTATTGGAGGAGAAACTGGCTGTAGCTTGCTGCCCAGCCAGGCAAGCGCGTGGCCCCAGCTGGCCACGGGGCCATGTGCAGCCACACATGTGGCACATGTCTGGGGCCAGCCCTGGCCCTCTGATGCTGAGAAAGTAGGAACTTGGAGGAATTGGTGTCCTGCCAGTGTTGCGGAGGCAACAGAGCAGCAGATCTCCATCCTAGAGGGGATTGCCATCTGGATAACTGCCTCTTCAGACAGGCCTCATGCTATTGCTTCTAGTGTTGCTCCCGCAGAACACTATGGAGTGGCAGACCTTAAAGAGCCCATCCAGTGGTGGGACTAATGAAACCCCTTTTTGCAGATAACCACTGAATACTACTGCTGAAAGCTGAAGGGGGTGGGGCAAGTCCTCCTGGGTCCCCCTACACATCTTTATGAAAAATGCAACAGCTGAAGGTAAACTATTTATTACTTTCCAAAAATCTCATCCTCCCAAATACAATTACTTGGTGTTATGGAGCTTGATTCATGGGTTTTTAATGTTTAGGGTAGGTGTCGGAGGTCTGCCCCTCTTGGTGGGTGAGTCCCTGCAGGACCAGGGCTCATGGTGCACCCCAGCACCGGGTACGAAGGCACACAGCACTACTGCTTGAATCCGGTGTCTTTGTTTACAGTGCCTCTGTAAATAAGGCAGTTGTTCGATCTGGCCCTTGGATTCAGTTCCTACCTCCAACCTTTCAAAATCTGAGCTCAGGATTAGGACTGAAATCTTGTCAAGTGCTGCTTCTGTCAGAAGCAAGGCATTCACTGAGATTCACGTAGAGTGGAAACCTGATGACTTTCCCACTGTTTTTGCAGTTTTTCGTTATTTTTTGCAACTTGAACTGGACTATCATGGGCTGGTCCCAAGCCCCATGTGTATCCCCAGGGGCTGTGGAGACAAAAGCTTCCCAGCTAAATGACAGGGAAGTGCTGGAAATTGCTATGAAAAAGCTGTAAAACTATCGTAAACTATTGTAAAATTCCCAGAAAGTGACAAAAATTATTTATTTATGCATTTATTTATTTATTTGCTTTCTACCCCGCCTTTCCCATGAAGGCTCAAGGCAGCTTATTCAAAATACAAAACATATATAAACATATAGAACCTGTTTAAACCCTCTGAAACCCACCCACCCTCTCCTTAACTCTGCACCCAATCCTATCCCATCCCGCCCAATATCTGGCCACAAAAAAGGAGCCTTTTGACATCCTGGCGGGCTTGTAAAACCTGGCTGTTCGCCCAGGCCTTTGGGGAGGAGGAGGGGGGGAGGGTGGGTTAGAGTTTTAATGTTTCCCTACCTTTTATTTCTATTTCTATTTTATTTATCCCAACCCTGTTTTGGTTTAAATAGTTGTTTTAAGAGTTTAAAAAAATTGTTATTTTTTTATGAATGTTTTATTGAATTGTACGTTGCCCCAGGATGCTGTAAGGCATGGGGGGCGACTAACAAATGTTTAAAAATAAATAAAAAATAAAATAAATTCTGAACAGTTCTCAAGGGAAGCCCCGTGTAGAGTTTAGGGGTTGTGCAGCAGGCACATATTTTTGTTTTCATTTTCATTTTTGCTTACAAAACCTCATCATAGTTGGGGGGAGTTCATAAAAGGAAATGTATGGTTTTGTTTTTTCGTTTATTTTTATTAAAAATAAAATGGTGCCATTTTAGGAAAGGGCAGCTAGTCTGCGCATGTGCAGATGGCCACTGCCCATACTCGTACTGGCTGCTTTTTTTTTTCAAAAATGGCGCCGTTGCCATTTTGGAAAAGAGCAGGATGCATGCGCAGAATGGCCCCAGTCGCCATTTTGTGCATACACAGGTTATTTTTTATTTATTTATTTATTTGTTTTCATAATGAGAATAGACACCTTTTCCCTTCATTTTCATCTGTTTTCATTACCTTGGCCTGTTTTTCATGTATTTGAATTACTAAACGGAATGAGCCATCGTTCGTTTTAGCAATTAAACAATATGAAAATGAATTGCACACCCCTAGTAGAGAACGCAGCAGTAGTATAGCCTCACGGTTACGAAGGCAGGGGTAACAGTGGCTGAATCCAAGTTTGGAAGAAGAAGTTGCAGCCTTCTCATCAGAGGAAGCTGATGATAAGCATTCCTGGCCACTGCCACAAACTGGCTGTACCAGCACAGCAATGGATCCAGAGCATGCCAAGGCTGAGAACCTGAGTGACCAAAGGAGGCTAGACACCATCAATAACAGGGGTCCTTCTGCCCCCTGGGTCACACAGCCAGCCATCATCACCGCGGTCTTGTCTGGATTCAGCTTGCCTGCATCCAGTCCCCAATGGTAGACAGGCACTTGGTAAGCACCGAGACTGCAGGGCCTGGGTCAGGTGAAAAAGACAGATAGAGTTGGGTGTCATTAGTGTACGGATGGCACTTCACTCAATCTCCTAATGATCTTGCCCAGGGGCCTCAGATACATATTGAACAAGAGTGGGGACAAGATGGAGCCATGCAGGACCCCTCAAGGGAGCTCCCCAGGGGGATGATGAGCTACCACCCGTCACCAGTCTCTGGGTTCTCTCAGCTAGGAATCAGTGGAACTACTTAAGAGTGGTCCCATGCACCCCCGCCAGGTCCCACAGCCATGTCGACAAACACCCCATGGTCAACTATATCAAAGGCCGCCAAACGTTCTAACAAAATCAAAAGGGTACAACGTCCTTGGTTGTTTTCTAAGAGGAGATCATTATCCAAGGCCACAAGTGCAGTCTGGGTGCCATGCCCAGGACAAAACCCCAACTAATATTGGTCGAAAAATCCAATAGCATCAAGATGCACCTGGAACTGCGAGGCAACCATCTGTTCAGTAATCTTCCCTTAAAAGGGAATGTTAGAGACAGGACGGCAGCTACGATGAAAAAAATATGGCGGAAACTGACGAAGTACAGATGGACACTTGCAAGCACTCCTGAAAGGTCTCCACAGCCCCTGAAAGGTCGCACTTTCCGTTTGTGATAGGGCCACTTGCTCTCATTTCACCCCACTCAGGATAAGGGAGTAAAGATGAGGCATGCACACAAGGATAGAGGACAGTTCCATGGCACAAATCCGTGATCTGAGACCTCCTTATTTTGAGTACTCCCCTTAATTACCCCTGCCCCCAGCTTGTAGGTGACCTTCAGAACTGGACTGATTTTCAAAGTGGCCCCAGGGATGGAGATGTTTCCTCACCTCTGCCATACAGTCGCTTGGTAGAGTCTCCCCAGGATACCTGAAGGTAGCAGGCCCCTGGGCTCTTCAGGCAGAAGACTCCCCTTTGTGGGAGTTCCTGTAACTGTTGTAACCAGCTTCCTCACTGTCTCAAGCTTCCTTGCATCTCTCTCTCTCATCTAGCTGGGCCTTCCTGCCGTGACTGGGCTCAGCTGTCCCTCAGCTTGAGCCCTAGTTGCAGCTGCCAGTAGCGGCTGGCAGCTAGGGAACCAATCCTGCCGTGACTCACCACAGCCTGCAAATGCACTGACACCATTGGCAATACCAGTATCACTCGTTACCATTTTGCACAAAGTCACTTTGGGGCCCGGTGGTTGGAGGGGGAGAAATGACTTCGTTTTTGAGCCACACCATTATGATAACGTATCACTGTGTGCAGCATAAAGCAGCCTTTGATTCAGCACTATGACTGTGGGTAGCTGTTGTCTTGTTTGATGCTGCAGAAAATAGCTTGGGGCTGATGCATGGGAGTAGGCTGAAGAATCAGTATCCCCGAATCATCTCCTGGTGCTCAGCGCACACCTCCGCATTCCGTCTAAATCCCCAGAAATGTCTCGAACTGGGTTAAATGCATCTTTAATTGATATTACATGTAATTACATCTCTTTTTTTGCTACTAAAGTGGTAAATATAATCAGGTGGCTATTGTATAATTTAAACTCCAAGTGATTGTTATTTAATAATAACACCTTGCATTCCTATAGAGACTTACCTCCCAAAGGGATCCCAAAGCACTTTCCCAGCTCAACAATCAATTCCGGAGAAAGGAAAAAATTAATTATAATTACATCTGCATTCTGAAACACGGCTATTTAAAATAATAATTAAATACCACTAGCAATGCGAGGTCTAATCCTGCTCTCGGCGGAATTCAGTAGCAAAACTTGAACAGATTTTGATAAAAGTAGGATTGGGCCCCTGCTTATTAGGGGCAGGTTCAAGGGAGTAGAGGATCTTTAAGGTTCCCCCTTGCTCCTAGGTACTGTGCTCACTAGTTTTTACATGTGGGGAGAAGCAGGTGTCTGTCAGAGTTCTGGGGCAGGGTCGCCTCCGCCGGTGTTGTGGTCGGGGGGCCTGCGGGCCACTTCCTCGTTCCCCCATACCAGGGTGGCGGAAGGGACCTCGGGGAACTCCCCCCCAGGGGATGATGGTGGAACCGGGCGCTTCCCAGGAGCCGGGAAGTACCCGAGGATTCCACGAAGCCGCGCCGACAGGTGGTGGAGCAGCACAGCCAGAACGGGTTGCCAGGGCAACCCGTAACAAAACCACCACTCCTGCAGCATCCTGGGGGCAGGGCCCTGAGGATGCAACAAGAAGCCTGGAGCCACGGAGGCGATCAGCACGGCTTCAGGCCGAGCAGGGGGACGGGGCTGGAGACATAAAAGGCAGCACCAGCTGTAGCTGAGTGCTGGTGATCAGAGCATCTGAGAGACTAGCCCCCGTGAGCAAGCTACGTGTGGTTTATGTGTTTGGTTCTTGAGATTTACTGTATTGTAGTTCCTGTTTGACTTGATATATCCCCTGTGACCCCTGAGTCGACCTTTCCCTTTCCAATTGCCCGTCCTATTGTGTGTGTGGAGAGCGAGAGGAGAGTGTGTACGATTGTGCTCGCCCCCTTCCCTGGGTCCCCATTTCCCTTCCCCCGCCTCTGCAGTGTGTGTGTCCTTCCCCTTCCGTACCCCCATCCCTTGGGACCCTTGCTCCCTTTGTGGCCCCATCCTCTGTTCACCAGCTCCCCAAAACCCCGTGCACCCTGCGAGCAAGTGCGAGAGAGAACATTTGGGGTATCTCTAGTCTTATTTGGCTCTGCGCCCTAGTGGCCTGATGCCTGTGGAGTCTAAAGGACCAAAATACTAACCTGACGGGCAGTTTTTCCCCACGCATCTCCTTGCAGGCCTTAAGACTGAAGGTGGTCTTGCTCCCTTGTCAGTTCCCTCTCGTTCCCCCTACCCCCGTGACAGTGTCACACATTTGCTTATCTCCTCTTCGTGAAGGACCTGGAACTGGGCAAGGAATCATTGGGGTCGTGGGCCTTTCTTTCCTATCCTCTGCTCTTCTCCTTGGATCACTTGAGTCTTCTTAGGCCTTGGTAAGGCCTGGGGCACAACATTCTGTGGGGCACTAGGTTACGGCTCATCAGCGTAGAAAAAAGATGACAGAGATGGGGGTTTGCTAGAGGTTTACAAAACCCCAAGTGGTCTGGAGCAAGTAAAGTCTGTGATTTAAATACCCTGTCCCAAAATACTAGAACTGGGGACACCTGATGAAATTAACTGGCAGCAGGTTTAAAATAAAATAAAAAAGGGGGGTGGGATTTACTCCCCCCTGAGTTAAACTGTGGAATTCATTACCGGGAACGCTGGGCCCATAACATGCAAACAGAGCTAATAGGGAGCCAGCGGTAGCTAACCCTTCTTCTGATCATTCATACAATTAGCAGGGTGAATGCGCCATGGCTTCCTTAACATGGAGTGTTTTACCTCTTATTGTAACGTGTAAACAAGTCTTTCGTCGAACTCGTCTTTTAAGGATGATTCTGTTTGACAGCTTCAGACCTGTCATAGTTTATTACTTTCCCCAAATAGGAAGGAGACCAATGAGGATTTTGACTGAGTTCCCCTCCCCCCCCCCCCGCCATTACAAATGTGTGTTTTTCGCTTTGTCCTTTATCTGCATTCACTATAATCTGTTGTTTCCTGGTCTCTTACAACAATGATTTTTACATGGCGTTTAAAAATGTCTAATATCTATGTTTTCCCCCATCTACAACCGCCACCCCATCACTTTTCCCTCTCCACTTCCACCCAACTCACTGCCTCCTCATAGACGCATGTCCTGCATTTGCTTGGGGTAAAAACAGATGTGATGATGGTGTGGCACCCCCCTCCCCCCCCGGCCCGGGGCAAGGCAGGGAACAGCGGTTATCACTCTCCGGCGTGGCAGGCAGCGCTTAACTAACGTGCCTGTGACCCTTTGGAGGTTTGCCAAAGCCCCATAGCCTGAGCATCTTCTGGAGGTGATGTAAGGTTTTCTTGTTTAGCCAGGCATTTAAAGGCAGGATTGGGGTTTGGGATGTATTTAATTTGTGGGTATTTTATATCTGGTTTTAATCTCTGTTTTTATATATACATTAAGTCGCCCTGAGCCTTCACCCTTCAGGGAAGGGTGAGATATCAACCTCAATCAATCAATCATCAGAACTATTTTGTCTCCATCTTTTACATTTGGGACCAACATGGCAACCACCCTCTCTCTCTTGATCAGAGAATCACAGTCTCTCTTCCTGGCTTCACTAAGTGCACCAGTGAACTTCCTTACTAGGAGCTAAATCATTAGCTGACAATATATTTTTACAAGCTCAGTTCTTCCTGAGCAACCTATACCAGAAAGAGGCTCTAATTGTACTAATTAATGTACAATCAGTTAATAGAAAGGCAGTCTCTGCCCTAGAGAGCTCTCATTCTATGATGTTAGACATTGTGCAAAAGGGTGACTGACCAATTCAGTAGGAGGCAAGATGAGAAATGTATGAACGCTGGAATTACTCAAAAAGTAAACTAATCCTGTCTGGGAGTAAAAGCAGCAAAATCTTGCCCAGCATGCGTATGGAGACCACCACGTACAGTGTTTTAAAATGTATTGAGGTTAACCACAGTGTAATAAATCTAATCCTGAGAGATGCCCAGCACTAAGTCGGATCAATGGGATTTGTGGGTTCTCTGTAACTTTTAATATCAGGCCCTCTGTTTTGCATTTGTAGATGTAAATAGGGCAATGTAAAAAAATGATGATTTCCAATGTTCATGTGTAAGTGTGTGTATGTATAACCCATATTTCTAATGCAGGCTTGCAAGGGGGCTCACCTGCTTTGAATTTCTGAAACCACTGAATTTTCCCTGGCTTTGTGCCCAAACCATGTGAAAACACCCCATTTTACATGGTTTCCTACTGAAACCATAATTCCTCCCAGACCCTTCAGCTCACTTCAAGCCCCTCTTCCTCTCCCTAGCTCAATCAAAGCTGCCTTTTTGTGTTCACAATTTGGTGGATTTGGTCTGACTTGCATTTTTTACCCATTTCGGTTGTGACACATGCACTGGTTTTACAAAACCCTTCTAATTTTATTCATTGATTTTACTTACTGCAGAACAGGATAATGAAAACTATAACTTAGAGCAGAACACCATAAACTTTGAGAAAATTTAAATCCAGATGTGTGTGTTATGATAATTCCTTGTTTCTCGAGTGCTATGGGCCAGAATGCAACAGCAGCAGCATACTTGAGGGTTGGAAGTGTGTAAGTCCAAGGGTTGTGACTCATTTAACTCCTTAAATTGTTCGTTCACTGAACTCGTTACCAATGAATATTCACGTACTCAAAGATGTGTGAAAAATCTTGCTTTCTACCTGACTCAGTGTTGTTCACTTCCTACGCAGATGAGCATGTCTCACTCTTTCACCTACTCCTTAGACAGACCTTCTGTAACAAAGCTGGCAATGGGGGCCGTTGTTGTTGCTATTGATGAAATTCAGCGAGTCGCTCAGTTCCCTCCACTTAGAGCCCTGCGGCCTGGCCCAAGCTTGATTTATTGATTTATTTAAATTTATACCCTGCCCTTCCCCTAAGGCTCAGTGTGGCTTACAACATATAAACACATGTAAAAACATATTAAAATCCCATAAAAAGCCCCATCCTAACCCTATCCCTGCCTACCAAACACCTGGCCAAACAGAAATGTTTTACATTGCTTCCAGAAGATGCGCCGGTTCAGGCTTAGATGAATCTCCAAGGGAAGGGAGTTTCAGAATTGATAGGATGCAACTAATCCCATTGGGCTCAGGATGGTTTAGGTTGGGTGCATTCCCGTCCCAAGGCCCTTGGGCTCAGGTTGCATTGGGGTCTCCACCATTGGGATTCCCCCCCCCCCCCCAAGGTTCTGTGGCATCAGAGCTCAAGTGGGGGTGGGACAAGGGAACACTTTAGCTCTGCTCCTTTTCTGATGTTAACAGCCCCAAAGCAGTGACATCACACCATTCTGTGGGAGGTGAGGTCAGAGTCACCCACACACATTGGCTTTGGATTCTCAGTGCAGTTACTTAGGCCCAAATTTGGGGGCCAAGCCTTTTTAATGTACTAATTTAAGTCTATTAGATGCAGGCTGCATATCAGGGCTATGCACTTGAAAGGGCAACAGTTCATTGTTGATAACACAAAGGGATTGGGCTATACACTTGGTGGGGGCAGGGCTAGGCAGGAGCATCCTTGGGCATATCCTCCAAGTACAGTACCTTTGTGTAACAGTACTTCCGATGTACATGAACAGGTTTTGTTATCTTGCACTGGGCTCCCATCGTTGTTTGATTTGTACCGGTTTCACAAGACAGTGGAGGTCGTTAACCCCTCATTAATCCAGCTGGAGAGAGAACGAGCAGAAGGGAAAGGAAAGGAAACTGAAGTTGAGATTGGCGGCTCTGGGTGTTAAGAAACAAGATGCTGCCCCCCCCCCCCACCCCCGTAACCCTGGATTCACCTGACTGTCTCAAAGTGACTGCCAGATGTTTGCCCCATGCAGCATTATTCCTGAGAATGCAGAGCACGGGTTAATCATGCGCTATCTGGGACAGTGGGCAACCATAGGGCCAGGTCTCAGTAGCTAGGGTCCCCTTCAGCCCTGGGTCCACACCATAGAGGCATGGTTAGCACACCCCTCTCCGCTGACAGCCGGCCGGGAGAGGGGTGACGAGAAGCCCCCAGAGACTCTTGGGAGCGACCTGTGCTCCCCTCTCCCATCCAGCTCTTAGCTGAGAGGAGTGTGCTAGCACTGGCGCCGATGGAAAGAGGGGTCCCAGCCAGGGAAGCTGTGACCCCCGTTCCATCAGAGCCAGCGCGGATTGCAGCCAACTGGGAACTGGGAGAAGGGAGCGCAGGCACAGCGGGGCTTGCGTGCTGTGCTTTGGCTCGGCAATTGCAGCCTGGAGCTGGCGGCAGGGAGGGGAGTGAGGACAGGAAGCAGCCTGCGCTGCATCTACCTTGGGTTCTTTCCCCAGCCCTGCTTCTAGGAGGGAGGAGGAGGGGAACCATTCCCTGGGATCCAGCTGCCTCTGCAGAAAGGGAATTGCAGGATCTGTGCAGCTCCTCCGGCTCCTTGGACTGCCTCCAGTTAACTATTACTTGGCAGTGCAAGGCTGAGTCACTGGCACCAGTATATTTTAAATGGGTTCCAGCCCAGGACTCAGCCCCCTCACTCAGAAATAAGGATGACATGGAAGTCTTAAGGTTATGCCAACAGAAGAAAGAAAAGTTTATTTAAAGACAAGGTTGAAAGGTGTACAGAGTCAACCATGCCTGGAAACCCATGTTACCATGAGAGAGGAAAAGGGTTACAAAGGAGGCAGATTCCAGGCTGGTCTTTTATCTCTAAGCGAAGACACGTACAAAAATGCATCATTACAGAGCTGATGAATATGGAAATGAAATACGTAATGAATATGATAGTGAGAAAAGGTTACATAAAATGTTTCCAGAACTTGTCATTTGACTGACAGGCATGGAACATATTGTTTATAGAACACTGGTTTCACAAATACAGCTTGATTCAGCAATCTCTTCCTTTTTTTACACGGCCTCTCGGTCTCCTCCGAAGGCAACAGCTGGCTGTGGCATTGAGGAAGAGCTGAACTAGGTAGAGGTTCAGCTGGTTATCAGACTTGCCTTGAAACAAAGATAATTGCTTTCGTGAGGCTGGCTGGCTGGCTTCGGACTTACTCTTAGAACAAAAGTATAATGACTTTCGTTCTCCATTGAGCTAATCTCAGAACGACTGGAGGGGTCTTTTACCACAGAGATAAGCAGGGCTATGAAAGAATAAAGAAAGAGGGAGCTGAAAACTAAATGAGGTAGGATGGGTGTGGGTGTGTTCATAAGAGGATTCTTTTGCTGCTGAAAGAGACTATGGCTGTTTCTACTGGGAGCCTTCAAATGTCTTTAAAACTAAAGCTTTAGAGCCAAGGTCAATGCAGCCATTGGAGAAATTTGATGTTTTAACAGGTTGACTTTTAAAACTGAACCATCAGTCCTGCACATACAAACGTGTACTTAGAGCCTGTTATACAGACATCTTTTTTTTCCAGCTCAGCTCCAAAGCTAGTCAGCAGGCTAGTACAAGTTTTTATATCAAAGTTAATAACAATTAATTAATATATGCAACTTAGGGGTGGCATGAAGTGTACCTATTTATCTCCATCAGAGACCCTTGAGAATCCCCGGGTCTTGTGGTGTCTCCCCTGCATGAATTCCACATCAAAAGGATTAGACACTAGGACACACTGCTTGCCTGCTGAAGAACTATCATAACAACAATGATTTTATTGAGATCCAGTTCTCAAGGCAAAACATTCACAGGGACAAACTGCTATTCTAACCTTCAACCACTTGTTGGCAGCATACAGAGAAAATGGCCTACGAGGCAGCTGTCCCAATAGTTGCATGGATGCTCCAGATCAGGGGCCGTGAGGGGCTCCTTGGAGGCAAGGTTACAGCTGTGAGGGGCGGGAGTAGGATGGCACTGGCAGACGTGCCGGCTTACAGAGTTCTTAAAAGATTCCCTGCCCAGTATGGCAGACCCAGGCCAGGTGCACAGAAGGTTTGACAGCTTCTGGGCTGTGTCCGTTCAGAGTCCTGGGAGCCGGGACGTCTCCCACTTACGATCCCCCAGTCCAAGCCCTACTCTCTCTGTCCACTGGCTTGACGCCTCCCTCGGCTTGGAGTGCCAGTCCCGCCACGGGCCACTCAGGAACCTGTAGCCTCAACCCTGGTGCCTCGAGGGGCCCTAGTCTCCCAGGTGACTCCTATGTACCACCCTCACACTGCTGTCCCCTCCTTCTAGGGCCTGGCGGTTGGGCTTGCTCCTTGCCCCAATCCTCCACCCCCGGGATCCTGAGGCCTACTCATCTTGAGGCAGGCATTCAGCTCTTGGGTTCTGTACTCCTCTTGGCTCCCACAATGATCCTGGGGCCTACCTGGGAGCCTAGCAGTTCCTGCCCCCTAGTTCCTCCGAGCTTTGCTCCATGGTTACCACTACTGCCTTAGGCCAAGCCCTCAGAGTCTGCGGTGCATCTCGCCAGCCTCATCATCGGGCTCCCTCCAGGCCCCACCTTGAGCCAAGCTGGTACTGCCTGGTCCATGCCCCCCTGGCTGGCCTAACCCCCTCACTTCAGCTGGGCTACCAGCTGTTCCGACCTTGGCCTGTGAGGGGTGCCTTACTTTCTGCTAAGGGCCTTCCTGGCCGCTTGCTCTCCATAGGAGTACTTGGGAGTCAAGGCCCTGCCCTGTAAGGCTTCCTGCATCCTTTGCCTTCTCCCTGCAGAGTCAGGGTTCCCTCCTACCTCCCCAGCAGTGTGTCTCCAGCCGGCTATGGAGTACTTCACTCTGCCGTTGCCAGCCTAGCACTCTTGTTGGCAGGGCGTCCTCTGCTTTTAAAGCTCCTGCCAGGTCACGTGACCTGCACACAGCTTAAGTCACAGGATCTCTGCTCCCAGGGCTCCCTATTCACTCTCTCAGGGCTAGCCCCCAGTCAGCAAGTGGTGAACTGTTGAGGCTCTGGGGGCCTGATCTTGAAACAACGTGCCCACAGTGCTTCACCCCCCTACCTATCAGATCATCTAGCTAAGAAGGTTTTTCGGTCTTAGCCATACCTCCATTTAATTATTCCATATTGGGTAACCCTCCTATCTTTGTTTAGGCTTCTTTAGTTTGGTTTTTTTTAACTTCCTTGTCGAACAGGTGAGGAATCCCTGTACTTTACACTGTTAGCAGGTGTGTCAGGGCAGAGTCCCTGTGGACTGCTGCCCCGTTAAGAGAGCTAGCACCAGCGCGGTGACAGTGCTAGCAAGGCTGTAGGCGCTGCCAGAAGTGGAGGAGAGCGCCTAAGTGGAAGAAGCCGAGTGGGCGTGGCAGGAGCCAGCCCAGAATATAAAGAAGGCAGGAGCTTAGTGCGAGATCTGTCTAAAGAGAGAAGGCTTAGAAAGTGTGACCTGAGCTAAGGGAACTGAACTGAAGAGTGTGCCTAGCCGAGAAGCCCCAAGAGCCAGAGGGCATGTGCCTGGCTACAGATGCTCTGAGTAGCCGCCGAAGGATGGTGCCTGGCTGGGAAACTGTATTGATATATCAAAGTATCGAAGTTTATTTACGTAGGCACAGGCTTTTGTCAAGGCCTACTGTATTGCTATAGAGACTGCCAGTGCTGAGAACTGGATACTGAGAGAGACTAAATTGCACAGAGAAAGCAAACAGAACGTTAGGAATGATTTGGAAGGGGATAGAGAATAAAACTGAGGCTGTCATAATGCCTCTCTACAAATCAATGGTGTGACCGCACCTTGAATATTGTGTGTAGTTCTGGTTGCCCCATCGCAAAAAAGACATCGCTGAACTAGAAAAAGTACAGAGAAGGGCAACAAAAATGATCACGGACATGGAAGGGCTCCCGTATGAGGAGAGGCTTGGTAGGTTGGGGCTGTTCAGTTTTGAGAAGAGACGACTGAGAGGAGATATGATAGAGGTCTATAAAATCATGAGTGGTGTGGAACTAATAAACAAGGGGCGTGGAACTAATAAACAAGGAGCAGTTATTTACCCTCTCAGCTAGTACTAGAACTAGGGGACACTCCATGAAACTCATGGGTGGCAAGTTTAAAACAAATAAAAGAAAATATTTTTTTCACTCAGCGTATAATTGGGTTGTGGAATCTACTGCCAGAGGCTGTAGTAAGGGCCAGTACTATAGCTGAGTTTAAAAGAGGTTTGGACAGGTTGCTGGAAGATGGGTCCATTAGCAGCTATTAGCCAGACAGGATCAGGAAACATGATGGGCGCTGGGGGAAAACAACAGGGAATGGATCCCCCATTGTGACCCGTTGGATGTTTCTCCCAAACCACCATGATTGGTCACTGTCCGAGACAGGATGCTGGGCTAGATGGACCATTGGTCTGACCCAGTATGGCACTTCTTATGTTCTTATGAATTAATAAAGAGACTGAGCTAATTCCCTGAAGAGAGTGCTTGTTGGGCCTAATCCGGCCAGGACTTACCCTGGGCAAACCTGTCCCTGCCACGGCAGTTATATCATGTATGTATACTCGCTGTGACCTGGAGGCCTTCATTAACCCAGATCTCTAGACCCTTTCACACATGGCTAGCACATTAGAGAGCATCTCAGGAACCTGGTAAATCACAAGGAATTGGTAAAGCACTAGAGAGGATGGGTTTGGAAATTCAGTGACAAAGGAAAACAGTATGGATATCTTTGTTACTAAAAAAAACAACCCTCAAACCAAAAAGAAAATAACAAAAAATCTGATCCATAAAGAATCCAATGTGTTGTGTTTAAGATGTTAGTCCAGTTTGAAAGCTGCAGGGCTTTTTTAAAAAAGAAGAAAAGAAGAAGAAGAACATAACCAACATTAACTTAAACTAGATCTTTAATTTTAACTTTGTCTAAAAGAAATGGGCAAAATACAATGCGGCAGTAATAGTGACAACGCATTAGTGAAAGTACTTCTTAGAAAAAAAGAAAAAGAGTGGGGTCTCGTCTTTGTTTATGAAAGCGTGAAACTCTGTTGAAAAGAAACTGCTACTTTCACACTGTCATATACAAACCTCATGATGTGCCTACCAGTGAAGTGTAAAGAGAGTCTCAATTGTTCAACCAAGCACATGGTTTCTTGTATAAATGGCTTTGTATTTAACCCATTTGTGGTTTCATACCAGTCTGTAAATCTCAAAGGAAAGAAGAGAAGAAAAAAAATAAAAAACTATGACAACCTTAGTAAATCAAGGTTTCTGGAAGCCTTTGGAACTCTGTAAAATAAAAACAGAGATCTTTAAAAAAATTAAAAAAAATAAAAAGCTAAGCTAGACATTTTTGGAAAGAATACACATTATCAAGAAATGAATAAATCATCTTGGGGCCAGCCCGTACACAATGAGCACAGCAGCTATTTTGCATATGTGCAGAGCATTTTCAAGGTTTTTGAGAATCTTGTGAGATTCTTGAAAATCTTCACCAGGGCTATGAGAATCTCGCAGTGTTCTCGCGAGAATGCTTCACATTCTCGTTTCAGCCCTACTACGTATGTGATCCTCAGCGCATAGCATACAAATGTCTTCCACTTTTGGCATATTCAGTAATACTTTGCTTCTCTCTAGGCGCGCCTCTTTTGGCCTACTTCTTCTCTTAGTCACTCCGATGTAAACGCACTGAAGTCAATGAACTTTCCATTGACTTCAGTGGACTTTTGGATTACAGCCACTCGCATTCCGTTTAGGCTCTGATTTGGCTGGAATAACTTAAAGCATAAGAGCAGACTAATTAATTGGATTCCCTCTGCACTCAGACCTGCTGTATCCTCAGGTGGAACTTTACCAAATGCATATAGATTCGTGCTATTAGTGATGGATGCTCAGTGTGGGTGAAAGAGCAGAATTTTGCTGAGGATGTTTGCCCCTCTCGGTCCCTTTTCTCTTACATCGTCTATTTGGGGCAATAACACTCACGCGTTAACTTCCAGAACCCCAACTTTAAAGCCTTGGTGTTGCCCAAAAATGACTCGCTGCTGCTACTACCAATCCAGCTTCTAATCATAGGGATGTTGGGAACGTTAGTGTGGACAAGGCTTGGGCAACTTCCAGCTTTCTCAGCTTACGCTAGTATGGCCCTTTACTGCTCCTTCAAAGTGTCTCTTGCTGGTTCTTCTTCCACATCCCTTTCCCTCCTAGTAGGAGTCTCCAAGGCTCTGTCCTGGGTCCGCTTCTCTTTTCTCTTTACACTCTGTCCCTGGGCAAACTCACTGAATCTCATGGCTTCTAGTATCACCTGTATGATGATGACACTCAGCTTTTCCACCCCCCTCCATCCAGTCTCACATCACAAACTGTCTCTTTGATATTTCTGTCTGGATGTCTCGCTGCCAACTCAATATGTCCAACACTAAACTCATTCCCACCCCCGCCCCGCCCCACAAACCTTTCCCTCTCTCCTCCTTCTCAATTTCCACTGATGGTTAACCATCCAGTCAGTCTCCCCAGACCCATAGCCCAGGGTTCACTCTCCTTTAAACCTCAGTCCAGTCTGGCGCCAAGTCCGGTCATCTCTCCCGGCACAACCATGACCCTTTTCACACAGACACTAACGCTGATAAAATGGGTGTAACATTTTATTATACATGTTGCAGGGCACCCATAGAGCACACCTGCAGCCCTGCAACATTATTATTAATTAATTATTAGTATTATTTATTATAAACATTTATTTAGCGCCAGTCATGTACTTGGTGCTGTACAGAACATAGAAATGGACGCGGTCCCTGCCTATGGCTTACAATCTAAAAGACAAGGAGTGGGAAACAGGGAGAGGGGACAGTGGGAGAGACAGGGGAGAAAACAAACAAACATGTATAATAAAACATAACACCTATTTCATGAATGTTAGAGTGTTTGGTGAAAAGGGCCATTGCTAAAAACTGGACCTTCCTTACAGTTTCTACTGCCAAAACTCTAGTCCATGCTGTAGTCATCTCTCACCTTGACTACTACAGTCTTTTACTCGGCTTCCCTGCTCTTATCTTGCCCCGCCTCACTTCTGTTCAGAACTCTGCTGCCAAGCTCACCTCACCCACTGCTTTGACCATATTCAGCCCCTCCTCTCTTTTCTCCACCGACTCCCTCTACCTGAACACATTCAGCACAAGCTCCTGGTCCTTACGTTCAAGAAGAGCCTTCATGGCCTTGCCCCCTCCTGTCTGTCTGCACTAATTTCCTGCTATATTCCTGTCCGGGAGCTCTGCTGCTCTTCTGCTACAATGCTCACCTGATTGCAACTCCCTTGCTCCTTGGAATGTATCCTTCCCTTCTCCTTCGCTGCCTTTCATGCCTGGAACTCTCTCCCTGAATACATTTGTTCTGTTCTCTCCGTCCCTGTCTTCAAATCCCTCCTGAAAATCTTCTTCTGCCATCAGGCTTTTCCTACCTCCTTATTCCCTTGGTCTCTGCTCTGATTTTTTTAGGTTGTCCTTCTCCCCTGTAACAGTGGGGCCGATCCTTTGCCCTGCACACGCAACCGCATGGACCCGTGTGCAACCACATTATTATTATTATTATTAACAAACATTTATATAGCTCCAGCAGTGTACCTGGCACTTTACAAAGTAATAAAATAGACACGGTCCCTGCCCCTAGGGCTTACAATCTGAGAGACAGGAGCTGGGGGAGAGACTTAGGAAGGGGAACAGAGGGAGAGACAAGGGGTCTAACATTCATGAAGATGCGAGGTCTCAAGTTCATGTACTTGGCTTGGTTACGATGAGAATGACAGCAGGCAGGTCCATGTTGCAAGGATAAGGGTAGGTATAGGAATAGTGGCTCAGCAGGATAAAGAGTCAGACAGAGCAGAGCGAAAGAGGTGAGTTTTAAGGAGAGATTTGAAGGTATGAAGGGAGGGGGCAAGGCGGATGTGGACAGCGAGGGAGTTCCAGGCATGGGGGGCAGCAAGTGAGAAGGGACGAAGGCGCTTAGAGGAGCAGGGAAGGCGTGGAAGGGTGAGAGAAGGGACAGAGGAGGAGCGAAGTGCACGGGCTGGAGTATGGAGGGCGATAAGTGCAGAGAGGTAGGGGGGAGCAAGGTTGTGAAGAGCTTTATAGGTGAAGACTAGGAGCTTGTGCAGGATTCGTTCAGGAAGGGGAAGCCAGTGAAGCGAAGAGAGGAGGGGCTGCACATGGTCAAAGCGACTGGCGAGGTAGATGACCCTGGCAGCAGAGTTTTGGACAGAGATGAGGGGAGAAAGGTGAGACCGGGGAAGGCCAGTGAGAAGGAGGTTACAGTAATCGAGGCGAGAGATGACCAGAGCATGAACAAGAGTTTTGGCAGACGAGACAGAGAGAAAAGGGCGAATCTTAGCAATGTTATGGAGGGAGAAGCGACAGGATTTAGCAACAGAGTCAATGTAGGGTTTAAAAGAAAGGGCTGAGTCAAAGATGAAGCCTAGGCTACGGGCTTGGGGGACAGGCAGGATGGTGACTCCATCAATAGTTATTGACAGTGAGGAAGGAGAGGAAGGATGAGGGGGGAAGATAAGGAGTTCAGTTTTAGCCATGTTGAGTTTGAGTTGACGTTGAGACATCCAGGTAGAGATGTCAGAGAGACAGTTGATGAGACGAGCTTGAACAGAGGGAGAGAGAGAGAGAGAGTAGAGAGATAGAGTTGAGTGTCATCAGCATAGAGGTGGTATTGGAAGCCATGGGAGGCAATGAGTTTGCCTAAGGATGAGGTATAGATCGAGAAGAGGAGAGGGCCAAGAACAGAGCCTTGAGGAACACCAACTGAGAGGGGGAAGGAGGAGGAGGCGGAGTTGGAGAGAGACACATTAAAGGAGCGGTCAGAGAGGTAGGAGGAGAACCAGTTATGGACAGAGCCACAAAAGCCAAGGGAGTGAAGGGAATCCAGCAAGAGTGAGTGGTCAACAGTATCGAAGGCAGCGGAGAGATCAAGGAGGACAAGAATGGAATAGAGACGTTTATATTTAGCCACCAGAAGATCGTTGGTGATCTTAGCGAGAGCAGTTTAAGTAGAATGAAGGGGGCGGAAGCCAGATTGGAGGGGGTCAAGGGAGGAGTTGGAGGATAGGAAGTCAAAGCAGCGGGAGTAGATGGTTTTCACGTGCATCATAGGCCCCGTGCTGGGGGTTTACATGCGTGCACTGCGTGTGGTCCGTGCCCCGGTCTGCAGGGCATGGGATTGGCCTCAGTATGTGCACCTGTTGAAAGGAATCACAATTTCTTGGATGTATTCCTCTCTCCCTCTCTATTTCTCACCCCTTCATCTCCCATCCCTTGTCTTTCTTAGATTGCAAGCCCACTGAGGCAGGGGCCTGTCTATAAATGTTGATTGTAAGGCACCAGGTATATTGCTGGCGCTATATACATGCTTAATAATTAATATGGGATACTAAGAATCCAAAGATATTGCATTTCAGACTATTATCAATCTTGTATTGATACAGTTTCCTTTTCCCTCCAGTATTACCAGCAAAAGAGAATATAAGGAACAGGCGTGGCTGAATTGAAACTGGGAGACTCAACAGGTAAGGCTTTAATAAATACAAGTAATTTTCTGGTTTCTGAGGAATATACGGTTGCAAGGATGCTGAATGTTAACTCCAATAACAGGTTTTACAGTTCAGACATTATATCAATGCCTGTATTGTGTCAGCTTTGTTGCTTGTATTCCATTTTCTAACTAGTTCCTTCTTTGCTTTTACAATTTTCATTTGTAATCCAGTGGTTTAGATTCCCATGACATATATTTTTAAGTAATATGTTGGCTAATCAGGAGACAGGATTTATTTTTTTAAATATAAATGTCATATCTTGCAGTCCTTTCTCAGTCTTTTTTAAGAGAAAGTTTTGCCCAATTAAGGTCTGTACATTTTGGTACAGCTAAGATACCAAAGAGCTTTTCTTCGTGTAAACAAGCCTCAAAACGTCTGATCTAGGAATAGCTACCATAGTATGTTGTCATCATGTTTTTGCAACATGTTATGACGAGAATTCTTGATTGCTTTCTCTCCCACAAACTTATAAAAATGTTTTTTGTTTTTTTAAAAAATATTCAAGGAAGCCAGTGATGCAGATCTCACCAAATTTAGTTCTTCTTATGTGGGAGTCTTGGTTGTGTCTGCTTTTTGGTCTTATGTCGGATGTATAGATAAAATGTAAAATCTCAATGGCCGGAAGTATCGTCTTTGTTATTTGTCTGTGCAGGGCCTAGCACAAAATACATGGGTGCACTGATCCTTTTTCAAGTTTCCTATGCACTCCCATCATACATGCAATAAATAATTTCCATGGCTAGGATTCTGCAGACACATAAAATCTTGTTAGTTCTCTCCCAAAGTTCAAGGGAAGTTCTTTGTTGATAGAGGCTAAATAACTTCCTAATGTTAAATAGTTTTGGTGACCAGTAAAAACCCAAGCATACAAAGGACTAAGCAGTCAAGCAGCTGTTCAGATTGATACTCATTTACAAAACTTTCAGTACGACAGCGGGCTCAGAGACACAATGGCCAAAATTCTGAAACCACTTATTAATGAAAAGTTCCTTTGATTCCAGGACTACGACTTCTGGCTGCAGTGCTTTGAGTGCGACTTCACCAAAAGATTTTAGGATGACAGCCGTTCACTTGAACAGGCACTCAAACCGTTTTTTGGTTTTTCAAAAGCTTTCTAGGGATCTTGAAATTTCAAAATCATAAAATGTGGCTCCTGCTGTGAAATCACAGAATGTCATAACAAGCCGGTACAATCGATTCATCATCTCCTTGGGTGCTTGAGCTCAGTTTCTGTGCAGTTACTTAGGCATCTGCAAAGAACTGCTAGTTAAAACATGACTAGCTGAAGACTATTCTGGAGCCACTGCTCCCTTTTGCTGAATTCCTCAAACCGCTTATTTCAGGGTATTATTAATAAACATTTATATAAAGATTTTAGTGATGAAAGATTTACGGTCATCGCCTAGCTCATCCTCACAAGAATCCTGTTAGGTTGGTCCAGGTGTGTAGGTATCTGAGGTGCAGCTGCACAGAGGCCTATGAGATTGGGGCCCCCACGACGTATGTGGAGTGTGCATACGCATAGGCACTGACTAGGGGTGGGGAGGTTGTGGGGCTGAAGCCCCCCCCCTAGAAAAGTCTGGAGAGAACTCTGACCTTGCCGCCCGCCTACCCCCCCAAAGTGCCCAGAATTTGCTCCAGGAATGGCTTGCCCCAGGGGGCAGCCACCTAAGCTGAGGCGGGCCCAATCCTCCATGCGCCCCATGGCAGGCAAGCGCAGCTGACACACCTTGGGCCAGTATGGAGAGCTGGCCACACAGTCTGCTCCCCTGTGGCATCACCAGCCTTTCCACGCCCTGGGGCAGACTGAGGAGCCGGCCACGTGGGGTTGGATGCCAGGACTCCTGCTGTGCTGTAGGATTGGACTGGGGGTGGAGACGGGAGTGCGCTCGTGCTCCTCCCCCTACCTAACAGCTGATGACGGGAGGGGAGCCTGGAAGGAGTGCAAACACCCCTCCCACCCACCAAACAGCTGATGGGGAAACTAGCGGCTGAAAGTGCTCCTCCCAGGCTCCCCTCCCCCTGATCCACCTGCCCAACAGCTGATGGGGGGGAGGGGCCTAGAAGAGCATGCACGCGCCTTCCAGACCCCCTCTCCCCCATCAGCTGTTAGGCAGCAGGAAAGAGGGCACATGTTCCTCCCAGGGGCACTTTCTATGATCAGCCGATAGGCGACAGGGTAGAGGGTGCTCCTCCAGGCCCGGCCCATAGACCCTGCCTCGTGGGAGGTGGGCACTTTAACCCACTCTGGACAGTGCTATCCTACTTTGGGCAATGTTACTACACGCTGCGTCCTCGGCCTTTTTCAGAGGACGCCTTGTGTAGCAGCTGGCTGCCCGCCGTATGAATATCTGGCGGTCACAGGGCATACAAACCACTGCATCTCATGTTAACATTACCCAAAGTGGGATAACGTCTCGTGTGGCTGCACCCCCAGTTGGGGTCAGGGCAGGCATGCTGGGATGCAGCCCCTGCACTGATGATCCACCCAACCTCCTCCTTCACCCCAGTGACTCTTACTTCCCTGTCTTGGCAACCCTGGTAACTTCCTGCTCTCCCCTTCTGTGTAAAACAAAGATGGAAGGTTTTTTTTTCATTTGTTAAAGTTATGAAAATAAACAAGTTTCCCAACCTTTTCTGAAATAAACCACTTACATGATTCTTTTTCCTTTCATATAATATGCAGATGAGTTAACTACTGATGGGCTCAGAGGTTTAACTGTGTCTAACTGTACAAGATTCTCCTGTCTAGGTGCGCTGATTACAACTATATTCTGGGCTAGAGACATGGTCTATCTTTTCAGCCTTGAGTTGCTTTGGCTGGATCAAAGAGTAAACTACATGTGTTGGTTCCTGAAATAATTTGAAAGAAAGAAATGTGTTGATCCCAGTTTGATAAATCCTAATGTGTATTCTGCCAAATTCTCTTCTCAGACCAATGCAATGATAGGTATATTTTCCTGTCCTATGAAGAAGATGAGTATATTTCATGCAGAGGGTGGGTTGGGAAGATTTGTTCTAGTTTTATTACTTCCCCCTCTGAAAGTGAAACCAACAGCTAAACTGGTCACATGCAAGGTCTCAAGGTTTTTATGTAATTTCGTGTGTGGGTGTGAGAGGAAGGAAACCTCGATTTTGCATAATATTTATTTCTGTGCCACTCTGAATGTTCAGCTCTGTGTATTTAAATGCTCATGAGTGTGTCTTTAAATTCTCTGTTAAAAATCCATATAAGAGGTAGACTTGCTTGTGTCAAAACTGGAGGGGACAGCGAATGGTACCCTCGTGTGACTGCCCATAGGAAGGTGTGCCTTATTTATGCAAAATATTTATGATCTTACATACTGTATGATCTTGTCTACTTTGAAGTATTACAGTAATTTCCCCACATACTGATTATCATTGTGTCTTTGTATGGTCTTGGTACACGAATGTTGCCGTGCCCTCGTAGTGATATGAGCAGACTCCTTAGCTGGGTGATGCTTCTGTGCAAACCAGATGGTGAAGGCAAGATTTGCATTGCGTCCTTTCTAATATGAATTTAGGATTGAAAACCTGAGGTTTTGCAGAAAACCTCAGAGCAATAAACTATGGAAGCTGGATGCGGCAGAAAATCTGGTTGATAGTGCTCCACAGATTCTCTTGCACTTGCTCGTCCTGTTTGTAACAGCATAACACACTCTTTGTTTCCCATCCTGAATTTCCAACACTTTAGAAATATTGTATTGTTGGGAGAATGCTTGTTGGAATATCCATAGAGCTGGTCGGGCTTTGTCAAGTTAGGCAGTGGCTGGCAACCTGTTGATTAAAAAACTGCCACTCAATGTAAATCTTTTGATGTTCAGGCAGTGGTAAGAATGGTATAGACCAAGGTGAGCAAAGTTCCTAAACCTAAGAGCTGCATACTAAAGTTCCTAAACCTAAGAGCTGCATACTAAAGTCTTCCTATGGCCACAAGATGAAGCATCTCCCAGGCTGAGACTCTCCTACTTCGTGATTGGTCGGTGGAGTTGGTCCTCTGGAGTCTGGGCTGCTGAGATTCTGAGGACCAGCTGCCATTCAGCTGCGGAGGCTTGGGTGCAGTGAACTAAGACACAGGACAAATGAGACAGTGCGGGGCTTGGGACTGGCCCTTTCCAAGAACTGCGCTTCAGTTGCCTGAGAGCCAAGCCACGGTTTGCCCACTTCTGGAATAGACTACTCACCAAAATGTAAATTTTCTTGAAAATAGTAACACTGGGAACAGTAAGATGAGAGCAGAATCATGTATGTGTGTGTGGCATGGGGGTGTGAGAGGGAACCATTGTAAAAAAAATATTATAGCATAAAAAATGCCTTTGAATATCTATTTTTGAACTTCCTTGTTGCATTCCTATTGCTGATAACCTCGCTCTCCGTAAAGATTGCTGGTGAGCTTTTTTTTCTTTTTTTTTAATAAGCATAGCTCTTTTTCCTTTGAAGTTAAGGTCAGGCTGTTCTTGTCCATTTTCCCTTGAGGTAATCTTTGCCTATTTTGTGGATGATCCTTCTCACTTGCTAATAGTACTTCTGATTTTTATTTTTTTTTAAAGTATCATTTGAGTTAACTCTAGAGGACCCCTTTGCTGTCTAAAATACCTTTCTATATTTCTGATTCTGAGTCTTTTATACCAGCATTTCCCAAAATATTTGCCTGCATGACCCTGTTGTGAGACTTAAATATAATCCTGTGATCTCAGACGACAATGAAGATATGCACAGTATATCAAGCATCAGTCAGGATCGCACTCCGTTTACAGATGGTACAATTCTATTTCAATTGTGATTTATAATTTGGGAAGCTGTTTTACATGAATATTTTCTGTGAGAAAAGCATATTTTACTATCAGAAAGCTAGAAAATGCAGGCCGTTGACTCTAGATCAGAGGTGGAGAATCTTCCCCCAAGGGCCACTTTGAAAGTTCGTTCAAGCACTGAGGACTGCATAGAAGGTGAGGGCTTAAGGCTGTGATCATGAAAAGGAGGCATTATGAGTATGGATTTGTTCCATGGATCTGTTCCCTATCCTTGGGTCTTTTCCGGCATAATGCTGGCACACATTAATCCTCTTTAGTGTGGATCAATCCAGGTGCCAGCATCACATTTAAAAATGGCCTCCAGATGTTACCGTAGTCTGCTCCCTACTGTGGTGGTGATTAGCCTACGCTGTCACTCGCGGAAATCACCGAATGACAGCCCGGGCTAAGCTCCACCGCAGAGACAACTAGCGGATCCAGAGTAAAACGAATTCACTCAACCCGGTCTGGAGTGGCAGCGGGAGCCAGGCGCCATGGGGGCCGTCATTGGCTGCCATCGCGACCCATCAGCCATGGGGGGGGGAGGGATGTGTGGACAGGTGGCCCCTTCCCCAGTCCGGGCCACCGTACTCTTTCTTTGGTGGCCCGTCCTAGTCCGACACGGAGTGACAGGTCCCGCCATGACCCAGAGCGGACCGTGGCTGACCCGTCCCATTTGAAAGCACCCCTTGTGTGCATGCCCTCATCTCTGCTCCCTTAGCCTGAGCTAGTCTTTTAGTGCTTGGGGGTAGGAACTGGATCCCAGGGGTCAGATCCAGGAACTGAAAATGGGCCAAATAAAACCTTGCTGCAGGCCTCATTTGACCCTCAGGCCTGAGGTTCCCCATCTCTGCTCTACATTCAGTAGCTCCAGCATTTATTCAAGCCCTCCATCAGACATCCTTGTTGGTCATCCAGACCTCTTGTTTCAAGATGTGGGATGTGACAAAACTGAACACTTAAATAGTTTTGGCCTTAGGAAGAAAAAAAGATGAACAGAACCTTTTAAAAATTTGCTTTTTTGTTGTATTTCCAGGTTAAATGCGTTAGTTGATGCATTCCGCACACATATTGACTTTCTGCACTGACTGCTGATAGCTTTCTGGGCCCAATTCAAGGTGTTGGTGTTGACCTTTAAGGCCCTTAACAGCTTGGGCCACACCTACCTGCAGGACTGCATCACCCTCTGGGTCCTGGATTGGCCCCTGTGGTCGGCTGGGGGGGCGCCCTTCTCGGGGTTTCCCGGGTGTCTACCATGAGAATGGCGTTCTCTTTGGCTGCGTCGTGGCTCTGGAACTCCCTCCCATTGGAGGTCCGCTTGATTACCGACCTCCCCTCTTTCTACAGACAGTGTAAGTCCCGGCTGTTCTGCCGGGCCTTTATCGAGGGAGATGGGGTGGGTGGGTATGGGCTTTTCAGATTGTTGTAATTGTAGTTTTATTACTGTGTATTTTAATATGTTTTAAAAATGTTGTTAGCCGCCCCGAGATGCCTGAGGCAGGAGGGGGCAGCATATAAGTTTTGATATAAATAAATAAAATAAATAAATAAAAATATTGGGGGCAAGGAACACAAGAATTCTACTGGAAGTGGAAAACATACAATTTAGAGGAGGACACAGGATCTGTATCATACTATCTGGGCTCCCTGCTGCTGCCAGTACTGACTGACTGACTGACTGACTGACTGACACACACACACACACACACACACACACACACACACACACACACACACACACACACACACACTCACACTCACACTCACGCTCACACTCCCACTCACACTCACACTCACACTCACACTCACACTCACACTCACACTCACACTCACACACTCTCTCTCAAAGCTGAAAGTTGCAAGGTCAACAGAGGGACTAGGTATTAAAGTCTGCTAGTGAGCTAACAGGCTTGTGTATGTTTAAGCTATGATTTCCAAAGGAGGTGAGCACTCACGACGCTCACTGTCGTTGTGCATGCCCAGCACCTCTGAAAGTCAGGCTGTAGTGCTGATGAAAAAAAACCAATAATGCAGATTGAAAAAGAGATAACTAGTCATGTAAAATAAATAAAAGTTCAGCCCTTCCACACTTTAGTTACCTTAGTCACGCAGTTAGTTTCCACGGAACCACTGGATCTTTGTGCTAGGTCTGTCATTTCTACCTTATCTCTGTGATACACAGATGTAATGACCACAATCCTAGAACCACTTAGGAGTGTTCCTGCTGATTTCAATAGGGTTACTTTTGGGATTGTGGCCCATGACGCATTAGGATGCAGCCACACGAGACTCAGTGGGAAGGCTACCATACCGTGGGTAGCCTTAACTCACTCTGGGAAGCTGGGCTACGATGCAGTGCATTGTGTGCCTGGCATCCACCAGATCTTTCTTCTGCCTCCGGGCATTGTGGAGCATCCTTACCCAACATGAAGTAAGGCTGCCCAACGTGGGGCAACTTGTGTGCCTGACTGCCGTCTGCTCCGCTTCATGGCGAGCGCCGCAGTGGGACTTTGAGTAGTGGGCACTAGTGCCCGTCGTGTGATGCCACGTTATGGCTGGGAACAAGACTTTGGTGAGGAAGGAGGCGGGGCAGGGCCGGGTGCCCATTCATTGGGCGGTACCTTGGCCTACCCTAGCCATGACTTCCCCGCGACCATCTGCCCAGCTCCCCATGCTTGTCACGCAGTGTGGCAGCTGTGCTGGCATGCCATGGGGCTGCACGGGGATTGGACCCTTGCAGGCCGTATGGCTGCACCTTTATGGGAAACATTCAGCCTGAATAAAGTATGATGGCTATTTCTTGGCAGAAAGATATCAAATAGCTCTTTTCAGTTCTGAATAACCAAAAGTATTCTTAGTGACTCACTCATTTTGGTGCTCATATAAAAAGATATTATTCATGAGTATTTTTATCACTTTCCTGATGGTTTTAAACATGGCCTGACAGAAGAACACGTTTCCAAGATTACCATTGTGGTGCTTATAGAAAGCAGTGGTCAAAGGCATCTGATGATCCTACACCCTATCCTTGCATAAATATATTTTATACTGAAGGTCTGTATGACTTAATGACTTGTGTGATCATTACCGTAGTTGTACAGCAATCCATGAGTGAGGACCATATCTTTTAAGACTGGCCATTCATGGTTCCGTCTGCATTTTGATTGTAGTTCCCCTTCGAAGACTACTACTTAGTATTACTTATCATTTCTATAGTGCTGCTAGTCATAAGAAACAAGAGCCACCAGAAAGTCATCTGGATGACCTGTGTATTATCCGCCACCCAAACTCATAATGCTGTTTGCTGCTAACATGGTATGTCAGGCGGTAGCATGATCCCATTTAGTCAAGGCTCAGGGAGGGAGAGGGAATGACTACTGAGCAAAAAGCTTACAAAATAATTCCAAGGCACAAGGCTTTATTTAGCACAAACTGAAGCTCCCATAAAAAGGATTTCAAGATTATTTTTTTTTATTGTTAGCACAATTATAAGCTTTCCAGTTTAAATCTGACCCATCATACTGAAATGCTGCCACCAGTATCATTAGCAAGTAAAGTGTTGATAACATAGTCAAATGCACAGCAGAGTTCTGGCTCTTAAGTGTCTGGACTGACTCCCAATATTAGGAATAGGAGTCAAACTGCCATCACTTCTCCTGTGCTAACAGACGCCCTGCCATTAGCAGTCTGAAGGCAATTTTAATAAAATGCATAGCCCCGCTGAGTTGGTCTCGAAAGATAAATAAGCAATGTGGAAAAGAAGCTTTTGTTTAAAAGTAATTATTTAAACTATGTATTACAGGTAATTTTCCTTTACCAGTAAAGCAAATGCTATCAGAATTTCAATAATGGTTTTGTGTTACTTATCTAGATAACACAATATTGTCATTTCCAGGAGCTTAAAATGCTGTTTTATTTTCATTTATGTCAAAAAATAAGGGTAAATGGGACCCGAGCACACATTTAAATATGGCTTGTGTATTACATATTTTTATGAACAGTTTTATTTCCTGACGTTTTTATGGTAATATAACAATCTAATGATAGTTTCATAAACTGCAGACTTGAGTTATGAACCTGGCTTAAAACAGTGACTTGAGGAATATCTTTTTATTTTTCATTTTGTGTAAAGGCTCCACATTTCAGCTTTAATAAAAAAAAAAAATCTTTCTGTAACAAATTTTGTCAGCAGTAAAGCACAAGCATTGGGGGCTTTAAAGAGTAAGTGAAAATAGAAGCGAGTGGTCAATGAGAATCTGAGGGGAGAAAACGAGGTGCCCGTTTGTCAAACAACGTTTGTTTTCCAAAACCCCAAGTAGAATCTCCCCTCCCCTCCCCCCTTTTTGTAGATAAAATTCCCAAATTATGATATTGTTTTTATTGTTTTTTATTTCCTGATGTTTTTATGGTAATATTTTTACAAAAAATGTAAATGAAATGTAATCTAAAAAACCCAAACAAACCCCAAAGCCCTGCATCTTTTTTCATTAAAGGCCTGAGAGACAAAAAGAGAAGTTTTTAGAGCTTTTTGAGGAGGGGCGGGGGCAATACCCCTCTTAGAACTTGGTTTCCTTTTATTGTAAAAGAGAGCTTAAGTTTCAAGCTATCTTTTACAGTAAAAGTAAACCAAGTTCTAAGGGGGGTATTTCCCCCCCCCCCCCCCCCCCCCCCCAAAAAAACCTAAAAAGTTCTTGTAAGTTCTCTTTTTNGTAAAATAAATAAAAGTTCAGCCCTTCCACACTTTAGTTACCTTAGTCACGCAGTTAGTTTCCACGGAACCACTGGATCTTTGTGCTAGGTCTGTCATTTCTACCTTATCTCTGTGATACACAGATGTAATGACCACAATCCTAGAACCACTTAGGAGTGTTCCTGCTGATTTCAATAGGGTTACTTTTGGGATTGTGGCCCATGACGCATTAGGATGCAGCCACACGAGACTCAGTGGGAAGGCTACCATACCGTGGGTAGCCTTAACTCACTCTGGGAAGCTGGGCTACGATGCAGTGCATTGTGTGCCTGGCATCCACCAGATCTTTCTTCTGCCTCCGGGCATTGTGGAGCATCCTTACCCAACATGAAGTAAGGCTGCCCAACGTGGGGCAACTTGTGTGCCTGACTGCCGTCTGCTCCGCTTCATGGCGAGCGCCGCAGTGGGACTTTGAGTAGTGGGCACTAGTGCCCGTCGTGTGATGCCACGTTATGGCTGGGAACAAGACTTTGGTGAGGAAGGAGGCGGGGCAGGGCCGGGTGCCCATTCATTGGGCGGTACCTTGGCCTACCCTAGCCATGACTTCCCCGCGACCATCTGCCCAGCTCCCCATGCTTGTCACGCAGTGTGGCAGCTGTGCTGGCATGCCATGGGGCTGCACGGGGATTGGACCCTTGCAGGCCGTATGGCTGCACCTTTATGGGAAACATTCAGCCTGAATAAAGTATGATGGCTATTTCTTGGCAGAAAGATATCAAATAGCTCTTTTCAGTTCTGAATAACCAAAAGTATTCTTAGTGACTCACTCATTTTGGTGCTCATATAAAAAGATATTATTCATGAGTATTTTTATCACTTTCCTGATGGTTTTAAACATGGCCTGACAGAAGAACACGTTTCCAAGATTACCATTGTGGTGCTTATAGAAAGCAGTGGTCAAAGGCATCTGATGATCCTACACCCTATCCTTGCATACATATATTTTATACTGAAGGTCTGTATGACTTAATGACTTGTGTGATCATTACCGTAGTTGTACAGCAATCCATGAGTGAGGACCATATCTTTTAAGACTGGCCATTCATGGTTCCGTCTGCATTTTGATTGTAGTTCCCCTTCGAAGACTACTACTTAGTATTACTTATCATTTCTATAGTGCTGCTAGTCATAAGAAACAAGAGCCACCAGAAAGTCATCTGGATGACCTGTGTATTATCCGCCACCCAAACTCATAATGCTGTTTGCTGCTAACATGGTATGTCAGGCGGTAGCATGATCCCATTTAGTCAAGGCTCAGGGAGGGAGAGGGAATGACTACTGAGCAAAAAGCTTACAAAATAATTCCAAGGCACAAGGCTTTATTTAGCACAAACTGAAGCTCCCATAAAAAGGATTTCAAGATTATTTTTTTTTATTGTTAGCACAATTATAAGCTTTCCAGTTTAAATCTGACCCATCATACTGAAATGCTGCCACCAGTATCATTAGCAAGTAAAGTGTTGATAACATAGTCAAATGCACAGCAGAGTTCTGGCTCTTAAGTGTCTGGACTGACTCCCAATATTAGGAATAGGAGTCAAACTGCCATCACTTCTCCTGTGCTAACAGACGCCCTGCCATTAGCAGTCTGAAGGCAATTTTAATAAAATGCATAGCCCCGCTGAGTTGGTCTCGAAAGATAAATAAGCAATGTGGAAAAGAAGCTTTTGTTTAAAAGTAATTATTTAAACTATGTATTACAGGTAATTTTCCTTTACCAGTAAAGCAAATGCTATCAGAATTTCAATAATGGTTTTGTGTTACTTATCTAGATAACACAATATTGTCATTTCCAGGAGCTTAAAATGCTGTTTTATTTTCATTTATGTCAAAAAATAAGGGTAAATGGGACCCGAGCACACATTTAAATATGGCTTGTGTATTACATATTTTTATGAACAGTTTTATTTCCTGACGTTTTTATGGTAATATAACAATCTAATGATAGTTTCATAAACTGCAGACTTGAGTTATGAACCTGGCTTAAAACAGTGACTTGAGGAATATCTTTTTATTTTTCATTTTGTGTAAAGGCTCCACATTTCAGCTTTAATAAAAAAAAAAAATCTTTCTGTAACAAATTTTGTCAGCAGTAAAGCACAAGCATTGGGGGCTTTAAAGAGTAAGTGAAAATAGAAGCGAGTGGTCAATGAGAATCTGAGGGGAGAAAACGAGGTGCCCGTTTGTCAAACAACGTTTGTTTTCCAAAACCCCAAGTAGAATCTCCCCTCCCCTCCCCCCTTTTTGTAGATAAAATTCCCAAATTATGATATTGTTTTTATTGTTTTTTATTTCCTGATGTTTTTATGGTAATATTTTTACAAAAAATGTAAATGAAATGTAATCTAAAAAACCCAAACAAACCCCAAAGCCCTGCATCTTTTTTCATTAAAGGCCTGAGAGACAAAAAGAGAAGTTTTTAGAGCTTTTTGAGGAGGGGCGGGGGCAATACCCCTCTTAGAACTTGGTTTCCTTTTTTCGCAAAAGTGAGGGCTCGTTTCGAACAATTTTTCACAGTTAAAGAAAACCATGTTCTAAGGGGCGTATTTCCCCCCCCCCCCCCCGCCTCCCTCAAAAAAACCTAAAAAGTTCTTGTAAGTTCTCTTTTTGTCTTTCAGGTCTTTAATGAAAAAAGATGTGGGGCTTTGGGGTTTGTTTAATTCTGTAAGCTTATTTGTTTACATTAAAAATAAATAAATAATAACAACAGCTTTCATAGGGTCCAAGGCCAGAAGGGAACCACCAGTTCATCTCACTTGGCAATCCTATATTTATTTATTTCATTTTGTGTCCCACCCTTTCCCTTAGGCTCAGGGTGGCTCGCATTTTAACTCACTAACTTTAACAATTAACATTTAACCATTAACATTAAACGAATTATCTTGTTTTCATCACAACAACCCTGAGAGGTAGGTTGGGCTGAGAGATCTGTGACGAGTCCTCCCCCTGCCTCCTGGTCCCAGTACTGCACTCTTCCTAACCACTACACCCCACTTGAGGGATATACGTATATAGTATGTATATCATAGGCCAGTGGTTCTCAAACTGCTTAAACAGTGCCCCCCTTCCCTTGTCTGTGGTAGTTGAGGCCCTTCCCCACCACATATACTTACATATACCTTGTTCCCTCGTCTCCTTCTCTTGCTTCCCCTTTCTCTCCACCTTGTTCTCTGAGGCCCTGATGAAAGAGCACTTAACCTAGTGTGTGTTCATATGGTGCCACAGGGGAAGCCTGTGCCGCCACCCACTTCCCATACTGCAATCCTGCCTCTTCCTCTGCCGGGTGGCGGCATGTTTGGGAAGTGATGGACTTCCCCCGTGGCACCATGCTGTGCGAGTGCATGGTAGGTTCTGTCTGCAGGCACTCACGGACCTTGGGCCTTGGAACTACCAGGGAGTTGTAAAGTCTAGACCTTGGAACTACCAGGGAGTTGTAAAGTCTAGAGTTGTAAAGTCTAGACCTTGGAGCTACCAGGGAGTTGTAAAGTCTAGAGTTGTAAAGTCTGGACCTTGGAGCTACCAGGGAGTTGTAAAGTCTAGAGATTCTCTGAGCACCAATACTCTGTCGCTGAATCTGTCAGTACCCTTCTTGGGGGACCATTCTACATTCACTTTAGGCTGGCGATTTCAAAGGAACTTAAGGGGAAAAGTCACCTAAATCCCTTTGAATTTAAGTGGGAAATGAGTACCTAACTCTCTTAGGCATCTTGGAAAATCCAAGCCTTAACATCTCTGTGCCTTACTCACTATAAAATGGGTATGATAATGTTATTAATAGTAGCAATGTACCAAGTATAGATATGATATGTAACTTCTATAGGGGGAGAACTAGTTGTCTAGGATTACCCCATTGTAACCTGCTGCATACTCCCCTGAGGCAACTGAGGCTGCCTGCTGTCGGAGATGGAATACTGGGCTGGACGGACCATTGGTCTGACTCAGTATGGCACATCTTAGTCCTTGTTTTGAGAATGTTAAAATTGAAGACCGTGATCATGAAAGTTTCTAGATCTTATGGTGGGGCCGATCCCAAGCCTTGCGGGTGCACGCACACCTGTGCTAGTTTCCGCATGGCACTATCTGCCGACAGTGGCAGTGCATGCGGTTTCTGCACATGTACGCGTGCGGGAACCTGTGGGGTTTGAGGTGCCCCCTGTGGCAGTACACTGGAAAACATCTTCAATACAAGAATAAGTAGAGATAGGTATAAATATGTTTCACAAAGGAAAGTCCTAATATATAGTTATCCTACACGCGGGCTTTGAGGCTTGAATAGTATGTGTTAAAGTTGATTTGAAGCCCTCCTATTAAAGGACCAATGTGGGGCAATTATGTGCATTATTATGCGCAGTGAATGTTACTGATTCAGATTCTAAGCACAATACAAAGGACGACAGCAAGGCAGTGGAAAACTATGGCCCTTTTCACATGGGCGCCCCCCCTCGCCCACGTGAACTCTGCAGCAGGTGCGGGTAGTGTGGGAACACCCATAGGAATGGCACCCGCGGTGGGGGTGCGTGTGCGCTCCCGTGCTCCACCCATCACCCACGCATGGAGCAATGGACTCTAATGATGGTTGTCCATGGGTGGAGATGGATGTGTGCCCATAGGAACAGGCGCACACCCACCTCCACCCACCATAGGTGCACACCCATCCATCCATCCATCCGTCCACCCACCGCAGCCCATTTGAAAAGGGCCACTGTGACTGGCAATTAAAATAGCAGATGAAATTTAACATTGATAAATGAAAAGTAACATACATTGGGGGAAAATAATCTTAAATATACTTGCTCATTATTAGTGCTGACCATCGTAAGGAACGAGATCTTTGAGACGGTGAGTCTGATCCCATGCCCCATGGAGTGCCGCATGGAGCACACACAAGGACACTCTTGCAAAATGCTCTACTTGTATGGGGTCCATGGTACCCATGCAAACCATATGGCTGTGCGCACATGCATGCATCTGTGGGCATGGGATCGGCCCCAATGTGGGTAGTATAATGGAAGCATCAGGTCAATATGCTGCAGCAGTCACAAAGCCAAGAGGAATTGGAAAGGATGGATAAAATAATTTAGAAGGGGCCTCAAGGGACCTTTCACCCAGTGCCCTGCTTGGATGTAGGATTTAGATAAAAGATAAGGAACACCTTCCATATGAGGAGAGGCTGAAAAGATTGCAGCTCTTCAATTTAGGGTTAGGAGTGGGAATTCGGATGGCTGCCGCCTCCAGTTTGAAAAAGGGCACACGTGCTCGGAACGGTCTGATGGCCCTTTGCACATGCACGGTAATTTTTTCCCCTCATTATTCTTATTTTTAATTGATTTAAACACAGCTCTGTAATAAAACATGTAAATTACAGCTATGGATCTGAATCCACAATCTAAACTGGTAAACCACTCCAGTTTTGGATGTCAGTTAACACCCAAAGTTGGGGTGGTCTATCAGTTTAGATTGCGGATTCAGATCCATATCGCGCACTGTAATAGATGGGAAGTGACCTCGTGGACACACATCAGCCTGGATTAACCAGCATTTGCTCTCACTGTGGGCTCCACATTCTCTGATTGTGAGTGGGGGCTGGGTGGGAGCCACGTGCCTGATAGGGGCGAACATCTGGTGAACACCTAATAAATGGTGTGGTCTAATATTTTTATTTTATTTATTTATATGTACATTTTTGCCCCGCCCCTCTTGCTACATGCGACTCGGGGCAGTTCATAATTAAAACACAATATAAATATAAAAATATATAACTTATAAAACATATTAAAACTCTAATCATGCACAAACCAGTAAAACACCCACAGTGCAGAAAAGAAAGACCCCAATTTTACCCCGACATACCCATCCCACCCACCCCTCCTCCCCCACCAAATACCTGGCGGAATAGCCAGGTCTTACAATTTCGTCGGAAGGTGAGAAGATTTGGACTGAGACAAACCGCCACCGGAAGGGAGTTTCAAAGTGATGGTGCGGTCACTGAGAATGCTCTCTTTTCCGTCTGAACCCATTAGTAACTTCCGGGAGGGCATCCCCAGGCGACCACAGGGGCCCAGGGGAGGAGGCGATCACTCAGATATGTGGGGCCTAGACTGTGAAGGGCTTTAAAGGTCAATATCAGCATCTTGAATTGGACCTGGAAAACAATAGGCAGCCAGTGCATTGCTCGGAGCACAGCAATATGGACTAATGTGGGCTATTGTCTCATTTGTTTTCACCCTTAGAAAGGAGAGGGGCATGAGTGGGCATATGATAGAGTACATCCAGTTGTCAAGGTTGCGGAGAAAGTGAAAAGGAAATTCTTACTCTTTGTCATAATGCAAGAGCTATGGGGCAACTAATGACATTAGTAACAGCAGGTTTAAAACAAACAAGTGGAAGTACTTTTTACATACAAAACATGATCGACCTCTGGAATGCATTATTACTAGATGCTGCTTCAGCCAACGATATAACTGAAGATCAAAAAAGATCTAGGCAAATTCATGGAGGATAGGAATATTAATGACTGTTAGCCAAGATAATCAGCACATGTATCATTCAGTCTCTGAATGACTGAACCTTGGAATAAACAAAGAGGGGACAGAGTATTCCTTAGCTGTCCTGTGGCATCCTCTGAAACATTATTATTGTCCATGGTCAGAGACAATACTATTGGTCTGGTCCAGTGTGGCAGCTCTTATCTTCTTAGGTACCTAAGTGCCGTTTTCTTCCTCTCTCCATCCTATTTCTTCCCTACAAGCATTCCAGATGCTGGCATTTGAGTTGTCAAATTTGAAGGTGTGAACTGTATTGTCTGATTAGCCAAAGAACTTTGTTCCAACTAGGCTGGGGTAGTGATTTGGACCTGGCAGGCAGAAATTGAATTACCATCACTTGGCTGCAGTGAGAGCGTATACTCTTGTCTCCAGCAGGAGACAGGAGCCAAGGTGCTGTCTCCAGTTTTCTAATTTTAGTGCAGGCACTGGCACTGTTCTTACCTAGATAGACGAGTATTATTTCTGTCCAGCAAAATCTGCTGAAGCAGGTTCTATTCAAAGTTATTCAACTCCAGTTCTTCTGCTGTGCTTAGTGGGTACTTTCAGACGTTACGGGCGGCCGGGTCACCACAGCGAACCACCAGGGGGGGCGAACAGCGCAACCACGCCCGGGGGTTGGAAAACGACCCAAACAGACGTGCCGGGAACGGGACCACGGCCCGGAACCGGGCCGCACCATCACGGCCCGTGGCAGCACAACAGACGTGCAGCCGAACCCCCGGCGGGCGCTAAACCCCCACAAGGCACCGGGCAGGGGCGGGACACAGACATGGCCGACTGAGGGCAAACGAAGCCACAAGGCACTCAAGGGAACGCCCACACAAGGGAAACGGGAAGGGAGGGGGGAAGAGCGAGAACAGGCTGACAGCCGGCTCACACAGCGGTCCCGCAGCAGGGCACAATGCACGGCCACACGCCCGGGCACACACACTCACACCAGGGAAAGGCCGGGAAGGGGGGAAGGGGCGCCCGGAACGCCCCACCCGGAACACCGGCAGGGGGGGGGGGGGCACCACCACGGGGCAAGGCACGGACAGCAGCAACCCCCACCCCCACACCACCCCAGTCCAGTCCAGTCCAAGGAGGTGCCCCCACAGGAACAGAGGCAGTCTCGGGGGGGGGGGGCGGACCCCCGGAGCAAGGCACGTTGGGGGCCCCCAAAGCACAGCGAGGCCGGCGGAGGGGCGCCAGGAGGAGGAGGAAGGGGGCCCCACAGTCAAAGGCTGGCACAGGCAGGGCAGCCGGGTCCAGCGGTGCTCCTCCGCAGCACCAGCGACGCTCAGGCAGCACCCACGGAGTCACGGGGATGGAGGGGGCCCAGGACCACGGCCAGGGGCAGCAGCAAGCAGCGAGGCGGGCGGGAGCTCACCGAGGTGGGGTCCGCAGGTCGGGAGCGGCCAGCGGGGACCAGGGCCCCCCCCCGGGCCGGGGCGGGAGCCCACACGGGGGCACCACGCCGGGGGGGGCAGGCCAGCGACGCGGGGCTCACGGGCCGCTGCCGGGGGCCCCGCTGGCCCGAGGGCCCGGGTGGCCCGCCCGGTGGACCAGGTGGGGCCAGTGCAGCATGCCCCGGCGGTACCCCTGCAAGGACATGTAGTGGGCGATCAGGTAGTAGGCCTCGAAGGGATCGGGCATGGTGAGGGCCAGCTGCACATCCACACGCGCCCACACCGCCAACAGGGATGACATCTCCACCGCGGAGGGCTCCGGCACACAGCAGGCAGCAGAAGGGGGCCACGGAAGATGCCCCAGCTCCAGAAGCCGCTGGAACGCCGCCCCACGGGTGCGCTGGTACCCACGGGCCCCGTGAACACAGGAGAAGTAGCTCACGGCCAAGGCAGGGCCACCCTCGGCCAGGCACTCCGAGTAGGCGCCCAGACCACACACCACCAGCGCTGACACGGTCTCCGAGGCGCTCCAGGGCACATGGGCGCACAGCACCTCCGGGATGCGCCCCTCGGGGAAACGAGCCAGCCCCAGGGCCTCCGCATGCAGCCGGCAATCACGGGCGCTCACCACATGGCCAAAGTAACGGAGCCCGGAGCTCAGGCTCTCGTAGGCACCTGCACGGCTCCCCGGGCCGGCCAGGAGCAGCTGCACGGCAGGGGTGTGCCACAGGTCGCACAGAGACATGGTCTCGCGGAAGGCCCAGATATGGGGGGCCCCTTGGGGGCCGGACAGCGGGAGCCCCATGGATGGGCAGCCAGCCATGGTCCAGCACAACAGGGAATGGGACACGGAGCCCGGAGGGCACACAGACTGCCCAGGGCCGGGAGAGGCTCGGCCCGGCCCCCGGGACAGGGAACACGGGCCCGCACCGCAACATTGTAGCACAACAGAGCGAGGCGTAGGGTGCGGGCCCGGCACAGCTGCAGAGAACAACAGCGAGCTCTCTGTCTGCCTAATCGCACCTTCAAGGCCATCCCGCTACAAACAGCGAGGGGAGGGGGCCCGGGGTGCTGGGGGCGGGAGCAGCCGGAACGCACCGGCACAGGGCGCGCGCAGGCCCGCGAGGCCGACCCCCGGGCGGAGCCACCAGCACCGGGCCGCCATAAGCGCTCCCAGCCCCCACCGGGGCCCCAGCACCATGGAGCGCGATAGGGCAGGTGGGAACTGGATGTTCCTCGCGCTCGCGGCTGAGTGGCACCGTGACCACACTGAGCAGCTGTGCCTCCTGACCGAGAGGGTGCACCTGGCCGTCCGCCTGCGCTATGTCCTGGCCCTGCGGGCTGGCGTGCGCCTCCGGGGCCAGCAGGCCCGCAGGAGAGTCCGTGCCCGGCTCAGGGCTCGGCGCCGGGCCTGGGGGGCGTGGCTGGCCGCCTGCCGGAGCCTCACCCGGCCCGCTGCGCTCCGAGGGGCCGCGAGGCGGTTCCGCTGGGCAACGCAGACCCTCCGCCGGGCAGCGCTGCTGGCTATGCCCATAGCGCGGAGCCTATGGGTCACGGAGCGGCCCCAGGCCTGGTGGGAGCGGGCCCAGGCCCACTGGGGGGAGGCCGAGTGGGGGTCCCACTTCCGGATGGGCAAGGCCACCCTGCTGCGCCTAGCGGAGCTCCTCACGCCCTGGCTGGAGCGGCAGCACACCTCCATGCGGGAGCCCATCCCCATGGTCCAGCGGGTGGCCATAGGGGTCTGGGCCCTCGCAACGCCCGACTCCTGCCGCTCCGTGTCCCAGCACTTCGGGGTGGGGCTCAGCACGGTCGCCTGCATCGTGCGGGATGTGTGCGAGGCTGTGGAGGGCGTGCTCCTCGACAGGACCATCCAGCTCCTGGACCAGGGCGCTGTGATGGCTGGCTTCGCGGCCGGGGGCTTCCCGAACTGCATCGGAGCCGTGGACGGCACACACATCGAGATCCTGCGCCCGGCCGCGGGGGAGGCCCTGGAGTATGTGAACCGGCACGGATACTACTCCCTGCACCTGCAGGGGGTGGTGGACCACCGGGCCCGCTTCATAGACATCTACACGGGCAACTCCGGCCGGAGTCACGACGCCAGGATCATGACCATCTCCCCCTTCTATGCCCGCATGTACCGGGGGGACTTCGCGGACATGGGCATGAGGTGGATCGAGGGGGTTCCCATGCCCCCCTGCATCCTGGGGGACCCCGCCTACCCCCTGACCCGCTGGCTGATGAAGGTCTACCCTGTCCCGAGCACCCCTGCGGAGCAGGTATACAATACCCGCCTGTGTGCGAGCCGGACCGTGGTGGAGCGTGCCTTCGGGGCCCTGAAGCAGCGCTGGAGGAGTATAGCTGGCCGCCTGGACTTCACCGTCCCCACCTCCGCCCTGGTGATCGGTGCCTGCTGCGTTCTGCACAATGTGTGCGAGACCGAGGGGGCGGCCCTGGAGTACCCCGAGCCCCACCGGCCCCCCGGTCCTGTTCCCCTGTACGTGAACGCAGGGAACCCCCGGGAGTACCGGTATGCCAAAAGGATCCGGAACGCCCTTGCAACCCACATCGCCCGGGGGGGCCCGCTGTGAGGGCCTTCCCGCCCCTGGGGGCCCCACCCCCCGTTCCGTGCCCATGCCCCTGTACACGCGGTCCCACAGCCCTGTCCCCCCCACAAACGGGCCGGGGACAACTGTCTCTTTACAACACTTTATTGCCCACACAGTTCACACAATCACCCTGTGCCCCCTCCCCACCCCCGTGCCCGTGACCCCGTCCACCACCCGCCCTCATGTGGCCCTCCCCCTCCCCCCCCTTCCCACCATCCCCCCGCGTTTCCTGGGCCGACCCCTCGTGCGGCCGCTTGGGCCCACCGAGCTCTGGGAGCTCCCCTCCCCCCCACTGTCCGTGTCCCCTGCCGTGTCCTGGGCCGGTCCCGGCCCCGGCAGGGGGCCGGGCGGCGGATGGGCAGCTGTGCCCGGTGCCCCGGTCGCGCCCCGGGGGGGCTGGACCCTCCGGAGGCCCGGGGGCACTGGGAGGCGCATGCGAGGGCCCTGGGGCCGGGGGGGCGCCAGGGGCGGCAGGGCTGGGCCCGGGGGCGCCGAGGGGCCCGGCATGGGGACCTGGGCGGGCAGGGCGCCCGGAGGTGCGCCGGCCATCACGTAGGCACACATGGTGCCCGCATGCAGGAGCAGGGAGGTCCCAATGTCGTGGGACCTGTCCATCTTTGCACTGTGCTCCCGCACCATGCCCTGTATGTCCTGCCGGAGGCCCCTGAGCAGCCCCTGCTGCCGCTGGTGCTCCCGGCGCTCCCGCCTCCGCTCCAGGCGCACCTCCGCCTCCAGCCGGCGGTCTGTCTCCAGGGCCTTCTCCATGGACCGCTCTATGGCCGCCTCCATGCGGTCCACGGAGGCGATCATGCGCTCCCCCTGTTCCTCCGCCCTGCGGACGATGTCCTCCGCTTGCTCCTCCCTGCGCCTGCGGACCCGCGCCCGGTACTCCCGCATCCGCTGGGCTGGGGCCGCGGCCGGCGGAGGCGCCGCGCGCGGGGGCTGCCCTGTGGAAATGGGCGGGTGGGTCAGTGCAGGGCCCTGTCCCCTAGCGGGGTCGGGTCCCGGGGCCCCCTGCCCCCCCTCCCCCACTGAGGCCGGAGGCCCCCCTGGGCTGGCGCCCGGGGGGCCCTCCCGCCATCCCAGCCCTCCCGCCTTACCTGGGTCCGGCACCTGCTCTCCTGTGCCCTCCGCGGGGGCCTGCACCGTCTCGCTGGCCCGGTCCTGGGGCTCCCCATGTCCTGCGGGCGGGAGAGGGGGGAGCGGGTGAAGGGGGCTGGTTGTGGCCCCTGCAGCAGGGCCCCCACCCCTGCCACCGGCCCCCTGGTCCTGCCCCCCCCCTGCCCTGGGGGCCCGCTTACCCTCTATGTCCGTCTCCGAGCCTTCGGAGCCCGGCGCCTCACCCTGGGAGTGCTCCCCCTGGGACCACTGGCTGAGGGTGGTGAAGGTGCCGACCTCCGACTCCGCCTGGCCGGCCCGGCGTTGGGATGTCTCCGGGCTGCTGCTGGGGGGGGGCCTTGGGGCTTCTGCGGGTCCCGGGTGGTCCTCCTGGGGGTGGGGGTCCCCTGAGCTCGTGTCTACCGGGCGGGCGGCGAGGGGAGGGGGTACCTCGGCCCGCTCCCTGCCCTGGACCACAGCGCTGCCCACCAGGCGTGGGGCAACGATGGAGCCCTTCATGTGAAGGATGCGGTCCAGGGCATCGTAGTAGGGGGCGGTGCGGGCCCCGTGGCCGGAGCGGCTGTTATTGTCCTTGAGGGCCTTGTACCCCCTCTTGAGCTCCTTGGCCTTCGAGCGACACTGGTTGACAGTGCGCTCGTGCCCCGCCGCCTCCATGTCGCGCACGATGTCCCGGTAGACATGCTCGTTGCGCTGGTTTATTGCGAGCTCCACCTGGTACTCGAGGGTCCCCCAGATCCGTATGAAGTCCCGGGTCTCCTGGAGGCCCCACTGTCCCCCTCTGTGATAGGCCTTCCTCCGGCTGGGCCCCTGCTGTTCCTCCTCCCGGTGCAGCTCATGCTGCACCTGCCTCTGCTCCTCCTCCACCTCCTCCTGGGGGTGCGCCTCCGGGGGCCGGGGGCCGGGCTCCTCCTGGGGCTCGTCCGCCCGGGCCGACTTTCGTGTCTGGGGGGGGGAAGGGGGGTGGTTGGTTGCTGGGTGAGGGTGTGGGCCCTCTCGGGGGCCCCCTGCCCCCCTGCCCTCCGCCCGGGGTCCCCCTGCCCCCCTGCCTTCCGCCCGGGGTCCCCCCGGCCCCCTCCACAGGGGGTTCCCCTGTGCCCCCTGTTCCCCTCCCAGTGGGTGCCCTTACCCGTTTCCTGGGTGCCTCCTGTGGGCCTGTTCCGGCCGCTGTCCCCGGGGCGGCGCGACCCGGCTGCAGCTGTGGTTGGTGTTCCCGGGGCGCCTCCCTGGTGGGGTGCTCCCGTGTGCCCCCTTCCTGCACCTGTGCCCCCTCCGCCTGCATCGCTGGGCCTGGCTGCACGTCCTCCGCCTCCTGTCCCGCCGCTGTCGCTGTTCGTGCCTCCGCTCTCTTCCGCTTCCCTCCTCGCTCCATCCCGCCACGCTTGCTTGCTGCTGCTCTCGCTTTAAATCTCCCTCCGGTGTTTGTGTTGGTGCTGGTTGCCTGGCAGCGACGCTGCGTGCCTCGTCCCCGGCCGGGGCTCCATTTTTTTGGTTCCGCTGGGGGATTGGCGTCCAGACGTTACTTTTGCTTGGTTCCCTGTGGGGGTTGGTTTGACCACGCTTCCCGAGACCTTCCCCCGGCTAGCCCGGGAAGCGTGGTTCAAACTGACCCCATGTGGGTATTGAGCGTGATGAACATCTGGCGCACGCCGTTCAGACGTTCCGGGCCCTTTGGCCCCGCGGGGGGGTTGAGCGTGGTTCAGTGTGGTTCACCGTGATCTCGTAACGTCTGAAATCACCCAGTATCTACTATAGGTATGTGGAGGGGGGGCGGGGGCATGTGGACAAGCAAGAAAACCTTTATTTCAAAAGAAGAGTTGCACGGGCCCATAAGCTACTGTATAAAATAATCAAATTTGAATACTCATCTACAAATATTTGTAAGAATACAAATGGGGCACTCCATGTGGATAGACAGACCCATGTTCTCACATAGAGCCCTTTTAAAGGATATATTTAGACAGCAAAGTTTGGGTGTCAAAACCCTTAAGCACATGTTTGGCTGTTGTGTAAGCACCATAATGATCCCAACACCAATTTGGCCACCTGTTGAACATGCGATGTGAACACCATTGTATCACAAGGGCAATTTGCATGCTCCGGCTGAACAGGCGGCCAACGTTGTGTCGAATGATATCGTGTGGCATGTTAACAGGTACAACATGGGGAACGAGGCGGCAGCGCTCGCGTGCTGAGATCGGGTGGCGAGCAAAACACTGATTTGCCCCAAGATGGGCTGTGCGTCTAAACAGCGCCACATGGTGAACACAGGGCCAAACCAATGTTCATATCAAGGTCAAAACACACATTCAGACACCCACTGACATCATGTCTAAAGACACCCACTGTCTCCGGCACTGTGCCTAGGTAGTGGATTCTGCCCACATGGAGCTTGTGGAAGGCTAATGACCAAAGCTGGATTGGACTTACTTAGTACTTTCAGGAAGCTTTCCTCTAGAGATGTCAAATCTTGACGAAAAGATAATTGATCATACATAGTTCTTTCACAGATGAGAGAAATGAGCTACAGAGGAGTTAAGTGTCTCTGAAGTTACAAATAGTTGGTATTAGAAAGTTCCCAAGCATCCTTACTTCAGTCCGGTGCATTATTGATGATAACCAACTTATCAGTGGCAGAGCTACCATGGAGGAAGGAAGCTTAGCGGAGCTTCGGCCCTGGACTCTGAGGGGGGCCTTTGAAGGTAGCCCAAGCACAGTTAGGAAATTTTCAGAGTGGGTGGGGATTAATGGGTGGGGCTAGCACTCCACCAAGAAGGAGGTTTTCAGAGTGGGCAGGAGTAGAGTGCTGGCTCCAAACTCACCCACTTTTGAAACTTTTTGGCAGGGTAAGGCTGCACTGGGAGCTTCACGGGTAAGTCCTGCCCCCTTGTGCTTAGGGAGTGCCATAATTGGGACACGAGGCCAGGCCCGCTGTAGCCTTGCTACGCCACTGTAGCTTATGTTCAAAGCTGCCATGAGTCTTGGGGAAAGGGCAGGGTATAATGTGGATAAATAATAAATAAACCATACCGAGTTTACTTGACTCTTCTTGACTTATTATCTGGGAGCCCTGAAGTATCTTCATTGAGCTCTCGAGTTACCATACCTCCCCTTCAAAAGAGGATGCATATGAAATATACATGGTGCAGGGCTGCATTGGTTCCAGTGCAGCCCTGCAACATGTATTTTTCATAAGCATCCCCTAGTAAACCTCACTGGCTGAGGTTCCTAATGTTTCACAGCTACCACGGTCTCTACCGCAAGTATAAAAATTACTTCCAAACCCACTTATTTTCTTTTGGCAGGGGAGGTGGTTTGCTTGTTCAAAGCATTCAATAGGTTTTGTGTTTTTTTCTTTAAAAAAACAAAACCCCAAAATAATATATTTTGTTTTTATAACAAAGCATTTTTATACCACACACAAATCTGACATATCCTTTCAACCATGTTTTCCATGTTGAACGCATTATTACATATCAGATATATGTGTTAGGAGTCTCTTTGCAACTCATAATGTAGCTGCCCTTGTGGAGAGATTGCCAATATGTATTGTATTAAATTTAACAAATCCTACAACATACATTACTCTTACACCATTACGTAAATTTACGTAAATTTAATTTGTGTTAGGATGGTTTGTAGTTGCAACAATACAGGGTAGGCATACAAATGGCAAGTTTAGTACAGTTCAGTCCTTGGTCGTATTTAGAGAATAATCAGGCATATCTTTCTAACAAATGTTCTCAGCATAATCAGAGAAAAGAAGTCTGAGCAGGAACAGACAATGGTAAAAAGGTTAGTTCTTATCATACTTTTCAAAGGTCATTTTCTCCATCTCCAGAACAGTCCATACTAGCTTCAAGCACATATTGTTTGATAGCAGATAAGCACTCGCCATTTTTGGTGTGGGCGGTTTTTATTTGTAATGGTGAATGTGTATAGCCACATGAGGCCATCAATCAGTAATTGTTTCTGTAAGTGGCCAATTTTTCCCCCCCCAACCCAATCAAGGACAGATGAAAGGTCATGATTAAAACAGTGATTTGCCTTCAGTTTTAACTAACACTTAGTCACTGTTTTGTGCCAAGATGTCAAAACTGTATTTTTTTTTATCTGAAAAGCAAGAAAATTATAAGTTCTTGAAAATGTTGGCAATTTCCCAAATGGTTGTGTTGAAATTTATTTTAATTATTGTACTTGTGTCAGTTCATAGCAGAGGTAAAAAGGGGGGAAAATAATTCAGTACAGTATTATGTAGCTATGGATTAAACAATTAATGGTGAGCTACTGTATCCTATTAGTATATTTGAATTCATTATTTCAGCCATTTGGTTTATAAGCCAGTGACTAGTGATTTCAACCATTTATTTTGTAGTCAAAACAGAAAAGAAAGTCATGGCCTTGCTGCAGTATAGCTTATCCTAACAAAATGTCAGCTTTGGTCTTTTCCAGTCTACATCAGGATGTCAATAAAGAAGATAGGATAGTAAGGAAAGAAGTTTCATATTTCATATTTAATTTATATTCCGCACTCTCCCGACAAGCGGCTTGAGGAGGCTTACAATAAACAAAAAAATATACCAACATAAGATCCACATGGACCAATATAATCCAACACTCCACATAGGTCCCTACTGCAGTACAGAATAATCAGTAATCTCAACAATTGCAAATATATATAACATCCACCCCCCACTTTACCATTCCCAACATATAAATTCCTTCCAACTCAACTCCCCAACCCCCACCCTGCTGCCACCAGAGGGAGGCCTTCCACTCACCCCTCCTCCTGCTCTCACCAGGAAGAGAGGTCCCCATCATGCAAATTGAAAATACAATATTTATATCTATCTACTAAGTACAGGACTAATGCCCTTTACATCACAGAACAAATTTCTGTTACATCACAGAACAAACTTTGGCACGTGCCACCGGGACGGCCGCCGGCATGGCCATCGGCCGCCCGCGGCCCTTTTTAGGGAAGGTAACCGAGCGGGTGGTGGCGATCCAGCTCCAGGCGCATCTAGATGGCATTGGTTTCCTGGACCCTTTTCAATCTGGGTTCCGCCCCAGCTATGGCACCGAGACGGCGTTGGTGGCCTTGGTCGATGATCTCCGCCCGGAGATGGATGCAGGATGTTCGACATTTCTCATCCTGCTAGATCTCTCGACTGCTTTTGACACCGTGGACCATGGGCTGCTGTTGAGACGGATGCGTGACCTAGGGGGCTTGGACGGGACTGTTCCTGAATGGTTCTGCTCATTCCTCTCGGGGAGAAGCCAGCGGGTGGTGTTGGGGGCTGAGACATCTTGCCCCTGTGCTTTATCCTGCGGCGTTCCGTAGGGTTCCATTCTGTCTCCATTGTTATTTAATGTATATATGCAGCCCTTGGGGGAGGTCGTGAGAGGGTTTGGGGTGCGATGTCACCAATATGCTGATGATATTCAGCTGTACCTCTCTTTTTCAACTGACCCAGACCCTGCTGTCTCGTTGCTATCCCAGTGTCCGGAGGTCGTGGCGGAATGGATGTGGCAGAGCAGACTGAAGCTCAACCCCGATAAGACGGAGGTGATGTTGGTGGGGAGAGTGAGGGAGGTGTCGGCCACCCTGATTGGGGGGGTTCGCCCTCCTATAGCTCAGCAGGTTCGGAGTCTGGGGGTGGTATTGGATGCAGATCTCCGCCTGGAGCGACAGGTGGAGGTAGTGGTGAAGTCCGCTTTCCGCCAGTTTTATCTGGTGCGGAGGCTGCATCCGTAAGTCTCTGGCCCAGACCTGGCCTCCCTCATCCATGCCTTTGTCACCTCGAGGCTGGACTACTGTAATGCGCTCTACGTGGGTCTGCCTTTGTTCCTGGTGCGGAGGCTACAGCTAGTACAGAATGCGGCAGCCCGGCTCCTTTCGGGGATGGACCGTCAGGAGCACATAACACCTGTGCTCCGGACTCTGCACTGGTTGCCAATCGCGAGCCGAGCCAGGTTCAAGGTTTTGGTATTGATCTATAAGGCCCTTCATGGTCTGGGCCCCTCGTACCTCAGGGACCGCCTCACCCTCCGCACCCCAGAGCGGTTCCTTCGGTCTGCCGGGGGTGCCTTCTTGGAGGTCCCCCGTGTTAAGCGGGGGACTACAATGGAGAGGGCATTCTCGGTGGCTGTGCTGCGCCTTTGGAACTCCCTCCCGGAGGAAGCTCGCCTGGCCCCAAGCCTTTTAACATTCCGGCGAATTTGCAAAACCTGGCTGTTCGCCCAGGCCTTTGGGGAGGGTGGGGAAGGTTTTCTTTTATCCCCCTCCACCCTTATTTATTGTATATTTATTATTATGTTCCCTGGTCCTATTTTAATTGTTGTAATTTTATGAGTGTTTTGAAATATTTTATAGTTGTATTTTTATACTTTGTTGAGATTGTAAGCCTCCCCGAGCTGTTTCAGGAGGGGTGGGGTATAATGTGAATAAACAAATAAATAAATAAATTGTAGGGGTGACCCGGAACTCAGCTGTCCCAGGCCCCACCCCCTTGATGATTGCGGCGGCGGCATCAGCTGCTTCCCCATTCGTCCACCAGCTGAGGCTTCCTGGGTCTGGTCACACACACACTTCAGGGGGGAGGGGCAAAAACACATCCCCCACTCGCCACTGCGCAGGCAAGGAGGGACTTCCATCCACCATCTCCGCCTCCATAGGGGAACCCTGCCACCATCTACCCCCATGAAAATACTTGGGGGGTGTTGTCCATAGTCCATCTCCTGACTCGCGGCTCATCCCCTGCCCAACATATCTCTTCCAGCACTGCTCTCACCCGTGCCAGTAGCAACCTCCCGCCGCTCTCCTTCACTGTACCGGCTTTCACAAATAGTTTGGTAACAAAGACGGCACAATCCTCATACATCCCGATATTCAAAAGTAGTTGCATGCTTGTTATTTGCATTCCAAAGGACTATGCTGGAATTAAGTTGGTGCAGAATCCTCACTCACAGCAAGACACATAATCATTATTATTATTTCATTTTTATATAGCACCAGCACTGTGCCTGGTGAAGAACAGTCATGATGATTACCATGTTGTCTCAAGGAGCTTACAATCTAGAATAGGCCATGGCGAAAGCCAGCGCCAATAAACTATTATTACAATCTAGAATGAACAAGGGAAAGAGTGGCAAAGAGAACGATGCATAGGGAGAGACAAGCATACGTCCATGAAACTGTAGGTGCATTTCCCTAGCATACATATAGGAGGATAAGTATAAGTAAACAATATATGGAATTGAGGATGGAGCACCAGTTAACCAATCGTATGTCTCCCTTCTACTTTCCCCTTTTCTTCCTGTGCTTGCCATGGAGTGTGCACTTTGCTCCCTGCAGCTGGGTTTCCGTAGGTGGCGACTGGTTCCACCTGTGGCTGGCACCCCAGTGTGCTGGCAGGAATGCCATGGGCTGATTCCCAGCCTCCGACCCACTCTGCTAGAATACTATGGAGGGTGGGCAGTAGCAGCTGCTGTGACCTTTTGCCCACAGTTCGCCATGTCTGTACGTCATGGCAGAGGACATGGTGCTGGGAGTGGGGTGGGGGCCGGGCCAGCTGCCTGCACATTTCTTTGGTTCCTCTGCCCTACCCGGGGGTGTGGGGCCGGTGGGAAGGCTATCCAGCCGTTAGGGGTCTCACACATGTTTCTTCTGTGCTGCTCACCAACCCACGGAGTGGCGACTGCGTTTTTTCACCCCGAGGTGGGACGGGGAACCACCTCACTGCCATCATGTTTGTGTTCACCCCATGTATTTGGCACAATATGACACAACTGCCTTTAGGTCATAAAACTCTTAACCCACCACCACTGCTGCTGTTTGCATTTCAGCTGGATACGTTTTCTGTACTTTTGCACTAAACAGCCCCCTCTGCATTTCTGCAGTGCTCTGTTAAACTGTATTCCATCCCAGAGATGACTGTACTTCAGCAGTGAGCAATGATGTGATTTGTGTGTGTAATATATAGCAAAAATGTCAATGTTCCTATTAGAAAGAAAAACCTCTATCTGTAAGATGATATCACGGTGGTTTTTTTTTTACATTTCCTGTTTTTTCTCCTGTTTAAGCTAGTAAAGGTTTTGAACTACATTAAGTGGTTCCCTATTTTTTTCTACACGTAGATGGACATAAAAATACAGTGCCACACCCTGGACATAAAATACTGTTACTTTCAATTTTGCTATGAAAACTACATGTAAGACTGTTGTTTCTATTACGGAAATATGCAAATACTTTATTTGTTGAACATTTTATACGTAGATCATCTAATCAGACCAAAAATGGACAATATCCTGAATATATGCCTGAGAGAATATGTCCATATGTCTTGGACTCCGATCTCACTACTGTCATCCATGCATTCGTCTCCTCAAGGCTGGACTACTGCAACGCGCTCTACATGGGGCTGCTGTTGGTGATGGTCCGGAAGCTGCAGATGGTGCAAAATGTGGTGACCTGCCTGCTTACCGGGCCGGGCCGTAGGGAGCATATACAACCAGTGTGCCAGACATTGCACTGGCTGCCTGTTGTCTTCCGGGCCCGATTCAAGGTGCTGGTTAAAGTCCTACACGGCCTGTGCCGTTCTTACCTGAGGTCCCTGGGAGGCCGTTGCAGTCATCTGGTGGTGCCCTCCTGGAGGTCCTGCGCTATCAGCGGGTCCGGATGGACAGACGGGCATTCTTGGTGGCAGCTCAGTCACTATGGAATATCCTCTCGGTGGAAATTTGCCTCAGCCCAGACCTCCTCCCTTTTCATCGAAATTGTAAAACCTGGCTTCCCAACCCACTTATTATTTTCTTTTGGCAGGGGAGGTGGTTTGCATTCAGTGGATCGGTTTCTCTCCCCCCCCCCGCCTCGATTTTGATGTGGGTTTTATATAGTTGTATACATTCTCTATTTTTATATTGATATATTTATGATGTTTGATTATAGGTTTATTGTTTTATGTGATTATTCTGTTAGCCGCCCTGAGTCCTCGTGGGCGAAAGGGACGGGATTAAAAAATGTAATAAATAAATAAATAATAACATTTTCACATTTGTTTCACAGAATATTCAAGCACAGATTCTCATGTGAATGAAATTAAATGAAATATTTTAGCCATGGGGGAGTCGCCTCGCCACACAAGTAGATAGCATGGTCAATGGCAGGAGAGAGCAAAATAAAGAATTAAAAATGTGGAAGGACAGTTTATTGAGAGCAGAACGGAAAGAGAAGAGGCCTGATGGAACTGTGGGGTCAAGGAGGCATGCCCCCTCCCCTTTTAAGGTGAAAGGGCAACAGCCTTACACTTTTGAAAACATTCACTTGCCACAGCTAACTTCCTCGTGGAGTGGGATTCACTGCTGTCCAGCTCCAGACGCTGTCCCTGAGCAGCCCTGGCGTAGCCAGGCTCTGGTGGACCCAGACTCACGTCCCAATTATGGGTCTCCCACCCCCCACCCCCAAAAGGAGAAGAAGGTAGGGTCTTCCTAAGCAGTGACTCTCCAAAGGAACCTCCTTCACCTGAGCAGCAACAACCTGACCAGGAAAGATGTTTCAAGCAGGGGCAGAGGGTTGGCCCCACTCCCTCCCACTTGGAACATTTCCTAGTAGCGCTCAGGCCATTTGCAAAGACAACCCCTGCCCCAAAAGTCCAGGGCCTGGGCTCTCCTGAAAACGTAGCTCTTTGATCCGGCTTTCCCTAGCTTCTCATCCCCAAAGACTCATCACTGATGCCTCCTGGGGCAGCACACCTCTCCTGAGGAGGGTGTAGTCAAAATAACCAAAGGGGGAAAAGCTGTCAAACCCAAGTCTCGGTCAAGCCATTAGGTTTGATCCCAAACCCCACGCGCTGCACAAACTGCACTCAGCCCTCGCACGGAAAGAGGGTGCAGCCGTCTTAGCCCATGTGCATGCGCACTTCACACGCGCATGTCCCATGTGGTTTGGGATCGCATTCACTGTGTTGCAGTTCTCCCACCTGGGAGGCTCTATGGATTTTGAAAGTCTGGCCTTCTTCCTCCCCAGTAGCTAGCCCAAATCCTCCTCCTAGGGGCTTCTCCCAACATATATGGGTCTCCAAACACATCAACATCAACACAGTCCCTTCTGGCCATAATAAAGTGGGTCCCACCTGGATCTCTGGAGGTTTCCACACAGTCTCTAGCCAGTTCCCAGGCTCTAGGTTCCTGCAGGCAACCTTCTCCGTCCTGCCTGGGTTTGAGTTCCCAAAGAAGGCCTCTTCCTCTGCCTCTCTCAGTTGCCCAGCTCCTTCCTTGTTCCAACTACTCCTGGTCCATTTTGCTTCCTGAACTCACAAGCCTTTTGTAGCCAGTTGAGTAGTGAGTAATTAGCCCAGCTGTAGTCTTCTTAGGCCCGTTTAGCCCAAAGTGGTCTGGGTTCTGAAAGGGCCAGTGTTCTTTGCCAGCAATACATACTGACACTTTTGTCTAAATTCCCCCTGCTCCGGGTTCATGCTAACAGGCAGCCCTGTAACCCTGTCGCATCTCCTTGTCAGTGTGATGCAGTTGTAAAAAAGGCAAGTGCTATCCTGGGATGTATTAGGCGTGGTATTGCCAGCAGGGCTAGGAAGGTATTGTTGTCTCTGTAGGACTCTGGTAAGACCGCATCTGGAGTACTGTGTTCAGTTCTGGTCACTCACGTTTTAGAAGGATGAACTTAAACTGGAAAAAGTACAACCTAGAGCTACCAGAATGATTAGAGGGATGGAGGACTTATCCTGTGAGATGAGGCTGAAGGAGCTTGGCTTATTTAGTCTATCAAAAAGAAGGCTATGGGGAGATATGGTTACTAGAGGTGGGACCCCGGGCCCATTACCGGCTACCGGATTTACCGGTTCCCGGTTCCCTGAAAACCGGATTCCCGGATTAAATCCGGTATACCGGTACCGGATTTATTTCATTGATTTCAATGGGGCACTGTGTCCCCATTGAAATCAATGAAATAAATTAATTCCCTCCCCCTCCC
>QEPC01009250.1:2437591-2459616 GCA_003113815.1 Sphenodon punctatus
CCCCCGATCTCTCCGATTGTAAGCCCTAGGGCAGGGACCGTGTCTATTCAATTACTTTGTAAAGTGCCAGGTACATTGCTGGTGCTATATAAATGCTTGCTAATAATAATAATAATAATAATTAATAATAATAAAAAGCACACCTTGTCCTGCAGTGTCAAATAATGAAAACTCCTCACGAGATATATGCCATAAAGCCCTGAATAGCTTCTAGGGATCGGACTCTCGGTATTGCTGAAAACCAAAAGTAGCCAATAATGGCTATATTGGATTAATCAGATATCTCGGTTCTAGGTGGTATCTTGGCAATATCGGAACTTTTACATTTATTTTTTAATCAGATTTTTAACATTGAGGTTTCCCCCATTGAAGTTTATTTATTTATTTATTTATTTACAAAACATTTCTATCCCGCACCCTTCGGCAGCTCGGGGTGGCGAACAGCCTAAAATTACAACAATAAAATGATCATAATAAAATCAGCATAGCTACAATGTATCGTTAAGAGGCGGGCCGCCACATTCTGTACCAGCTGCAAACTCCGGACCATCGCCAAGGATGCAACTGCACGTTGCAGTAGTCCAATCGAGAGGTAATGAAAGCATGGATGATGGTGGCCAGATCTGAGTTCGAGACATACGGCTGCAGCCATCGAACCAGATGTAATGGGCGAAATGCTCCTCTCGCCACAGCCTCCACCTGACACTCCAGGCGGAGCTGCGGATCGAGGAGCACCCCCAGACTACGGACCTGAGCGGCCAGAGGTGGGCAGACCCCGCCAATGATAGGAGCCACCACCACCCCCAGCCCTACCCACCAACATCACCTCCGTCTTGTCGGGAATCAGCCTCAGATGGCTCGTCCTCATCCATTCCCCCACAGCTGCCAAGCACCGAGTAAGCACCAAGACTGCTGGGCCTGGGTCTCCAGAAAACGAGAGGTAAAGTTGTGTATCATCGGTGTACTGAAGACATCGTATGCCACACCCTCTCAAGACCTCACCCAACGGTTGCATATACACGGTGAACAAGAGAGGGGACAGAATAGAACCCTGGGAGACTCCACATGTGAGATTCCGGGGAGACGATGTACATTCCCCAAGAACCACTCGTTGAGCTCTCCCTGCCAGGAATGAGCGGAACCATTCAGGAACAATTTCACTCACCCTAGCCCGGTCCTGCAGCCTCGCCACCAACATCTCGCGATCAATGATATCAAATGCCGCCAACAGATCCAGTAAGATAAAAATTGAGGATCTGCTCTGATCCAATTCATGGCACAGGTCATTGACCAAGGCCACAAGTGCAGTCTCTGTGCCAAACAAGGGGCAAAAACCAGCTGCGAGGGATTATTATTATTATTATTATTAACAAACATTTATATAGCGCCAGCAGTGTACCTGGCACTTTACAAAGTAATAAAATAGACACGGTCCCTGCCCCTAGGGCTTACAATCTGAGAGACAGGAGCTGGGGGAGAGACTTAGGAAGGGGAACAGAGGGAGAGACAAGGGGTCTAACATTCATGAAGATGCGAGGTCTCAAGTGCACGTACTTGGCTTGGTTACGATGAGAATGACAGCAGGCAGGTCCATGTGGCAGGGATAAGGGTAAACAGATCGTAGGTATAGGAATAGTGGCTCAGCAGGATAAAGAGTCAGACAGAGCAGAGTGAAAGAGGTGAGTTTTAAGGAGAGATTTGAAGGTATGAAGGGTGGGGGCAAGAAAACCAACCCGGTCCAGATGCCCCTGTAACTGCCGGGCCACCCTCCACTCAATAACCTTCCCTAAAAAGGGAAGGTTAGAGACTGGCCAATAGCTGGCAAAGGAGTCAACGTCCAAAGATGGCTTCTTGAGCAGAGGCTGCACAATTGCCTCTTTGAGACGGCTTGGCACCCTGCCCTCCCTAAGGGAGGTGTTGACCACCCCCGCCAGCAACGTCTCCTGGCTGGCCTTCACCAGCCAGGACGGGCACGGATCTAATTCACAACAGTCCCAAGGACATCCGCCGCGGCAGCGGACGACATCCACTGAAACTGATCCCACAACAACAGACATGGCGGGGCTTCCTGTACCTCTGATACATCCACTGTCCTACATGCAGCATCAAGATCGTGGTGAATCTGGGCAATTTTATCTGCAAAAAAATCAGCAAACATGTCACAGAGGGCACTGAAAAATTCCAGTTCCAGGTGGAGAGAAGTCGGACTGACCAGCCTCTGTACCACCTGGAAAAGCTCTGTTGGATGTGATTTTGCAGACACGATGAGGGCAGCAAAGAATTCCTCCTTTGCTGCCCGCACTGCAACAGCATAAGCTCTTAAACTAGCTTTATACTGCAATCGGTCAGCTTTAGCATGAGTCCGGCGCCACCGGTGCTCCAACTGCCATCCATCCTGCTTCATCTGGCGCAGATCCTCTGTAAACCACAGCGACCCCCGCCGTCGGCTCTTCAGAAGTGGACGCTTGGGAGCCGTTCGGTCGATAGCCTCAGCCAACAAGCTGTCCCAGAAGTCAAGGAGGTCATCGAGTGAACGATCATCAAGATCGGAAGCCATTTCCCCTAGAGCATTCCGGAACCTCTTTAGTTCCATAAGTCTCCGGGGGCAAACCCAATGAACTGGTTCCGCACCTTTCCGGAGGCCGACATGCGGCAGGAGGCTGGTCTGGAGGAGGTAATGATTCTTCCACGACAGGGGTAAAGCCGCTACATCCCCCACCACTGGATCCCCCACCTCAAGGCTGGTGCAGAACACCAGGTCAAGGGTATGTCCCCCCCATATGTGTCGGGCCCTTAACCCTCTGAGACAGTCCTATGGTTGTCATAGTGTCCATGAATTCATGCTGTGGTCTCCCTTAACTGGCATCGGCATGGATATTAAAATCCCCCAGGACCAAAGACTTCAGGGATCGCAAGACCACCTCCGATACCAATTCCACTAGAGCATATAGGGATGCTGCAGTACAGCTAGGTGCGTGGTATACCAAAAGCAGCCCTAATCTGTCTCCCACCAAATCGATCACGAGGTGGACCACCTCCATGCCCGAGATGGTCTGTACAGGATACCGCCCCTCAGACCAAGTGTCCTTAAAAACAATGGCTACACCACCTCCTCGCCCCTCTGATCTAGTACCCGGCTGGAACAAGGTCAGCCAATATCGGCCCCAACTCATTGTCCAGCCAGGTCTCTGTAATACATACGAGGTTGGCTGATTGATCCAGGATCAATTCTTGGATTGTTGTTGATTTATTACCAACCGACCTTGCATTTAATAGCAACAGCTCCAGGCCAGGGGCTCCTCCGATCCTGATCCCTGTATCACCTGCCTGGGGGCCTATGCAGGGAACAGGAACTAAATGTCTGTTCCTCCCCACAGTTGGTCTCTGCCTCCCAGAGAGACTATAATTACCCCGGCCCATCACCACCCTAATGGCTATAGATACTCCCGCCACCTATCTCCCTGTGGCCATCCCGCCGGATCCCTGAGGACACATCCTCCCCCAGACCCTTTCCCCCTCCCTTCTTTCTTCCCCCAACACCCTTTCTCCCCCTCCCCTGGTCCCCCCTCTCACTGGGAGACCAGAACCCCCCCAACCTTGTTGCGTCAGACCGCCCTCTCTCACCAGGAGACCGTACCCAGTCCTCCCCAAACCAATCCCCTCCCCACCCCCACATATTTTATTTATTTTTATTTCTTAACATTTCTATACCGTCCCCTCATGCCCACGGCATCTCAGGGCGGCTAACAATACAATAAAACAATAAAATACATTAAAACCAACATAATTTTAAAAATAATTTTAAACCCCCCAACCCTAACCCTACCGTCAAATTCCCCCAAATCCCCTACCCCACCCCACCAATCTCCCCCATTTACCCCTCCCTCCCCCCTCCCCTCCCAAGGCCTGGGCAAACAGCCAAGGCGGAAGGCGAGCAGACCTGGGGCCAGGCGGGCTTCCTTCGGTAGGGAGTTCCTCAAACGTGGCCCAATCCCTGAGAATGCCCTCTCCATGGTGGCCCCCCGCCTTACACGGGGGACCTCCAGATGGGTGCCCTCAGTGGATCGGAGGGTTCGTCCTGAGTCACAGAAGGCAAGGCGGTCCCCGAGATAAGAGGGGCCGAGACCGTATAGGGCTTTGTATACCAATACTAACACCTTGAACTTGGCTCGGTACGCTATAGGCAGCCAGTGCAGAGAGCGGAGCATTGGTGTAATGTGCTCACGGCAACCCGTCCCCGTAAGGAGATGGACCGCCGCATTCTGCACCAGCTGCAGCCTCTGAACCAATATCAAGGGAAGCCCCACGTAGAGCGCGTTGCAGTAGTCGAGCCTCGAGGTAACGAAGGCATGGATGAGAGTGGCCAGGTCGGGTCTGGAGATGTATGGGCGCAGCCTCCGCACCAGATACATCTGGCAGAAGGCGGCTTTATCCACCACCTCCACCTGCCGATCCAGGCGGAGGTCCACATCCAAAATCACCCCCAGACTCCGAACCTGCTGGGCAACCGGAGGGCAGACCCCCCCAATAGGGGGAGCCAACACCTCCTTCGCCCTCCCCACTACCATCACCTCCGTCTTGTCTGGATTCAGCTTCAGTCTGCTCTGCCTCATCCTATCCGCCACGGCCTCCAGACACTGGGAAAGTACCGAGACAGCAGGACCTGGGTCCGTTGAAAAAGAGAGGTACAGCTGCGTGTCGTCAGCATACTGGTGACAACACACCCCGAACCGTCTCACAATCTCCCCCAGGGGCTGAATATACACATTAAATAACAGTGGAGACAGAATGGAACCCTGCGGAACACCACAGGTCAAGGCCCGGGGGCTCGATGTTTCATCTCCCAGCACCACCCTCTGGCTTCTATCTGAGAGGAATGAGCGGAACCATCCAAGAACGGTCCCGTCCAGGCCCCCCAGATCTCGCAGCCGTCTCAACAGTAGCCCATGGTCCACGGTATCAAAAGCGGGAGATCTAGCAGGACCAAAAATGTCGAATGTCCTGCATCCATCTCCCGGCGGAGATCGTCGACCAAGGCCACCAATGCCGTCACGGTGCCATAGCCAGGGCGGAACCCAGATTGAAAAGGGTCAAGGAAACCGATGCTATCAAGATGCCGCTAGAGCTGCAGTGCCACTACCCGTTCAATAACCTTCCCTAAAAAGGGAAGGTTAGAGACAGGGCGGTAGCTGGCAAGCACATCCACGTCTAAAAATGTCTTCTTCAGCAGGGGATGCACCACTGCCTTCTTAAGGCTGGGTGCCAATCTACCCTGCCAAAGCGATGCCCTGATAACCCTCGCCAGCACCATCCCCAATGTCTCCCTGGAGGCTTTCACCAACCAGGACGGGCACGGATCGAGTTGACAATTAGCGGCCCTAACAGACCCCAGGACATCCACCACATCGGCTGGCGTCACTTTCTGAATCTCAACCCAAGAAGATGGACCAGACGGGGCCTCCGCAACCTCACGCTCCTCACTTACTGCCTTCAATCCGGGGCACATATGCAGGGGGGAAACTATATTACCCTCCCTTCTCCCCCAACATATTTTCCCTTTCCCCCTCCCCTGGTCCCCCCCTCTCACTGAGAGACTGAAACCCCCCGCCCTTATTGGGTCAGACCCCTTCTCTCACCAGGTTGCCGTACCCAATCCTCCCCAACCCAATCCCCTCCCCACCCCCCCATATACATGGGGGGCCTATATTACCCCCATCCCACCCATCCCCTTAATATATACCCCAGCCAGCTACACTAAAAAGCCCATGCCCAGCCTCCCCCAGCCCTCACCCAAGGGCCGTTTGGGGTGGCCCTTAGGTGCATGACCTACGGCTACACTGGGCCGCTGTCCCTTTAACCCCCTTCCCACCAGAAGTCACCTGGAGGTTGGGAGGAGCCTACAACCCCCGTCCCCACCCCTCCTGTAATGGAGGGAGGAACAGCTGTCTCAGGGGGGGCTCTATCCCCTCCCCTATCGGGGTGAGCCTATCTGGCTCCCAGCCCCCACGCTGGTCTGAGGTTCTGGCGGTGGCTGGGCAGCGACAACGGCGGCTCGGCAGCAGCAGCGTGATGGTACGCCCATTCAATAGGGTAGCCGCCTCCGCCCGCTAAGGCTCCGCCAACCACTCTTTGCCCGTTGGGGAAGTTAAATCAACATTTGTGAGGGTGTTAGCCAGAGCAAACGCCTCATGATTTTGTGTCTGATTTGTAGACATCAGATCATTGTGGCACAATGTTATCGTGAGCTCTGTGGTTGTAAGGAAAGCAGATTGCTAGGGTCAGGCCCGTTGAGGAAGTTAATGGGGAAAACCATAATGTTAACAATCTAATACTGAGAGAACCGGTAGAATACCAATAGAAAACCGAGAACTGAGATTTTGCCAGTAGTCCCACCCCTAGCTTCAGAATAGAGTTGGATAAATTTATGACCTATATCTTGTGAGGCGTTTTTATTGTTTGATGTTGCAGGACAAGGTGTGTTTTTCCCACCAGAAATACATGTTGGTTCTCCCCCCCTCTCTTCCTGTAGTATCAAAGTAGTCTGCAGCTGGAGGCGGGACTGTTGAGACATTCTGAAGCTTGGGTACTATAAGCTCCTGCCCAGAATTTGCAATGGGGGAGGAGGGAAGTGGAGAAAAGGGATTTTCCTCTCAAATGGGGTTGATGAAGAGCAGGGTCCCTCCTGGCCATATGAGCCCATTGGTCGTGTGGGAGTGCAGGTGGGGGTGGGGGCACTGCCTGGAAATGTTGCACTTCGCCTGCACTGCAAGCTCCTGCAGTGCAGGTGAAGGACTTGCAATAGGGGCGAGAGAAGGGCTTTCCCTCTCTGATGAGATTGGTGAAGACCCTGTGGGTCCAGCCTGGCCATATGAGCTTGTTGGTGCTGCCCCCAGTACTTCCGGGGTTGAATCTATTACTTTATTTGCTTGGCTTGAATGATTCTCCCCCACACTGAAGCCATGATTCAGAAAACCACTTAAAGCACATGCCTAACTTAAAGTGCATGGTTTATGTTCTGCCTATTTCAATATGGCTGTTCATGTGCTTAAAGTCAGGCATTGTTAAATTCTGGACTGAAGAGGATGCCTTTTAGTGGTAGCAGCATGCTTCCTGTCTTTTGGCCCTTAAAACTAGCTATGGGCACTATTTTTACTAGAGATGGGAATTTCGGTTTTGGGTAGAACAGAAACGACTCTGAAATGACTGTTTCAGTTTTATCCAAAATTTTGGTTCTTGTTTAGGATGTTTCAGGGGTTTTCTTGCGTTGAAATTTTTTTTTCCAATGCAAAAAAAGGAACTAATTCAATGTAAAAATCCTGAAAGGGAAACCAAAATTTGAACCAAAATTCTCGGAGAACTGAAATAGAAAAATAAAATGAAACCGAAATCGGTTCTGGAGTCCCATCCCTAATTTGTACTCATCGTTTCCCTTCGTTTCCTCTCATGTCTTCTCCCCTCGTGTCCCAACGTGGCCTCTGAGGTCACCAGGAGCACCCTCTTGCAGATATCATCTGCCTGCCAATTTTCCACATCAGGCACACAAAGATAGCTGTTCTCAGGGGCTGTCCCACAATTATGGATCTCCCTTGGAGATTTGTCTCAGCCCAAGCCTGCTCATCGATGTAAGAGCTTTTTTTTTTGTCCAGGCATTTGGCAGGCAGGGGACAGAGTTGGGTTGGGGGGCTTTTTTTTGCGGGGGGGGATTCTCAAGGAGATTTTTCTATGTAAAAGAAATGTTTTATTTGTCAGCTCCTGTGAGTCTTAGGGGAAGGGTGAGGTAGAAATTTTAAAAAATAACTAACTAGCTCATTTTAGAATGTGTTTAGTACTTAATATTTATTTATTTAAATTTGTATCCCACCCTTTCCCTAAGGCTTAGGGTGGCTCACATTACAACTTATTAACATTTAACTATTAACATTAAACTAACTTCACTCTCCTCACAACAACCCTGTAGGTCAGGCTGGGAGATTTGATACGGGCCCAAGGTCACCCCAGTGAGTTCGTGGCTAAGTGTGACTTACCCAAGGCACAGATAGGAGTACATGGCTAAGATGGGGTATGAACCCTGGTGCCACAGGTCTGACACCAGTACGGTTTCCACTCGGCTACAGTAGCCATCCTCATCTTGCTGGGAAAGACAGTAAATTCACTTTAAAAATTTCTTGTTGAATTTGACATATATCCCTTGCAGAGTGTTTTTTTGTGGGCTCTCTCTCTCGCTCTCTTTTTTTAAAATGAGCTGCTACATATTAAAAATGCTTAATAAAATGCATGTTGGGATGGTCCCATTCAGCTTAGTGAAGTTCCTGAGAGGAGAGTTCTCAGCTTTAACGAGAGGATCCACAGCAGTTGGTTGATGAGCCATGGCAAGATGAGGACTTAATAAGGATGCCTTTGGTCTTATGAAATTGTGACTTGAAAAGCCACAGAAGACACCTCACAATAGCTCTTGTGATGTCTGAACTGTTGTAGTATGTGACAATACCTGAATAATAGCCAGATAATTTTTCAAACTGTTGTATCAGGCTGATCATTTGGTACTGCAGATGGGATATAGCAACAGCCCTTTGCTTCTATGGGGCTATCATGGGGGGTGGGGGGGAGGTGTGCTTTTTGTAGGTGAAAAGTGTACATCTGGAAGCACCCTAACGTTTGAATGTACTGTGTACCAGAATCCACTGGAGGGTGTTGTTCTGCATAACAAAACTGTTTTGCAAAGGCTGTTATTTAAACATCGAGGCAGTAAAGTCCTTACAGTCTGTGGGCAAAATTCTGCTTTAGAATTTGTGCCTGACACTAGCAATCTGCTTTCCTTGCAACCACATAGCTCACACTAACATTGTGCCACAATGATCTGATGTTTACAAATCAGTCACAAAATCATGAGGAGACGTTTGCTCTGGCTGACACCCTCACAATGTTGATTAACTTTTTCTAAACTACTGTGAGATAATCTTACATGTTAAGTTCCCTCACGAACTGTCTCACAAAACTGAGCTTGTGAATCTTCAAAAGAATAATTGGGCATAGTATCAGAGTATCAGATAGCGTGAAGTATCAGAGAGCATGAAAGTGTTTTCCTGTAGCCACATTAGCGCTCTCCGAGACAAGTGAGTTAAACAATAAGGTAGCGGAAGTTGCAGCCTTAGTGGCCCAAGATAAAGGGACCCCTGCTGAGCGCCATGTCCAGTTAGCTCCCCCCCTCCCCCCCCCCGGTGCCTTTGGTACCAGGGCATGACAGGGGTGGGTTAGATCAATTGGATGTGGTTGTTTTGGATATTGGCCCTGCCCAGGACAGGAAAGCTTTGGCCTCCTATGCTAGGGCCTCATCCAGAATAGCTTTAAATATTAAGCCCACTCCACGAGGGAATCTCCCATGTTGGAGTTCGCCCATGGAAGCTGCAGAACATTTGAGAGCTCTTTTGTGTCTCCCAGTAGTCAGCAAAGATATTGTTAGGGTGGACATGCTGGGAATAAACAGGGAGCAGAGGAGCATTGTTCTCCATTTTACTACTGCCAAATATATTCCTGCTATTTGGAAGAAGCAGAAGGCCCTACTGACCGTGGGTACCTTACTGGCCAATGTCTATATGGGTATGGTCAGTGGGAAAAGGAGAACTTAAGGGAGGACAGGCCCCCAGGGGCTATTGCCTCAGGGTGGGAGACTCTGCCCATAGAAGCTAAAGGTGTGGCCCAGGAGGAGGTATTGTCAATAATCGACGTGAGGGTGGTAGCCCCCCAGGTTGAGGCAACGGAAGTGCAGATTCCCCCCCAGACTTCCATTATTGTCGTTCCCACTGCCATGCCCCAATGGACGGGTCAGTTAAACACAGGGTTGGCATCTGATCCTACGGATATCCTTGATAAACTAGTGTTGTTATCTCGCCGGATCCAGGGGTCCGTGGCAAAAATGAAACATTCCAGAGTAGTGGCCGCTATACCTTCTAGCCGACAAGGGGAGGTTTGGGGGTCAGTTAGCTGGGAGCCCCTAAGGGTCGCTCCCGAAATGCTTGTGTCCCCTCGGGGGACGGTTTGGCCGTAGTGGGGGAGTGGTTGGCCACTTTGACTCCCCGGGGAGCAAGTTCAGATATAGCTGCCATATGGAGTTTTGAGGGCTCCCCACAGGACAGCATGCCATCACTGGAATCAGTTGGCAAAAAGACTGGGGCAGGGCTAAGTGCAGTTCGGGGAGGGTCGGGGGTGGTAACCGAGGCAACAAAGCTGTTGAAGGAGATCTGTGTTAAAACAGAGTTGTGGTCTTTAGCTCAGGGGGGGTTCCCTGCCCCTGACAAATTGTGTATCTGATAGTGCAGGGGTAGAGAGAGACACCAATAGTGTACCAAAAGGATTACGAGTGCTGGTACCTCCCTCAATAGATTGACTGTGTAGTGAAGGCAGAGGGGACAGTCAGTTGAGAATTGTCTGCTGGAATATTGGTGGTTGGTCACAGCGAATCCTGGACCCAAACTTTTGTAAATTGCAGAACTTTTGAGACATTTTCCTCCTACAGGAAACATGGGGGGCCAAGACGCGTAGTTTAGGGGGGTTTGAGGCTTTTCATGTGAATGCCTGGTCCTTTAGTAAATATGGAAGGCTAAGCGGAGGACTGGCTCTACTTGTTAGGAATTCCCTTCGGGCAGTAATTGCGGAGGTAGCGAGATACAAGTCTTATTTTGCAATATGGCATTGTTTTCTCGCCCCTGACTTGGAACGGCTACTGGCAAATGTCTGTGTCCCACCCGGCAACTTCTCCATACTATTCGGAGGTGATATGGTCTTTCATCTCCGATGTAGTGCGTGAAGCTTTGCTTAAATACCTAATGGCTTTATTAATCTTGGGGGGAGACTTGAACACTCGGGTGGGTAACCCATCGTCCGGTCAGGATATTCAAGGGGATAGTATGAACTCAGCTACCCCTTTCAACAAGGTTCGGGTTTCGATGGACCAGGTCATATGTGCAAGGGCCCCCATGTTTCGACAGTTAGTAGACGATCTGGAATTAGTCATACTCAACGGGCTGTTGCCTGGAGATTTGGAGGACAATTTTATGTACCATTCGGCAGCTGGGCAGAGAGTTATCGATTTTTTTCATGGTTACAGCAAATTCTTTATTCCTAGTGCAAGAACTTAGGATACCGATGGCCTTAGAAACAGAGCACTCGCCCTTGGTACTATGGCTTGGAAATCTGGGGCTGGGCAGGGGTGAGTCGGGGGTAGAGGCAAAATCTCAACATCAGCTGGCAGGGAAGCCAAGGTTGTGTCTTTCCCGAGTAAAATGGTCGCCCGAAGTGGACCATTCTTATGTTTTATCCAGGAAGAACAGGTTGCCTCCCTCTCTGAAGCAATAATTATTTCTGGGTCAGAGTCGGTTGAGGCCTTTGAACTTCTCTGTCAGTCTTTGTTGCCTTTTTTGACCTGCAAGACACCAGGACCCTCGAGCCGAATTGCCTCTCCTAAATGGTTTGATGGGGAATGCAAGGTGGCTAGACGGAGGTTAAGGAGGGAAGTTCATGTATGGCAATCCTCCCCAACAAGTGAAAATAGAAAGAGGGTGATGAAAGAGAGGAAAAGTTATAGGCATCTGCTTAGAGTCAAGAAAAAAACGTTCCTTTCTATGCAATGGGCCCAACTCCAGCAAGCGGCAAGGTCAAAAGATCCCAGCAGATTCTGGTCCTTGATCGCGCGGTATAATAACAGGGGCAATCGGGTAGGGGGTAATGTGGTACCCTTAGAGGTATGGCAGACCTACTTTGAGGTGCTGTTTTCTAAACCTGCGGGCCTGGGTACCCCCACTGGCTCTGAAACCACTTAACCAGTTTCAGGAATGGCCCCTGGTCACCTCGCAAGAGGTTGTGGAGCTTATTGGCTCATTGAAATGTGGAAAGACGCTGGGTACTGATTTCATTGTTCCCGAACTATTAAAATGTAAGTCTGCCTGGTGGGCCAAGAGGTTAGCTCCTCTCTTCACGCAGATAAATCGAGAAGGGGTTATACCGGCAGCGTGGAAAAAAAGCTTAGTGGTCCCTATTTTCAAAAAGGGTAATAGGGAGGATCCCTCTAACTACCGCCCTATAAGCTTGCTCTCAGTAGTGGGCAAGCTGTATTCAAAGTACCTCTTGGGCAGGTTGCAAAAGTGGCTAGAGGAGGACCTGAACAGGGCTAGAGGAGGGCTAGAGGAGGACCTGAACAGGCGGGTTTTAGACCGGGTCAATCGACGGTCGATCATGTTTACATTCTAAGGCATCTAATTTCAAAATACCCGCTGGGCCAGGCCAAGAGCGTCCTGTTCTGCTGCTTCCTGGATTTATGGGCAGCATTTGATACTGTTGACAGGGAGCGCCTATGGACCAAACTCCACGATACGTCCATCGACGGCCGCTTGTTGTTCTTGTTAATCTGCCTGCATAAAGATAATCTGTTGCAAGTGCGCCCTGACCCACTAAGTCCCTGTACCAAAGAAATAACACTGAACCGGGGTGTTCGCCAGGGGTGTATCCTGGCTCCTTCCCTCTTTAACCTTTACCTAAATAACTTAGTCCCGTATATGGCTACCATAAACAATCATGCTCTGAAGCTGGGAAGTCACCGACTCCATCTTTTACTGTATGCGGATGACACTATCTTAGTGTCATTGTCGCAGGTGGGCCTCCGACGTAGCATGTCGAGATTTGAATCATACTGTAAAATGGAAAATTTGACAGTGAATCATACCAAAACTAAAATCTTGGTATTCGGTAAATCTCGACGCTATCATCGCTGGGTCATGGATGTCCAGGTCCTAGAACAAGTTAAATTGTTCAAATATTTGGGGGTAACTTTTTCAGCTTCTTTTGGTTGTTCATTACATTTCTGAGTTATTAGGGAACAAGTAAGGAAAGTGGTCAACACAATAATCAGCTTTTTCCATTCACACGGGGGTAGACTCGTGAGCCCTGCCCTGGCTTTATTCAGGGCTAAGGCGTTGGCCCAGCTTCTTTATGTTGTGGCTATTTGGGGCTTCCCAGTACTGGAAAAGCTCGAGCCGGTGCAGAATTTTTTCTTGAGAGCAATTTTAGGTGCACCGAAATCTATTCCACAAGTTCTTCTTAGAGCGGAAATAGGAATTGTTCCGGTTCGCTCTGTCGCATTGACCATGATATTAAAATACTGGCTGAAAGTGGTAGTATTTTCCCCTCCCCCGAACGTGTTATTGAGCCTCACCTATAAGGACAACTTGGAGGATGAATGGTGTTTGAGGGCGGAAGTTGAATTAGCTAATTTAGGCTTGTGGAGAGAGATTCTGATTCATTTGGGCAGGAAGGGGGCAGGCCGTTTGATTGCCCAACGCATTGGAGATTAGGCTTTGCAGCAGGAATCCTCAGCTCGAGCAAGCCAATGGAGTGCTCCGGAGTACTTTATTAGTAAATCCCCGGCGGCCTATTTGCTGGACTGGCCATCTTGGCCCCTTAGAAGGGCTTTTCTCTTAATGAGAATGAATGCTTTCCCCTCTGCAGTCCTAACGGGCAGGTATAAACAAATCCCCTACTCTCAGAGAGTGTGCGTTTTCCGCGACTCAGATTCTCCGGAGTCGGTAGCGCACGTTCTGTTATATTGTAGGGCTTACCGAGCACTAAGAGAGAAATACCGTTGCCCCATATATCGATTTCAAACTCAGGGGACAAAAGGATGAGGTTATAACACATGCGCTGTTGAAACCGAGCGCCCCCTGCGCGAAGCCTATAGCAAACTTCTGTCTTAGAGTCTTTTTGTTTAAAGCCTCTAAATGATATAACTAAGCTTCTGTGTTTTTACTTTTTTTGGTTGTTGCTGTTGCCTAGCGTCATCTATTGTTGGGGAAATTTTAATTTTGCTCCTCATTTGGTAGGGGTAGCTTCAATGTTGGCTTTATGATGGTTCCATGTTGCCTGCTGGAAGTCTTATTTGTTTAAAGCCTTGTTTTTATAAAGCGTGTATGTGTGTCTATTTTGAAACAGTCCATGAGGCTATTCAATAAAATTCTTGACTTGAGTCTCATTGAATTTCATTCATTTTCTGTTACATTGTGAACTGTCTTAAGTGTCTAATCCAAGCTTAGAATGTGCAGGGCCAGTGTTATGTTGTGCTGCACTCTGGCCATGGTGTGGGTCAGGATATTAGTGTGAGGGAAGGATCATCAAAATAAATAGTATTGCAAGGGCATATTCACGGCTTTGCATGCCTGAAAGACCCCGTTCTCCCTCATGTCCCAACCCAACCTCTGAGGTCAACTGGACTTTGCATGTACCATCTGCCTATCATGTTTGCATAGTAAGGGCATGCAGAGAGGCATTCTTGGTGGCTGCCCTACAAGTATGGAACTCCTTCTCTGTGGAGGTCCATCTAAGATCAAGCCTGCTCATATTCCAGAGACAATGTAAGATTATTATTTTTATTTGGTTGGGCATGTGGCAGGCTGGGATAGGTTTGGGGGGACGTTTGGGATAAGGAATTTTAAATGGTTTTATTTAGGTGTATTTATTATATGATTTTACGTGTTGTGGCCCACCTGTGTTCTTGGAATAAATGAATTAATTAAATGGGCAAGACCATGGCTGTAAGAGAAGGGAGTGTGGGTGGCAGTGGGGTGGTTACCCGGCCCGGAATGGGAAACTGCAGCCACCAGGAGGTGCACTGAACACGCATGCAGGCCTGTGTAGGCGGCCTTGGCCTGAGATGGTTGCTCGGGATCAGCCCAGAACACATCCTGGGCCAGCCGCCTACCCAACCCGGGGTAGTCCCAGGCCAAAATCTAGCGGTGTGGGAACAGATGAGCGGGTGAGTCCTGGGCACACAATGGGCCATCGACACGTTTGTTTGTACCATGTGAGCGTCTGTGCAGTGCAATAGAAATATATTTATTTTTTATTTATTTCTTTACATTTATTGGCCACCCCCTCATGCCTACGGCATCTCGGGTTGGCTCACAACTAAAACAATAATAAAATACATAAAACCACAATATAAATAATTTAAAACTACCCCCCCCAAACATTCCCCCTCCCTACCCTACCCTCGCACCCTCCCCTCTGAAGGCCTGGGCGAACAGCCAGGTCTTACAGGCTCGGCGAAAAGCCGTCAGACCTGGGGTCAGGCGAGCTTCCTCCGGGAGGGAGTTCCAAAGCCGCGGCCACCGAGAACGCCCTCTCCATCGTGGCCCCCCATTTAACACGGGGGACCTCCAGGAAGGCGCCCCTGGCAGACCGCAGGGGCTGCCCTGGGTCCCGGAAGGCGAGGCGGTCCCCAAGGTATTAGGGGCCCAGACCGTATAGAACACCAACACCTTGAATCTGGCTCGGTACGCTATAGGCAGCCAGTGCAGAGTGCGTAGCACAGGTGTAATATGCTCCCGTCGCCTCGTCCCCACAAGGAGACGGGCCGCTGCATTCTGCACCAGCTGCAGCCTCCGAATCAGAACCAAGAGAAGCCCCATGTAGAGCGCATTGCAGTAATCTAGCCTCGAGGTGATGAAGGCATGAATAAGAGTGGCCAGGTCGGACTCGGAGATGTATGGGCTCAGCGTCCGCACCAGATACAGCTGGCAGAAGGCGGCTTTAGCCAATGCCTCCACCTGCCGATCCAGACGGAGCCCAAATCCAGCACCACACCCAGACTCCGAACCTGCTGGGCTATGGGCGGGCAGACCCACCCCCCACACCAGAAGGGTCGGCACCTCCCCCGCCCTACCCACCACCATCACCTCCGTCATATCAGGACTGAGCTTCAGTCAGCTCTGCCGCATCCAATCCACCACAGCCTCCAAACATTGGGAAAGCAACGAGACAGCGGGACCTGGGTCGGTTGAAAACGAGAGGTACAGCTGAGTATCATCAGCATATTGGTGACATCGCAACCCGAACCCTCTCATGATCTCCCACAGGGGCTGCATATACACATTAAACAAAAGCAGAGACAGAATCGAACCCTGCAGAACTCCGCAGGTCAAGGCCAGGGGGCTAGATGTTTCAGCCCCCAGCACCACCCGCTGGCTTCTCCCCGAGAGGAATGAGCGGAACCACCCAAGGACAGTCCCGTCCAGACCCCCCAGGTCTTGCAACTGTCTCAGCAGCAGCCTGAGGTATGCATTGATGTGGTGGAGTTTGGGGGCATATTGGCATGGGGCCAGGAGACAGGTGCAGACACAGGAGGGACTTCAGATGGAAGTGAAGGAGGCCAGCAGAAAGCACAATGCTGTGGGAGGTGATGATGGCTTTAGCCTGAAGCACATCTGATAGCTTGGTCCTTGATTTTGTGGCCCTAGGGTTATGGCATGTGAGGCAACTCTCTAGGCTGCCGTAGTCCAATGCCAGCACTCAGGAACAAGATCTTGGGGTCATTGTGGATAATTAATTGAAAACATTAGCTCAGTGTGCAACAGTGGTCAAAAAGGCAACCAGAATCTTTGGATTTGTTGAGAAAGGCATAGAAAATAAAAATAAAATGCCATTGATCAAACCAAAGTGTGCCCATGCCACAAATTCTATGTGCAGTTGACTATAGGGTTTGGGGGGAAGGTTTGTAAGGGGACTTTTATATGTTTTATCTTGTTTTTATATGTTGTAAGTCACCTTAGGGGAAGGGCGGGATACAAATTTAAATAAATAAATAAATATAAAAATCTCAAAATTGTTATAGTAGAATGGAAAAGATGCAGAGAAGGCAACAGATATATCCAAGGGTATTTAATGGCTTACATATGAGGAAACGCTCAAAAAAGAAGAGTTCTTCAACTTAGAAAAGAGATGACTGATATGACAGTGGTTCATAAAATCATGACGTGTGGAGAAAGAAAGAAAACAGGAAGCTGACGTACATAAGAACATAATGTGTATGTCAGATTGGGGGTGCTGCTAGTGTACCGTGCTCCCACCTGTGCTGCAGCATCCCTACACACTCTAGCTGAATTGGTGCCGGAGGTGGTATTGCGGTCCCTGAGGGCATTAGTCCTGGGGGACTTCAGTATACATGCCGACACTAGTCTTGGAGGAGCAGAGCGTGAGTTCATGGCTGCCATGAAAACCATGGGCCTCTCTCAGGTAGTGAAGGGCCTGACACACGAGGGGTGACATACCTTAGACCTGATTTTCTGTACTGGCCTTGAGGCGGGGGATCTGTTAGCGGGGGATATAGGGTTAGTACCTCTGTCATGGACAGATCACTACCTCCTACGGGCTGGTCTCCTGGCACACGTCGGTCCCCGGATGGGTGCTGGACCAGTTCAAATGATCCACTCTCGGAGGCAGATGGAACCAGAAGTGTTCGAGAATTCTCTCCATGAGTTATATTCAAACCTTGACGGCCGTTCACTTGATGACCTTGCAACCTTATGGAACACTCTGTTGATCGAAGCCATCAACCGGATGGCTCCTAGATGTCCGCTTCCCAGGCATCAGCTTCCCAGGTGCTTATGGTACATGGAGGACCTATGAGAGCTGAAGCAGTTGGGGAGGCAGTTTGAGCGCGGTGGCACTGCACTCGTCCTGAAGGTGAGAGATTGCAGCATAGAGCCAGTTTGAAGGTCTATACTGTGGCTGTGAGAGCAGGAAAGAAGAAGTTCTTTGCTGCCCTCATAGCGTCCGCAAAGTCTCATCCAGCTGAGCTTTTCTGGGTGGTGAAGGGGTTGGTCAGTCCAGCCTCTCTCCACCTGGAGCTGGAGTCTTCCTGCGCTCGCTGTGACTTATTTATTGATTATTTTGTGAATGAAATCGCTTGTATTCACCACAACTTCGACAACATGCTTATTGCAGTTGGAGAACCAGAGGCTGCAGAGACCCCCGTTGTGTCCAGTTATGTGGGATCAGTTCCAGACAGTGTTGCCCGCTGTCAGTGGGGGTAGGGGAAGGGAACACACACAGTCACGCCACCCACTCTTCACCTATACCTTGGTGCTGGCAGGCTGCTAGGAGCCTAAAATGCTGGTCAGGATAGTATATGGGCCCTGTACGTCTCAAAGAGACGAGGCCCCTATCATCATTGGGCGCCAAGCACCAGAGCAGGTCTGCACTTCCTGGCTTCTGCTCTACTGTCCAGACACCACACTCACACACCACGGGTGGGGGTGTCAGGGCAGATAGGAGTGAGATGGTGGGGGGGAAGGGGGCAAGGTCCCAAGGAATGCAGGCAGGGATACGGAGGCACTCAACACAGGGACGGGGAAGGAGATCCCAGGAGAGAGAAGGAAGGGTCCACAACACTCACCTTGCAAAACACTCAGCTAGGGCAGGAACAAACAAGTAGGGGAAATCACATGTACTCACAGACAGGACACTTGACTCAGCAACACTATGGCAGTTCACACACAAGAGTCTCGCTAAGGGGGGCAGTTTCTCCTCAGATTACCGGCGCTGGGTGCTTCCTCGCCCCAGCTCTTATGCAGGTGGCCCCGCCCCTTTGCGAGCCTGTAGTCATGCTGAACATCATGGTGGCTCAAGCACTGACCCCGCGTTGTGCACTGCGGGAAAGGGATGCGCCAGGGAGCCCCCGGTGCCGTGGCCTGACACCCACCGATGCGGAGGGAGTTCTGGGGCTGTGAGAGCCACATCTTGTGAACTGGATCCCTGTCCGTCTGGAGATGCTAGGACCGTTGCTGGTGGGGGTAGTCAGTACCTCCCTTCGGGAGGGCAGAATTTCGGGGAGATTGAAGGAGGCTGTGGTACGCCATCTGCTCAAGAAGCCAACTCTTGACATTTACTCCCTTGCCAGCTATATTTATTTATTTTTATTTATTTATTGCATTTATACCCCGCCCCTCCTGAATACAGCTCGGGGCGGCTTCCAACAATAAAAACAGTATAAAACAATTTAAAACATATAAAATACAATATCAAATATTAAGATATTAAGAACAGGGCCCGGAATACAAAAATCAATAGGGGAGGGGAGACAAAACCCACTAAACCCTCCCCCCCCTCCCCAAAGGCCTGGGCGAACAGCCAGGTTTTACACTTTCGTCGGAATATCAAGAGACTTGGGGCCAGGTAAGCTTCCTCTGGTAGGGAGTTCCAAAGACGTGGCCCGGCCACCGAGAATGCCCTCTCAGTTGTGGCCCCCTGCTTAACGCGGGGGACCTCCAAGAAGGCACCCCTGGCAGACCGAAGGGTCCACTCCGGGGCGCAGAGGGTGAGGCGGTCCCTGAGGTATGAGCCTGTCTCTTCTCTTTTGATGGAAGGTTATTGAGTGGGTGGTGGCTCAACAGCTCCAGGGACACCTGGCCCGCATCAGTTTTATAGATTCTTCGCAGTCTGGCTTTCGCCTGGGTTATGGCAAAGACTGCATTGGTGGTCCTGGTCGATGACTAGGAACATTCATCGTCCCCCCAGGGCCTCATGTGTGGGGTTCCGTAAGGTTCCATTCTGTCCCCTCTCCTGTTCAACGTGTATATGCAGCTGCTGGGTGAGGTCATGCGAGGGTTCAGCATACGCCTATGACACTCAATTATACCTCTCTCTCTTTCATCTGACCCGGACCCGGCAGTCTTACTCAGTGCTTGACAGCTGTGGGGGACTGGATGAGGGCGAAACATCTGAAGCTGAATCCCGACAAGACGGAGGTGATGCTGGTGGGTAAAGGGGTGGGGGAGTTGGTGAGGGAGCAGGGGAGCAGGTTTGAAGTCTGGGAGGGCTCCTTGATTCTTGGCTGGAGACCCAGGTGGTAGCTGTGGTGAGGAGCGCTTTTTGTCAATTACACCTGATACAGCAGCTTTGGCCGTATATCTCGGAGTCGGACCTGGCCACCACCATCCATGCCTTTGTTACCTTGAGACTGGATTACTGCAATGCGCTCTACCTGGGGCTACCCTTGGTGGCAGTTCAAAGACTGCAGCTGGTGCAGAATGCAGCAGCCCATCTCCTTACGGGGACGGGGCACTGAGAGCATATTACACCTGTGCTCCGCGCTCTGCACTGGCTGCCTATTGTCTTTCGGGCCTGATAAAGGATGTTGTTTTTAACCTTTAAAGCCCTATACAGTCTAGGTCCCATTTACCCGAGAGACTGCCTCACCCCCCGTTTTCTGGAGTGGCCCCTGTTGTCCTCTGGGGGCGCCCTACTTGAGGTCCCCTGGGTTTCTCTTATGGAGACCATGGAAAGGGCGTGCTCGGTGGCTGCCCCAAGGCTGTGGAACTCCCTCCCAGTGGAGGCCCGTTTGTCTCCGGATGTCCCCTCCTTCCGCCATTGTTCTAAAACCTGGCTGTTCCATCAGGCGTTTGGCGGGGGAGAGGGGTAGTGGGAGGGGGGTTGGGGGGGGTTGGTATTTTAGCCCCAGATTTAGTTGTTTTATTAGGTATGTATATGTTTTTATATTGTTGTTTTGTTTCGTTTTGATTGTTGTTGTTAGCCGCCCCGAGGTGCCTGAGGCATGAAGGGGGCGGGATTTTCAATTTTATTAAATAAAGAAATATAAGTAATGCTGTGATGGGTCAGACCAATGGTCCATTGAACCAAGACTCCTGTCTCTGACAGTGGCCAATCTCTGTCTCTTGGGAGAAGTAGCCAACCACAATGGGAAATCTGCTTCTTATGTTCTTATTCCCTGTTATTCACTCCTAGCTCCAGACAGTAAGAAGTTACATCCCCTAAATTTACTTAGTTAATAGTCGCCACTAATGGACCTACTCTCCCAAAACTTATCCAGTTTTTTTTTTAAGCTAGCTACACTACCAGCCTTTATCACTTCCTCTGGTAATAAATTCCATAAGTTAATAGTGCGCTGCGTGCCAGTTAATTCTAGCTGCCAGTTAATTTCATAGAGTGTCCCCTTGTTCCACACCACTTGTGATTTTATAAACTTCTATCATATCCCCTCTGTCAACTCTTTTCTGAGTTGAAGAGTCCCAACCTATCCAGGCTCTCTTCATACAGGAGCTGTTCCATACCCTGGATCATTTTTGTTGCCTTTCTCTGTATCTTTTCTAGTTCTACTATGTCTTTTTTGAGATGGGGCGTCCAGAAACGCGCACAGTAATCCAGGTGCAGTCATACCATAGATCTATATAGAGACGTTACGATAGTTTCAGTTTTATTCTCTGTCCCTTTCCAAATGATTCCTAAAATTCGGTTTGCTTTTTTGACCACTGCTGTGCACTGAGTGAGGATTTCAATGTATTGTCCACAATGACTCCAAAATCATTTTCCTATGTGGTAACTTCTAATTTAGAACCCAGCATTGTGTACACATAGTTTGGATTATTTTTCCCTGTGTGCATTACTTTGAACTTGTCCACATTAAATTTTATCTGCCATTTGGATGCCCAGTCACCCAGTCTTGCAAGATCCTCCTGCAATTCTTCACAGTCCACTCAGGATTTAACTGCCTTGAATAACTTTGTGTCATCTGCAAATTTGATCACCTTTGATTATTAGCAAATTTGATTATTAGCCAAGTTGATCAAGGACCTCTAATTGCCAGGAGCTGGAAAGTAACCAAGGGAGAATGGATCACTCCATATATCAGATTCTGATGGTTGTTAGGATTAGGAACAGGAAACAGAGCTATTTACTCCCATATATTAAACAACACTGGTCCCAGTACAGATCCCGGGGGCACTCCACTAGTTACTTCTCTCCATTGTTAAAACTGACTATTTCGTTCTACTCTTCATTTTCTAACTTTTAATCAGTTGCTGATTCACAATAGGCCACTGCCTCCTGTCCCATGACTCTTTAATTTCCTCAAGAGTCTCTCATGAGGAACCTTATGAGACAGTGTCCGAAAGTCCAGATACACTATATCGACTGGGTCACCCGTATCCACATGCTTATTTACTCCTCAAAAAATTCCAATAGATTAGTGAGGCATGACCAGGGCCCCGATTCTTCTGCAGTTTTCCCCCCAAAATTCTGCGACCCCAAATTGAACATTCTGCGACCCCAAATTGAAAATTCTGCGATCCAATAAAGTTACAAAACAAGTCTAGCAAAATTGGCGATCCATTTCCTTGTACCAATTAATAAAAAAATCTACTTATAATTTTTTCTGTGTATGGGTATTTCAAATATCAGGCAACCCC
>QEPC01009250.1:2460144-2492089 GCA_003113815.1 Sphenodon punctatus
TGGAGAGGAGGAGGCAGCGGCGGCAGCAAACAGCAGGAAAAAAATGGCTGAGGGAAACTTTTTTTCTCAAGAGGCCATGCAAGCCACTGATTGGCTTGTGGCCTCAACAAAGCAAGCCCCTGATTGGCTCACCGGTGAGCCAATCAGGGGCTTACTACCAGTGAGCCAATCAGGGGCTTACTTTATTGTTCACTGCCGGTGAGTCAGAGCAAGCCCCTGATTCACAGGCAGGGAAAGGGAAATCCGCGGGGATTTCCCTGGTTTCTGCGCTAATTCTGCCTAAGGCAGGATTCTGTGCAAAAAACGCGAATCGCGTCAGCGCGTTTCTCACGGGGCCCTGGGCATGACTTCCCTTTCCTAAATCCATATTGACTCTTCCCCATTAAGCTATGTTTATCAGTATGCTCAGTCGTTCTGTTCTTAACAACTGTTTCCATCAGTTTGTTCGGAACCGACGTTGGACTCACCAGTTTGTAGTTTACAGGATCACCTCTGGAGCCCTTTTTAAATATTGGCATTACATTTGCTACCATCCAGTCCTCTGGTACAGTGGCAGATTTTAGCGATAGGTTACAAATTACTTATAGTAGGTCTGCAACTTCATACTTAAGTTTCCTTCAGAATTCTGGGATGAATAGAATCTGGTCCTCGTGATTTGTTACTAATTAGTTCATCAATTTGCTCTGGAACCTCCTCCATAGCATTTGTAGCACGAGAATAATCGTGTATGTAAAACACTAGAACTTGTTAATTGGCAGTAGGTGTAAAATAACAAAATAAGTATTTTTTTCAAAAGGAACAAAAGATGCTTTTCAAAAGAAAAGCCCTTTTTTGTTTTCGTGTGATATCTTGGCCCTAGTACAAAATCTCGTGAGAGGTCTTGTTAAAAATAAATAAATAAATGCATAAATAATGCATAAATAAATCGGCCATTTTGCGCATGCCGTTTTCCTTCAGGGGACGATTCTTTTTTAATCACATTTCTCAGAGAGAATGCAGCTGAGACGCTGCTGCGTCTCACCTCATTCTCTGTTGCTGGAATGAGCTGAGAACCGTGATTTTCACTGAGAAGCATGAAGACGAGTTTCAGCCCTACACAGCACATGGTCCACCTATGGAACTCATTGCTATGGGATGTTGTGAAGACTAATCGTATAGCTGAGTTTATGAAGCTCCACCAATGGCTGTCATTGGTTATTAGCCAAGTTGATCAAGGACGAAACCTCTAATTGCCATGAGCTGGGAGTAACCAAAAATGGATCACTCCATATATCAGATTCTGATGGCTGTTAGGAACAGGAAACAGAGCTAGATGAACAACTTGTCCGACCCAGTCTCAAAAGTTGTGGGGAAATGTCCAGTGCGGTCAGGTTGACTTACTTTAATACAAATCAACATCAATTGAAAGGTGAGATTTTCCTGTAATCACCTAAATCCAAGTCTTTTAATCAAATTCTGAAAGCTTTGAATGCTATCAAATTTATTCTGCATCAGTGTTGTAAACTCTGCAGTAATGACCTTATCATAACAAAAAGAAGGGTGGAGAATGAAAATTTGTTTAGGGATGCTATCAAAAAGGTTGTTGTCTTTTTCAGTTTCCGCTGCCTAGATTTGCTTACAGTAAGAAACATTATTTTCCTTGGCTTATTTTAAGAAGTGATATATTTGTCAATTTCTTTCCAAATGACAGGGAGAAATCAGGGGTGTGTAGAAAGGTGGAAAGAAAGGGAGTGCCAGCTGAGAAGAAAACCTCATGTGTTTCAATTTGCCATTGTAAGCAGATGGTTGGAGCAGTTGGATAGCGAGACAATCAATTTGAGCAAAATCTTATATGCAAGTGGATTTTGGATCACTTGCAGTGTGTGTGTGTGTGTGTGTACGCATGCACGTGTGTGTATATATACTTGCACGTGAACAGGTACATATACAAACACAAGCTCATTTTAAAAAATCCAAAGAGGTGGGAAGTTGTAGACTTTACATACACAACCCCTTCCTTCCCTCTTGCTTCAGGGGAAATTTGAAAAAAAAAAATAGAGAAAGGATAATCTGTTTCAGAAATATTTCTGAAACTCTGTGGAGTGATTTATAGAATAGAAGTTCTGAACACAAGAGCTTTCATTGGCTGCCATTCCAGTGAAATAGGAACCTACAAATATGCTAACATGCTTTTTGAATTCATCCCAGCTTCTCTGGTGCAGAAGTCAAATGTAAATTCTATCTGAATTGGTCCCTTATATAAGCAACATTTCAAACAACCCATACCGAGAAGAGAAACCATTCAGCCTCCAAGACTGTGGATTCTTCGGAGACCTTCGATCATGGCTATAATTCTCTGAAAGCAAGCTAATAAAACTTCCTATTGACTTGCACTTGTATGTGCTTTGAGCATTTATTTACAGTCTACCGTCAGCAGATTAAAAATCAATTAAAATCCTTAGAAACAGCCAAAGTTACATATGCCTTTTTTCCTCCTCCTTTGGTTGTTAAAGATTTTTTTTCCCTAAAAGATTTTACATTAAAACTCACTGCTAAGTATTATTGAGGATAATGAGCCAAATGCACTCAAACTCTATGTGTCTTTAACTCCACGGAAGCCCATTAACTTATTGAATAGGGATGCTTTCCTGAATGGAGTCCTTCCTAATTCTGTGAGCAGCCCTACTGAGTGAAGCTGCTCATAAAAAAAACCCACCCCAACAAATAAATAAATAAAAATTTAGAACTCTGAACAAATACGGGTATCGGAGTATAGTCTTCTAGTGACTTCCTACAGAAAATAAAGGAATAAAATTAAACCGAAATTTGCAATATTAGCTAGAACTAGAAACTGAACAGTCCTGTAGTTTCAGAGTTAGTGTAACGTAAATTATTACCTGCCCGTTGGAGCCACACTTTCCTATTTCAGAGCTTTCGTAAAATACCATCTTTTTAATTTTATTTTAAAAGATGTCTGACCTTTCCGCAATGATTATATTTAAGAGAATATTGGGGTTTATCTGTTGTTTATATATTGCCCTGTTGAGGGTGGATGGATGGATGGATAGATAGATAGATAGATAGATAGATAGATAGATAGATAGATAGGCTGTATATGTATTTGTGTTACTGTTCCCATGAACCGTTGTTCACATCTTATTTTATCTATGAAAACTTTCCCATGATTTTTCAGGCATGTTTTTAAACACTCAGTTCGCATCTCCAGCACAGTAGTCCCTTTCCCCAGAGATGCTGTTTAAGCAGGATTTAGTCTTACTCAGTTCATAGAACAAAGCTTTCTCAAATGGTATGATTATTATTTTTAGTTATGCAATTCCTAAAATGTGCATGGTGGCCTATGGAACACATATGAGCATGCCACTTAATTGGACATACAAGTCAAGCAGTCACTCTTCCTCACCTTGTTGACCCACTGGTCATATGATTGCTATACTGGTCAGTTCAGCTTGGATTGGTCATTTGAAAAAAGAATCAAAAAAATCTCTTTATCCTCCTGGTTTTAATTTTGGTAATTCAGATTCATAGTACTCCACATCTGTTTTGCTTGATGTTGGACATAAATCAAGGTTATAGACGAAACCAACTCAAGAATGAAAAGTTTTAATTTTCTTTTCTTTTTGGCTACAACTACTCAAAGAAATCATCATTTGGGCAACTAATATGCTTAAGTATCCTCTGAAAGGGACCGTGATATATTGAAGCTGTTCAAACGTCTTCACAAATCATTTTGCTTTACAGCTTTCATCCTGAAATATGTGAAATGATGTCTGATTTATGCCACTGATCCTTCTTTTAGATAGTTAAGTGTTCTTGCTTAATGTTATTAAATAAGTTCAAAGCTGCAAATAGGCCATCCTGGACTTAGGACATTTGAAAAATGGTCTTCTCAGCAAGCTATAAGCAGCGTATGTGCTTTATATACACTTGCTTTTATGCCTTGTACATCCAGATACTGGGACTTTTGTTCTTTCATTGCTGTCTTTTCCCATTGGGTGCAGCCATTTGAGACAGAAGGGAGAGGCTACCACGCTTTGGTAGCCTTACCCAACTCTGGGCAGCTGGGCCACGCAATGCAGCGCCCGCCGGATGTTGGGATGGGGGAGTAGGTGGCTGCTACGCGATGCGTCCTTGGAAAAGTTCCCAACTGGGGTAAGGCTGCCAAAGGCTGGGCTACTCATGTGGAGGGGGCCACACATGCCTCATCATGCGGGGAGCACCGTGGCATGGCCTTGAGCAGTGGATGCTGTCACCCATCACACACAGCCACTGCATGGCTGGGGGTGGGCTCAGGAGCTTGGTTGGGCTGGGGGAGGGAGGCAAGGCAGGGTCGGACGCCCGCTTGTGTGGCTGGGCCATAGTGGTGGCTCTGGCAGGCTCTGCCCCGCATGGCTTCCCTGTGATTGTGTGTTAGGCTCCCCACACTGGCCCCGCAGTGTGGCGGTGTCCATTGTCCACCTTGAGGGGATCAAGCTGCTTCAGCCCATGTAGCCTCACGGTTGTCTTAATGCACTTTCTCATGAACTTTATTCTTATTGTTATAAAATCCTAGTTATCTCTGGAGAGTGTAAGAGAGAATGGGGAAAGAGGAAAGCCACCCAATGGTCCCTGGAATAGGAAAAAGATGGGAATGTGGAAGGAAAAATCCAGTCTGCAATGCACGGCATATCCATGTCTTAGATACAGTGGAAGCTGTATGGAGACTCTTGAGAAAGGGACTAAGTGAGTGGTGAAAAGAAACGAAAAGCATGGTAAAGCTACTGACATTTTAAATAAAAGCCATCAATAGGTCATGATTAAGTTGTAAAAGAAGCAAAAGTAGGAGAAAAAGTGGAGGGAACGAGGCTTGATCTTACCATATTTATTTACTAATGGACGAAGCCTTTATCCATGCAAGTAAGAAGGGTAAGAATCTGGCTCTTTAAGAAGGCTAACCAGTCTGATGGGAGAGGTGGATTGGCCCCAGCTGGGTGTGGCAGGGAACTGCAAGATAGTTGGGAAGGGTTTAGTCTAGAGGGCAGAGACCGGAGAGCCTAGCCCTGGGCTGCTGCGGAAAGAAGGAACTTGAGGCTGAGATCCTAGAATGGAGCTTGCCGAGAACAGTATTTGGCTGGAAGCCTGGGGAGCTGGCCTTGCTGAGAGAGTATGATCATGGGATTGTGCACTGCAGGAGTTTGTAGTGCAAAATACACAACAGTGGTGGGACAGAGAGTCCAGCGACACCCGGGCCCATGAGCTTGACGGCCCCATAGTCGTGCTGCATCCCCTGCTGTTGGGAGAGGAGAAATGGGGAGCCCGTTCCATCTTCTTCACCAGAACCCATTCCAACCTAGCTGCGACCCTGTGGTCAGGAACCACTCCACCTTTATGTCCATGCTGGATTGGGACTGGATTCTACATAAACTCACGTAGGGATTTTATCATTGTACAAGCAGCTTTGTCCCATGTCACTCCTAAAGGCCTACCCCTTCCATCAAGCTTTCCCTAGCCCCTCATTCCTCCAGATATTCCCCCTCCCCACTCACCCATTTCCTTCTCTCTCTCTCTGGGTGTTTACTGTTTTCAGACGGATGCAGGACTGCCCACCCCCCGGAGAAGCTTCTGGGGTGCACCTCCACATCCGCCCACTCCGAGCCCCTCTGGGGTTTGAATCAGACAGACCCAGCTGTTTCCCCAGCCTGTGGTCTATCTGCTCAGCGCCGCTCCCCCACACCATAGAGTTGCAGGCTAGATCATACGTAACGCTCTGGTGTTTCCCGGGGCAACAGCTGGCTGGAGGAGCAGCGGTCCATAATGTGCAGATACACACTGCTGCTCGGCTTCGAGCCAGTGTCCCGGGTTTGACCGACATGCTCTGCCGGCGGCACTCGAGGATATTCCGGTATGATGCTGGCAGGGCTGCCTCTGAACAGACACAGCCTGGTCCGCCTGCACATCTGGTGAGGAACCTTTAAATGAATGGGCCACCTGGTGATAAAACGGGCTTGCACAGCCAGCGCCGAAAAGCACCCAATCTCTCAGCCTCTCGTGTCCTTCTATCTCATTGTTTACCTTGCCTGTTGTAAATGGGTATCATTTGTAACTGAGTTATATATTTTACTTTCTGTTCATAACCGTTGCATAACTCATGATATATCTGAATATTTATCATCTTTTATGTGAAGTACTTAGCCTGAGTGAGACGCTCTGGCACAACGTGAGAATATTTTCATATCCTGTGTATTAAAACCACTGTTGATATAGTTAGAAAAAATGGTTTCCCCAGCTCCTACCCCCATAGATTGCTCACTGATGCTTCCCTTAATACTATCTTATCCTGCAGGATCCCCCCTCCTCTGCTTGTAACTCAGTGCATGGGGAGACTGAGTGCACTCAACTCAGAACATTCAATTTCTTGAATGTTTCTCTATATTTCCCTCCCCCTTTTCTCTGCTCTCTTATCTATGCTAGACTGTAATCCCATCAGTTAGGCTCTTGTCTCTAATCATGGCTGTTCAGCACTAGGCACATTGCCGGTGCTATATAAATGTGAATAGTGAACATAAACAAACTGTGAGGAAAAGTGAATTCACTTCAGAATGGCTGCTCTTTTCCAAAATGGCAGTGACACTTCTTCTTTCTTTTTGTTAAATCAAGAAAAAAAAAATCTCAACGAGAAATTGTCGTGATTGGGGCTTTTCTTGATTTTCATGACATTGTTTCTTGATGTATTGAAGCAGACTGTTGAATCTGCTTATGTGAATCTGTAGCATAATTCCTTAGGCAGTTGTGATGAGTCTGCCGTTGTGTGTTACGTAGGTACTATATTCTTCCTGGAATGCTGGTGTGATCAGATAACCTTACACAATGTAAGAAACAATACACCCCCCACCCTAACCCAACCCACCCACCCCGTCTCCCTCAGGAAAAGCCAGGTCTTACATTGTCTACGGAAAGAGGAGAGGTCGGTAATCAGGTGGACGTCCAGCGGGAGGGAGTTCCACGACCGTGGTGTGGCCACAGAGAACGCCCTCCACAAGGTTGACACACGAGAAACCCGGGGGACCTCGATGAGGGCGCCCCCAGCTGACCTCAGGGGCCGATCCAGGTCCCAGAGGGTGAGGCGGTCCCTCAGGTAGGCGGGGCGCAGGTCATTCAGGGCTTTAAAGGTCAACACCAATACCTTGAATTGGGCCCGGAAGACTATAGGCTGCCAGTACAGGGAGCAAAGCACAGGTGTAATATGTTCGCGTTGGCCCGTCCCCGTTAGGAGATGAGCCACCATATTCTGCACCAGCTGCAGCCTCCAAACCAGCACCAAGGGTAGCCCCACGTAGAGTGCGTTGCAGTAGTCCAATTTCGAGGTAATAAAAGCATGGACGATCGTAGCTGGGTTGGAGTCCGAGACATACGGCTGAAGCCAACGTACCAGATGTAATTGGCAAAATGTCCCTTTTGCTACAGCCACCACCTGGGCATCCAGGCAGAACTGCGGGTCCAGGAGCACCCCTCATGTGTGGAGTCCTGCAGACTCTGGATCTGAGATACCAGGGCAGGATGGACCCCATCAATGATGTGGGCCATCACTCCCCCGACCTTCCCCATGACCATCACCTCCATCGTGTCGGGATTTAACTTCAGACGGCTCGCCCTCATCCAGTCCCCCACAGCAGCCAATCACCGGGTAAGCACCGAGACTGCCGGGTCTGAGTCGGATGAAAAAGAGATAAAGCTGGGTGTCATCAGCATACTGATGATGTTAGGGTGCATCAGCATACTGAGTGTCATCAGCATACTGAGGTTGTTAGGGAGTTTGGGTATGGTGTCAGCATACTGATGACACTGTACACCAAACTCCCTAACAACCTCCCACAAAGGCTACATGTACACATTGAACAAGAGAGGGGACAAGATGGAACCCTGTGGGACTCCACACATGCAGCCCCGGGGAGAAGATGAAAAATCACCCAAGACCACACGTTGGACTCTCCGAGCCAGGAAGGAGCGGAACCATTCAAGAACTGTCCCGGAAATCCCTGCCTGGTCCCGCAGCCAAGAGATCTAATAGGATCAACAGGGTCGAGTGATCCCAGTCCAACTCATGGGAGAAGTCATCGACCAAGGCCACAAGTGCAGTCTTTGGGCCATATCCAGGGCAAAAACCTGACTGCGAGGGATTGAGAAAACCGACATAATCCAGATGCTCCTGCAACTGCCGGACCACCACCCGCTCAATAACCTTCCCTAAAAAGGGAAGGTTAGAGACCGGCCGATAGCTGGCCAGGACACCAGCGTCTAACAATGGATTCTTGAGCAGGGGCCACACCAACGCCTCCTTAAGGCAGCCCAGGGAGGCATTGACAATCCCTGCCAGCAACGGCCCTAACATCTCCCAGCTGGCCTTAACCAGCCAGGATAGGCATGGGTCTAATTCACAATAAGTGGCTCTGACAGACTCCAGGGCATCCCCACATCTGAGGGTGACACATTCTGAAATTCATCCCACAAAACAGGACAAGGCGGGATTTCTACTGTCTCTGGTTCACCCACTGCTAAAAGTGTTGTGTCAAAACTGTGGTGGATCTGAGTGATTTTATCTGCACAAAAGTCCACAAACAAATCACAGCGGGCATTTGATGACTCTAAACCCAGGCAAAGGGAGGCCGGACTGAACAGCCCCCTCACCACCCGGAAAAGCTCCACGGGGCATGACTTAGCAGACGCAACACTGCCACGGCATAGGTACGTAACCAGACTATGCCACAATTGGTCAGCTTCAGCACGTGAGTGACCCCACCGTCACTCTAACTACCACCCTTCCTGCTTCATCCGCCTCAGCTCTTTCGTATACCACCGGGACCTGCGTTGTCGGCGGTTCGGGAGCGGATGCCTGGGAGCCACCCGGTCAATGGCCTTCACCAACAAGGAATTCCACATGGTCATGAGGTCATTGAGTGAGCAGCCATCAAGGTCAGAGGATACATCCCCTAAAGCAGTCTGGAACCTTCTGGGTTCCATAAGCCATCAGGGGCGAACCATCCTAACTGGTTCTGCACCCTCCCGAGGGCTGACATGCACCAGGATACCGGCCCGGAGGATATAATGATTCGTCCATGACAAGGACTCTGCTGACACTTCCCCCACTAATGGATCCCGTGCCTCAAGGCCTGTGCAAAAAATTATGTCTAGGGTATGTCCTCCAATGTGTGTGGGGTCCACCATCCTCTGAGACAGGCCCATGGTTGCCATGGCGGCCATGAACTCACGTTCTGCCCCTCCAAGACTGGCATCGGCATGGATATTGATGTCCTCCAGGACTATCGCCCTGGGGGACCACAAGACCACCCCCAACACCAGCTCAGTCAGTGCGGATAGGGAAGCTGCCATACAGGTGTGTGCCCAGTATATCAGTAGTATTCCTAATCTGTCTCCGGCCAAATCCAACACCAAATGCAGGCCCTCTATCCCCATGATAGTTTGCAGAGGAAATCTCCTCACAGACAGTGTATCCTTAAAAACAATGGCTATACTGCCCTCCCCGGCCCCCCCAGCCGTGGCTGATGCTTCACGGAGTACCCAGCTGGAACAAGGTCAGCCAATATAGGTCCCGACTCATTGTCTAGCCAAGTCTCCATGATGCATGTGAGGTCAGCCGCCTGGTCCAGGATCATCTCCTGGACCACAGTTGACTTGTTGGCTACTGACCTCACATTCATCAGCAGCAACCCAAGGCTGGGGGCCCTCTGATCCCTAATCACCTCGCCGCCTGCCTGGGGACTAGTGAGCAGGACAGGAATATAACATGTGTCCCGCCTCACCGCTCTAATTTGCCTCTCAGAGGGACCATAATTCCCCCGGCCCACGATGACCCCTATAGCTTCGGTGCGCTTTTGGCCTCGCCGGACCGGAAACTGAATGTGCACCCCGGCCTCCTCCTATGGGGGGGGAGGGGGTAGATGGTATTTGGGGCCAGGTGGTGACAACTGCACGAGTCCTGGTGGGAGCAGGACTTGACCACCAGTATCACACATGAAAAAAGTCATGTGGTACCTGTTCAGTCGCATTTAAGATATCCTTGCTTGTGATGGTTTCGGAGAGAGATAGTGATATTGGATGAAATATAAATGTGGTGTGCAGAGCGGAACACTTCTCCAGCTGCCTGTGCATGGTTTCAAAATGGTGACTGGAGGAAGCACAATCGTGTGCAATCTTGGGTGCATGGCATTTAGACATTAATTTGTGTCTTTATGGCATGAGTTTTAGAAAGTGCATTAATAAACCAGCAATGTTGGAGTTTTAAAAACCTGGATTAAGATGCGGAAATTTGCACATGGAAACGCAGGCGAGTTGTGTACGTGTGAGCTTGATTCGAGGGTTTAATTGCCTGCTTTCAGGAGATTTGTCTCATGTAAAAATACCCCTAGTCTCCTCAAACAGGCACATTCATTGTGCATAGGAAAGGAGCCAGTCAGTAGGAATGGTATACTTGTGTCAGATCTAAAACTTCAATTCTCTCTAACCTAGTCTTGCTGTCCTTAGCTATTGGTCTTCCTCCCCAGCCCCTGTGCCAGTCCCCTCCAGAACCAGGGTCAAACTTGCTTCCTGCAACATACTTTCCCCCCTCCCCTCTCTCTGATGGTTGGCTGCTAACTGGATGCGAATAGACGCTGTCCCCTGCAGGTCTGAATGGATCTGGGGCCCTGCCTTGCTCTGCACCTCTCCCAGTTGTTTACAAAGCCCTCCAAATTCCCAACTAAGGGTAAAAACAGACATGCGGGCAGCACTGTGTCTCTCTGCCACGGCCCAAGGTGAGAAACCGCAGCCGACAGGGTCAGGGCTCTGAACAAACATGCCCATGGCCGGAGAGCCGTCCTGCTGCCCGCACAGCCTGGGCTGGGTGGGGAGCAAAGGAACGTGCAGCCGACTGGTCCTGCCCCTGCCTTATTTATTTATTTATTTATTTTACTATTTTTCTACTCCGCTGCCTCCTGCTTACAGAGCAGCTCGGGGCGGCTTACAAAATACATCGGCAATAAAAACTCACATAAAATATCATTTAAAACATTTTAAAAGATAAAAAGAACTAAAAGGCCAGAATTCCCCATCCCCAACCCACCCCACCCTGCCCATCTTCCTCTCCAAAGACCCAGCGGAACAGCCAGGTCTTACACTGTCTACGGAAAGAGGGGAAGTCCAGGTCCAGGTGGGCCTCCTTCGGGAGGGAGTTCCAGAGCCCGGGAGCGGCCACCGAGAACACCCTCCCCATCGTCACCACCCGGGCAACCCGGGGGACTTTGAGTCAGGCGTCCCCGGCCGACCGTAGGGGCAACAATACAATCCGGGGCCTGAGGTGGTCCCGCAGGTAAGCCAAGTTCAGGCTGTTTAGGGCTTTATAGGTCATTACCAGCACCTTGAATTGGGCCCGGAAGATAATAGGCAGCCAGTGCAGAGAGTGGCGCACTGGTGTAATGTGCTCGTGGCGACCCATCCCCGTTAAGAGACGGGCCGCTGCGTTCTGCACCAGCTGCAACCTCCGGACCGTCCCCAAGGGCAGCCCCATGTAGAGTGTGTTACAGTAGTCTTGTCTAGAGGTGATAAAGAGATGGTGGCCAGATCCGAGTCCGAAACATACGGCCGCAGCCGTCGTACCAGATGTAATTGGCGAAATGCTCCCCTCACCACAGCCTCCGCCTGGAGATCCAGGTGGAGCTGTGATTCGAGGAGCACCCCCAGACTACGGCCTTGCTCCCAGTGTCCTGCCCCCTCCATGATGGACGGACATGGCGCTCGGGCATGGTGGCCCCTGCCCCAAGGCGGGTATGGCAGGGCTGAACCCGTGTTGGCCCGTGTGGGTGGCCCAGAGGCTGTGTCCTCTGAAGTTTTCTGAGGACGCAGCCCAGGCTAGCCGCCTACCTGCCCCGCAGGCTAACATCTGGCAGCGCGGAAACAGATGTGCTGGTGAGTTCCAGGCCAGAGTGAGCCAAAGTTGGCCACGGCCATGTCAGTTTTTACCCTAATAGTTGTTTTATCACATAGCTTTGAACCATTAGGGTAGAACGCTGCTGAAGCCCAGACCTTTTTGTTGTTGTTGTTGTTTTAAAAAGACAAGTGAAGAAATTTCGAAGCAACCAACTAAAAGACAGCTTGGAGTTTTCTTTGCCCGGAAGCTGCAGTTGTGACACCCAAGTGAATCTAAACTCTGGACATTTTTCCATATATGGACAGACCAGCCTAATGATTAAGGAAGGAGAGAGAGAGGGAGAGAGCTTCATGTGTCACATCAATCTCCCCAGTTAAGTGATTGAGGGAGAGAATTGCAGGCTGCAAAAGAAACTGGGCCCTGATTTGTTCAGGGTCAGCAGCAATGGTTTGAAACCATCTTGTTTGCAGATACCTCTTTCATGTTATTAGGCTGTCAGTTGACTGACTTGGTAAGATTTATGGCTTGAAGCCTGCGTGTGTGCGTGCAAGTGTGTGCTGGTGCTCGTGTTGGGGACGGGGCAGAATGGGGGGGGGGGGGGGGCGGGACAGAGCTGTTATTGAGGAGACAATGATCCAAGAACTGTCTTGATTGAACTTTGCAGACTTTTTCTCTAACCCTAGTTAACCTCTTTTTACGTTTATTTTCACACTGGTGTGACTAACCCAGGCACGAGGAGAGACAACAAATGGGAACAAAGTTATTCCTAAAAATAACCTGGCAACAGAAATCACTGTGGTTTTATTGATGGGTTTGAAAGCAGGCTTGCCAGCCTCAAGTGTTAGACAGAGTCAGGCTCTGTTAAAAAGATAAGATGGGACATCATGGATATTTTTAAAAAGTATCCCCCCACCCCCTTTTCTTCAAATTTAAACCAAATTTTCCTTTAGTAGCTGGTTGCATTATAGTCATATTTTCAAGATTTCTCCCACAAATCTTTCTGTAATCCGCTCCAGAGTAGGTCCCATTGAAGTTTAATGGGTTCCCCTGAGTAAATTGTTTACGAACCATCGGCATAGGCTAGAAACTTCCTTTTTTGAAAAGAAAGAAACAAACATTGAAAATGAGATTCTCACAAAGGTAACAGTTGGGGTTTTTGAGTAAATAGGGTTTAGCGTCTTCTGTGCCACAAGGAACCTTATTTCCTGCAGTACTGGTGAAGCCATTATCTGAACATTCCAATTGTTACTAATTGGTTTTGGGTTTTTTTTTATTTTTAAAGCAAAGGGCTCAATATAGACATTAACCCACTTGTTTTGTATCATTAAGAAATAGCTTGGAGACATAGCTCACCTATTGCACTGTACGGTAAAATGCTTTAAAAAATAGTGTTCGCTAAATGGTGAACCATTCCGGTTCCCTTTACACTGGGATAGAATGTTTCGTATATAAATGTATTAACAATCTTTAGTTCTAGTTTTACTGTAGAACTAGCAACTTTTGAGTTCTGTTATCTGTAGAAATCCAAGCTTTCTGTGCAGAGATGTGTTTATTTTGATGTTTCTCTGAGCAGCAGGACATGTGAATTTATTTTCAAACAAGAATCTTTATTGCTTATGTAGTTTCCATGTGCGTAGAAAAGCATGGATTTTTAAAAGTCAGGTTTATTTTGGAAAACTGTTAGACTGATGAACAACATCCCCCTGTCTCCCATTTCACCTTCTTCAGAAGAATGCTAACAGTAACTACAAAACCAAGAAACGATGTGAAATGCAAATAACCAGGGATTACTCTCTTTCAAATGTTTAATACTAATATGATCAATTATTTTAAATCAAGCTAGTTATTAGTTTGAAATGCACTAAACATTTCTCCTAACTATCTGTTCAAAACGGTAATCTACTTGGTTTCAGTGTATAGTCTTCATTCAGCCTGCTCAAATGAATCAAGATCTTGAAAACAGGACATGAATTCAAAGGTGATCTTTCTGATTACTACTTAGGAAAGCTTAACTGTACTTAAAATGATTTGTATTGGAGTATCTGTATTCTTGTGCCAGCACCAAACAGCTTCCGGTTCACGTCCTCAGGCAGGCTCAGAACAGGGAGTTGTATTCCAGCTCAGTGAGGATGCCATATATTTCCTCTATGATCCTGGGCAAAGTCACAAAGGGGTAGATTTTCAAAGGCAAGAATGACACACTTTCTTGCCTGAGTTACATTGAAAGTCACTCCAGTTCACTTCCCCAGGCTGTAAAATGTTAGATGAAATACTTTCAGAATATGAGTCATACTTAGGGTTACTACTGATCAGGGTTTGACCTGGAGTCTCTGGGATTTCAAGCATCATCCCAGAGCTTCAGATTAAACAAATCATTCTCAAGGTGAGCCAACTCTCACTTTAGCTCTGCCCAACTCTGCTCCTCCTATAACTTGTTGCCACCGCACCTTGGGTTCCTGTGTTCAAATGAAGTAAGAAAGGGAGGCACAAGAGCCAGCACAATTCCCTGGAGCAGAGAGAGGGTTCAGGGAACTGGGGCGGCATGAACACAAGATGCATAAGTGAAAGGTGCAGAAGATCCAGATAATTAACTTGAATCTTTGTAAAACAGCTGCAGAAAGGAGACTGAGCTTCCATAACCCAAGAACCCTTCTGTACATGGTGCTGCCCATCATGAACCAACTGCATACACATTTATCCAAATTACCACAGTCCAGTTTTCTTCCCTGGAAGAGTTGGCATCCTTTGCCATATGCTGGCTTTACTTATCTGCCGTCTGAACTGCATCAGCTTTCAAAGTTGAAAGCCCCTTGAACTAATGATGGCTGTGTGCGCAATGGGTAGTGGGTTGGGCGGGAGATATTGGTTCCAATATCTTCCTTGTATATTGCATTCTTTCTGGGGGAACTGTTTAAATAATCTTCCACGATGACTATGCCTTGTTCAAGGCCATAAATATGGTGCCATAACTATGGCTACAAACAAAGGTGTGTCAAATACAATGGGCGGCAACAAAATACATATATGGCTGAGGGAAAATCTATAAGCAAAATATATGAACCACCAACATGGGTACACTTGAATCTATATGTTTATTCAAAATATACAATTCTCAAAACAGTATTTCTAACTGAGAATGTCCATATGATCCACATAGTCAATAAAACATACGATGTCATCTGGATACGGATGAATTTTGTTAGACAAGAGACGGATCTAATTTCTATTAGACAAGAGATGGATCTAATAGTTAACTTATCTAGTTACAGGTTATTGAAGTTGGATAATATTTTTTTGAATAAAGGATTATCTTTTGTCCCAACTCCTAAATATAATAGCTTTAGAACTAGAGTTGACATCTTCAAACTAATTAGATTAGTCAAACTTAAAGATATGTTTGGTAATACACCATCTAAAAATAATTCAGTTTTCAAACCTAAATCTAGATTTACACCCATTTGTCGTAATCACCATTTTACCATATTTGAAAATGTTTTTTTAAGAGATATTAATAAACTTGAACATGAAAAGCATCATTTTTGGCACAACATTTCCTGTCAGGAGAAAATAGCTTTGAATAGGTTGGCAAAATCTCAGAGATAATTATTAAGCCTGCTGATAAGGGGGGAGTTATAGTTTTCTTAGATAGGACTGATTACTGTCAAAAAGCATACAGACAATTAAATGATCGAACCCCATATAGCCCTTTGAAATACAATCCTATCAAAGAGAGTAGTAATGTTATCAAAGTTACTGTTACTGAAGGGATAATTTTGGGATACATAGATGAAGAGGTGGGAGAATTTTTAATAAATTCCAGTCCAAGATTTTTGGTGTTTTATATCTTACCCAAAATTCATAAAGAAGAATTTCCTCCCGCAGGTAGATTCTATTTTAGAGCCTATTTTACAATCTGTAGATTAATTTTCGAGACTATTTGTTATGAATTGTCCTTAAAAGACACTAAACATGATGAATGATGGCTGACAATGTATGATGGATGATGACATATGTTTTATTGACTATGTGGATCATATGGACATTCTCAGTTAGATATACTGTTTTGAGAATTGTATATTTTGAATAGGTTCAAGTGTGCCCATGTTGGTGGTTCATATATTTTGTTTATAGATTTTCCCTCAGCCATATATGTATTTTGTTGCAGCCCACTGTTTCTGAAACACCTTTGTTTCTATCCAATTAGTGGGCTGTCCCTCTTTTTTCTGCCATAAGTAGGGGCGGATTGGCCATTGAACCCACCGGGAGGATTCCGGCTACCGGCACAGGGCCACTAAGACTATATTTTCCCAGGCCACTTTGATTTCCCAATCCACCCCTGGCCATAACTATGGCTCCAGCAACACTGTCATAAAACATTCAGTGTAGAGCCCAGCAGATGGGATGGGAAAATTGATTCATGTTCTTTAAACAGCAATAAATATTTTAAAGACAAAGTACTAGAAAATGACACAACGTGGAACTATCAAGTGACTATTTTAGAAATGCTTTCTTGCCATTTGGCTTAGGCCGCTTTTGAAAACTGTGCTGTTCCCTTAAATGGATGGTGGCTGTTGGGAGTTAGCTTCCTTCCTAATTTTAAATGCTTTCTGCTGTTATCTTTCTCCAACTCGCACTTAGGTGAAATTAAAAAACTCTGACTGTTGGGTATTACCTTTTAGACCCGCTGAAATAGCTCTTCCCGCTTGCATCCTTATGGTCTCATTAAGTGGATGCTCACAGCATGTCTGACACCAGTGAATATTTGTAGAGCTCATTTGCCTACATTAGAAACAAAAAGCTTGAAAAATCCTTCTTGAGCGATAGAAGGTTGAAGGTGTCAGTGCCCGTTATCTGGGTTACTTGTTCCTCACAGTTGCTGGTGACCCACAAAGCAAGGACATTGCTCCCTTTTCAGTGGAACAAGTCTTGTTGAAATTTGTTATCTAAGCCTCTTCAATGCTGTATACTCCCAAAGATTGTCTAGTGTAGGACTTTGAATGACTGGCTTTAAAGCTTGGGTAGTGAAATCAAGAAAATGCAGACGTTCCTGAATGCCCCACATTTCAGAGCAGAGTTAGCTAATGCAATCTCCAATTCAACCTTTTCTTAGAGTAGCACATTTTAATTAATACCATTGTATTATTTGAAATAAATATCTCTTAGCATCTCAGGTTGAAATACCTAGAATTCCTAGAACCTGTTTTTTTGTTTGTTTGATTGTTTTAATATATTGCAGAGCCAAAGCTGTCTTTCCTATCTTGAATGGAATGGAATTCAGCGTAGTTTGGTATGTGGAATTGTTAGCATGATATTGGTTTGAAAAAAAGATCTCTCCTATTATGTGTGGACATTAGCATCCAGAACTTAGGAAGAGTGGAATTTTGCCCTGGTGACGTTGGCCAATATTTCCAGGACCAGGACTCTATCTTGGTTGCTTACTGCACTATGTGCTGATTTCCACTTGGTTCCCAAACTTGGTGAAAAGGATGACTGTGTTTCAGTTGAACTTGTAACTGTATTTAATTGATTCTTCTAATGCGGCAGGATCTGTGAGAACCAAAGAAGCACAGAACTCTTACAAAAGAGGGTTTTTAAAATGGCTTTAATGGGCTTTTTTAACTTAAAAGACACATTTGGTTCAAATAAAGAGAGACGGTTGGAATCATTATTTTTATTCTAAGATTGTTTGTCTATCTCAGTCCAATGGGATGACCAGAGATTTTACTTAATAGATTAAAATCATTCTTTAAAAGGAGATATTATCTTTAGAAACCAAGCTAACTTTTGCTGGTCTTGATTTTTCAGTGGAATTAATTAAGTAGAATTAGGTTGTAGAAGCTCTGTGTATATGTTTGTATTGTAACCAGGCTGCAGGGGGCTTCTGTTGGCCCACCATTTTATTAGGTATTTATTTTTTTATTTATTCAAATTGATACCCAACCCTTTCCTGAAGACTCAAGGTGGCATACAAAAACACAAAAGAGAAAAATAGTTAAAATACAAAACAGTACACTAAATTTTTTACCCTCACCTCCAAACCCAACCCGCCTAACCTCTATCCTTGCCTGCCAAAAGCTCTGCCAAATTTATTTATTTTTATACCACCTCGGAATATGCTTAAACTTGGGTTCTGGCAGACCTCCCAGGGAAGGACATTCCATAGTACTGGGGCAGCAACCGATAACGTCTTTCTGCAGGCCCTTGTTGTATGGACAAGTTTGGCCTGTGGTACCTGCAAGAGGGTGCTCCCTGCTGACCGCACTCCTGCACACGCTCTCCGCTCTTCCTCTGTCCCCTCCCTCCCTCTCCCTCTTTTCTCCTGCTCACCTAATCACCTTCGACCCTTCTCCCTTGCCGCCCCCCATGCCTGGAATGCCCTTCCTGCCCACATCCGCCTTGCCCCCTCCCTCCGCTCCTTCAAATCCCTCCTCAAGACCCACCTGTTCCTCGCTGCCTTTCCCAATCCCTGCTAGACGTTCCCATATACCTACTGTCTGCCCGCCTCTGCAGAACTGCTGCAACCTGACTGTAACCAAGCCAAGCACATGTACCTGAGTCTTCGCACCTGCTTGAATGTTTGTCTGTCTTCTCCCCTGTCTCTCCCACTGTCCCCTCTCCCTGTCTCCCCCTCCCTGTCTCCCCCTCCCCTGTCTTTTAGATTGTAAGCCACAGGCAGGGACCGCGTCCATTTCTATGTTCTGTACAGCACCAGGTCACACGACTGGCGCTATATAAATGATAATAATAATAATAATAATAATGGAAGGGGAGGTGGTCCTTTAGATATATGGGCCCAAGTTGCTTAGGCCTTTAAAAGTCAAAACCAGCACCTTGAATTGTGCTCAGAAAGCTATAGGAAGCCAGTGCAGACTATAAAGCACAGGTGTAATGTGCTCACAGTGATGTACCCCTAAAAGGAGCCGGGCTGCCTCATTCTGCATCAGCTGTAGCTTCTGAACAGTCACCAAGGACAGCTCCATGTAGAGCATATTGCAGTAGTCAGTAATTAAAACATGAACGATGGTGGCCAGTTCTGAGTCAGAAAGAAAAGGCCACAGCCTTGTCACCAGATGAAGTTGATGAAAGGTGCTCCTGGCCACCGCTGCAACCTGATACTCGAGGTGCAGCAGAGGGTCCAAGCACACTAAGGCTGTGAACCTGAGTAACTAGAGGGGGACAGACCCACTCAACAACAGGGGTCCCAATTCCCCCCAGCTCACAAGATCGGCCAACCATCATCACTTCAGTCTTGTCTGGATTCAGCTATAATTGACTCACCCTCATCCAGTCCCCAACAACAGCCGGGCGCTTGGAAAGCACCAAGGCTACCGGACCTGGGTCAGATGAAAAAGCGGTAGAATTGGGTGTCATCAGCATACTGATGGCACCTCACTCCAAACCTCTGAATGATCTCGCCAGTGGCTCCATTGAACAAGAGGGGAGACAGAATGGAACCCTGAGGGAAATCCCGAGGGGACAACGAGCAGTCTCCCATTACAACTCGCTGGGTCGCTGGGACCTCCCTGAAAGGAACGAACGGAACCACTCAAGAGCAGACATGACAACAACACCTCATGATCAACTGTATCAAAAGCCGTTAAAAAATCTAACATGATCAACAGGTCACAATTCCCTCTTGTCAATTTCCAGGCATAGACGGAGCAAGGCCACAAGTACAGTCTCTGTGCTGTACCCAGGAAGAAAACCTGACTGAAATGTATCCAGGAATCTAAAAACATCAAGATGAGCCTGAAGCTGCTGGGCAACCATCCGTTCAACAATAACCTTCCCTAAAAAGGGAAGATTAGAGACAGGGTGATAGCTGGCTGTGGAGTCAGCTTCCAAAGATGGTTTCTTTAGTAGGTATTAGTTTCCTGAAGAACAATGTTGACTCATGTCTGTTGACTTATTTTGGCTCATTAGCTTCATCTCTGCATATAAAAATATACTAAACTGCCTCTTTATTTAGCAGAAACTGGGATGAGAGAGGTCTCTGCCTGAAAACCTGGAAACAAGCAAAATTTAAGGAGACAGCATAGACTCTCTTGCTTTTGCCTGAGTTGCCCTCTAAACTAAATCTGTTCCAGGTTGGATGGGAAGACGCCATGCTTACTGTATGTATGTGAAAGATTCTCACTCAGAGGCGTTAGGAATAAATTCAGCTTCGGTTCAAAATGCTCCCAAGTGAGTGTTAGTTTCATATTTATTCGGCATATGGTGGGAGAGTTGGCATGAGATATTTCAACTCTAAAGAGAGAAAGAAAGAGGGAAAAAGAGAGAAAGAAAGAGAGAAAAAGGAAGCATATGCTTTCCCCTTTACACAAGAAGATTGGCTTGGGCATAGGATTCCCCAGATGGCCTGTGGCAGTTGATTCTCTACATTGCTTCTGAACCCAGTGTCCCATGTGGTAGTTTGTTATGTTATCAACAAAACGGAGGCATCTAGCTGCTCAGAGCCTTTCATCTTGTGTTTCCTAATGCTAGGCGAAGCCAGCAGGAACAGGTGTTTTCAATGATGCTTTTGGAACGTACCAGGAACTGTCCACTTGGGATTTTAATTGACACCTCACCCCTGCTGTAGCTGGTCACTAGTGGGTCATAAAATGGCATGTAAATGCAAATTGTTTCACTGCCTCCCGTTCTTAGTCCCTTCAGAGGCATGGCTTCTACCGTGTTTCACCGGACAAAGGTTTGAGAATCTTAAGAAAATCTAAATCTGGGTCTCCCACATACTCGAATATTGTACGTCGCTACCAAAACAGGCACTGAGCTGCTGGCCAGGGTAGCGGTCATTCTGTGCCAGCACAAACAGGTGTTCCGTCCATGGAGAATTCAGATAAGAGAGTTGGCTGCTGCAAAGGCTTCAATTTGTGCTACTTCATATGCAAGCAATAACAAGATTTTTCTTTTCCCTAAGATTTTAGGTAAAGGGGGTAATAGGCAAGTCACCAAAGAGTCTCATTTTATGCCTCGCAGTGAAAGTAGTTTAAAAGTTTTAAAAGTCGATTCTATTCCCCCCCCCCCCGCCTCTCCCCCGTCTGCTGGTAAGCTGTTGTTATTACAATATCCTGTATTTCATAAGTAGTGACTTTTATCCTACTGAAAGCTCTTTATGGATTTAATACCTGTGAACATAAACTGTACACAGGCATTATTTTACCCACCCACGGATAAACAGCCCCTTCTAAGATGAGACAGAAGAACTATTTGTTCGCAGATGTCAATGCTCTGTAATCGTTTGGGACAGAAAATTAGATTGGCTAATTGTGATTACTCAAGCCAGGGAATTGTTTACAGGATACTAGTCTTACTACCTACCCCTCACTTTGTGAGAAATGCCATGTAAAAACATAAATGTCCCAGGGGGCCAGATCCTTAGTTTTGACTTTTGTCTGGAAACGATATCACCCTGGCTATATATTGCTTTTGAACTCTATGTTAGGGAACTGGTTCACTGTGGATTGACGGTCCTGTGCATCAGGGAAATAGAGCACAAAGAGTGTCAGACTATGCTCCCTATTCTCTTGAGTTTTCAAACATGCTCCTCTGCCATTCATTCGTTCATGGCTTTGCGGGTTTTTGCGGGTGTGAGGGACAGAGTCAGGGAACATCCATTTTGCCACATGCTTTTCTGAGATCCCCATGGATTTCCAATTGGGAGTTAATGCTTCTAAAAGCATCATTCACTCCCACAGTGTCTAAGAGCTTTCAGGAGAGGGAGAGCGTAGGATTTAAAAGAAAATACAAAAACCTATATGATTTTAAAAAAAAAAAAAAAAGCATTGAGGATCTGCTACTCTTTAGAGCTTTAGGAGTAAACTCTGAAATAATTATTTGAAAAGGTAAATTAAATGGCAAATAACATTTAAAAAAAGATACACAGCCATAATGCTCCCAGCATATGAAAAATAACAGGTGGCATTTCAAAATAAACAAACAAACAAGCAGATTATTTAAACTAGATGTATATGCTAAGAGAGTCGATGTAGAATAGAACTAGATGTATATGCTAAGAGAGTCGATGTAGACTAGAACTAGATGTATATGCTAGGAGAGTCACTTCAAAGTCAGAATAATTAGCAACCGTGGGGGAAACAAACATCCAGGCATGTATTAAGCTACTATTTCTGTAGCTCTTAAGCACTAAGAGGCCGACACCCAATTCATACCTCTGAACCAGCTCCTCGGATGTTATGCAAAAAGTTTAAAAACACATCACTAATGGTGTGCGGATTCCTTGAGGATCAAGGACTTTTGTTATGTTTTAAATTCTTTTATCATTTTCATAGGACTTATCACCTTGATACACGACAAAAGCTGATAAAATAATAGCCATCTCTTTATACCTTTCGTTAACTATCGTTTAATTGAAAATTCTTTGCAGTAGAACATGACTCCGTTTTACTTAATATGTTGAAGAAGTTCAAGTTGGTGATCTTGGTTTGACTCATCACCCTATTAGTATGGTGTATATAGAGGGCATAGTGTTGTTGCACCAATGTCTATTCAGTCTGTCTTTCATTTAACTCTCTTCAGTATCTTTGGGTAAAAACAGACGTGATGGGTAGGTGGCTAGCCTGGGCTGCATCTATAGAAAATCTCCGAGTCACAGTCTGGGCTAAGGACTGCCCACGTGGGCCAACACAGGCTACAGTGGGTCAGCACGTCTGTACTGGCCCGCCATAGCTGTCGCAGGTCAGGGACCACCATGACCAGCCTCCATGGCAGACTGTCATTGGCTGCCGTTACTGTCCGTCATGATGGGGTATGGAGTGCTAAGAGCAGGGCGGGACCACCCACCTGCATGTTTGTTGAGCTCCCGGCACTACCTGGGCTGTGCGGGTGGCTGGACGGCTCTCCATCCATTGACACTTGCATCCGGTGCCCCAACACAGCCCAGGCCGTGTCGGTTGAGGCTTCCCGTGCCATGTTGGTCAGCCATTGCGCTGGTGTTGTGGTGCTGACACAATAACATAGACGACCAATCAGAAGAACTTTTATACCCTTCCCTCCATTTATGGAAATTTAAACATTTTTTTTTCTTAAAATATAGTAGAAACTAGGGTTGCACCAAATAGTAACAATCTTTTTTTAAAAAATGGTGAGTATTTCTGAGTTTCTGAGGATTGGCTCCAAGTGTTTGGCCGGTCCTCGGTAACTCGGTCAAATACTCGGTACTTGGTAAAATACATGACAAAATAAAACTAAGTACTGAGCATTTTCTGAGTACCAAGTACCGAGTTCCTTTATATGGGACCAGAAAAAGTCCCGTTTGTTGCAGGAAAAGCCTCATATGTTGCCCATCTGGGGATTTACTTTAGTACGGGACCGAGTACCGGGCCAGTTCCTCAGTTACTTTGTAAAACCGATTCGAATATTGAAATCCTCGGTAAAAATGAAAACATTTTGAATACTGAGTTTCAGCACTAGTAGAAACCTCCTTATCTTGACATGTCTGGGGACATACTTTAAATCTGGATTACAGAGCTGCCCAGATAAGGAGGCTTTCCACTTCAACTGTAAGTAAACATGGTGTGTTTGAGAGTTGCAGGAGACATGTTCAGAATAAAGAGGGATCTGAATTGTAGAGGTTTGGATGAAGGAGTTTCTGTGTAGCTAATAAGACATTAATATTGGTAATTTCTTTACTACCTCAGTACTATATGGAGTGTTGTAAATCTCCAGCAAATGAGTTCTTGCTTTTTTATTGGATAAAGCTGGGAAACAGTTTTTTTCAAGATGGAAATATCCCTATTCTAGACTTCAAAAAGAAAAGAAAAGCAAGCAAACAAAGCTTTTATTCCTCCAGGGAGTGTATTTATAAGTACATTTCCCCCCTGCCCTCTTGCTACAAGTGACTTGGGGCAACTCACAATTCATAATCAAAACACAATATAAATATAAAAATATAAAACATATAAACATATTAAAACTCTAAAGAAAGACCCCAATTTTACCCTGACATAACCATCCCACCCTCGCCTCCTCCCCCGCCGAATGCCTGGCGGAAAAGCCAGGTCTTATCAGTTCGTCAGAATGCGAGAAGATTTAGGCTGAGGTGACCCGAACCTGTCAGTAATGTGGGACTTCCAGGAGGCCACCCCTGGATGATCGCAAGTTCTGACTAGGGGACCAGGGGGTGAGGCGATCACTCAGATAAGTGGGGCCTAGACCATGAAGGGCTTTAAAGGTCAATACCAGTACCTTGAATTCGTCATGGAAGATGATAGGCAGAAGAGCAGTGCTCGAAGCGCTGGTGTTATGTGCTCCCTGTGGCCCATCCCAGTAAGGAGACAGGCGACCACATTCTGCACTAGCTGCAGCTTCTGAGACATATGGGCAGAGCCTTTTCACCAGATGTAACTGGCAAAAGGTGCCCCTGGCCATCTCTAACACCTGAGAATCCAGGCGTATCTGTGATTCCAGGAGCACCCCTAGGCTCCGCACAGATGAAACCAAAGGAGGACGGACATCCCCAATAATTGGGGAGACCTCCTCACCCAGATCACCTGTCCTGCCAACTAGCATCACCTCTGTCTTATCAGGATTGATCTTCAGTTGGCTGAACCTCATTCAATCCCTCAAAGCAGCCAGGCACCGAGATAGCAAAGAGACATCGGGGCCTCAGAGTCAGATGAAAATGACAGATACAGCTGGGTGTCATCCACATATTGATCCCCCAGCTGTACACGACCTCCCCAAGTGGCTTCATATACACATTAAACAAGAGAGGGGACGGAATGGAACCCTGCGAGATGCCACATGAGAGGTCACCAGGGACGAAGTACAGTCCCCTAGCACCACCCACTGGGATCTATCTGTGAGGTAGGAACAGAACCAATGTAAAAATGTTTCTCCACCCCCACCAGATCCTACAGATGAGTCACCAACAACTCATGGTTAACAGTGTTGAATGCCGCCGATAGATTTAATAGGACTAACAGGGTCATACAACCCTTGTCCAATTCCACGAAGAGGTCGTCAACCAAGGCCACAAGTGCTGTCTCTGTGCCATAACCTGGACGAAAATCAGACTGCGTGGGGTCAAGAAAACCGAAGCTGTCCAAATGCGCCTGGAGCTGACGAGCCACTGTTCAGTAATCTTTCCTAAAAAGGGAAGTTTAGAGACAGGTCGGTAGCTGACCGGGGCATCAACGTCAAGTAATGGCTTTTTGAGAAGGGGCCAAACCACAGTCTCCTTCAGGCAACCTGGAACCCTTCCCTCCCAAAGGGAGGTGTTGATAACCCCCGCCAGCACCAGCACCACTGTCTCCCTGGTAGCTTTTACCAACCAGGATGGACAAGAATCTAGTTCACAAGTTGTGGCTCGAACAAAACTTAGCAAATTGGTCACATCAGCAGGCGTCACCAATTGAAAATCAACCCATAAAGTATGACCAGACAGCATTCCTAGCCTCTGGCTCTGCCATTGCCTCTAAAGTGGCAGAGTTGAAGTCATGCTCAGTGTGAATGATTTTGTCAGCAAAGTACTTCAAAAACATGTCACAAGGGGCCATGGGCAAATCTGGTTCCAGGCAGAGACAGGCTGGACTGACCAGACCTCTCACCACCCAGAACAATTCCGTTGGACGTGACTGAGCAGATGCAATGAGTGCAGCAAAGAATTGCTTCTTTGCTGCCCTCACCGCCACGGCATAGGACTTCAAAAATGCTCTGTGCTGCAGCCAATCGCCTTGAGTGTACGTATGGCGCCACCGGCACTCTTAACTGCCTCCTCACATGCTTCAAACATCCCAAGTCCTCCGTAAACTACGGGGACCTGTGGAGCTGACATGCTGGGAGTGAATGTCTAGGAGCCACCCGATGGATGGCCTCAGCCAGCCAGGTGTTCCACAAGGCCACAAGGTCATCGATGGAGCAGCCATCAAGATCAACAGGTATACCCCCAATCGCATTCCGGAACCCCTCTGGTTCTGTAAGCCTCCTAGGGCGGACCATCCTAACCGGTCTTGCACCCCTACAGTCAGGAAGGTGTGCTAGGACGGAGGTTTACCGGAGATAATGGTCCAACCACAGCAAGGGTGAAATACTATACCCTCAATCATCGGACCCCCCCGCCTCAAGGTCAGTGCAGAAAGCCAAGTCCAGAGTGTGCCCCGCTCATGTGTTGGGCCTCTCACCATCTGGGACAGGTCCATGGTGGTCATGAAATCCTGCTCCGCCCCTTGCAATCTCACCTTGGCATGAATATTGAAATCCCCCAAGACAACAAGCCTGGGGGACCTCAAGACCAGGTCCGAGATGAGAGCTGCTAGAGCAGACAGGGATGCTGCTGTGCAGTGGGGTGCCCAGTACACCAGCAGGAGGCACTCTATCTCAGACTCAGTCTGCACTGAAACTCTGTGTGTAACTAATCGATCCCTAAAAATAATAGCTACGCCCCCATTGAGATCATCTACATTTAAAGGTAGGGAGCTGTTCTGAGTGAGCATTCGAAGGTTCAGAGTTCAGGTATGGTTCATACAAGCATCCGTTGGTTCAGACTCTCTCTTCATTCTGCAGTATTGTGGTGAAAATTTCACAAGAATAAGCTTTCTTAAGAAATCTTTGGTCCCAGGTGGAAACTATAATTGAAAAATCCTTTTGTGCAAGCATTTCAGGATCTCAACAATGGTTCTGAAATGGATTTTATATGCTGTAACCTGAATCCACTTATGTAGCCTTACTACTGATGACCTTGACCAAAACATTACCATTTAATTTACTTAGAATCCTGTCCTGCAGTCCTTACCCAGTCAAAATGTCCACTCAAGTTGGTAGGTCAGATTCATTGCCGCTGTACTGCCTGAAATCATTATGCCAATGAAACTGCGTGGTTTTCCATCAGCAGTGAATTTGTTTCATTGTTTGGTAGAACTTAGAAAAGCACCAGATTCGGCCATAGACTAACAATCTCATATTTATTTTTTATTTATTTATTTTAAAAATGTATACCCCGCCACCTCCTGCCACAGGCAGCTTGGAGCAGCTAACAACACAATATAATATTGCTATCGCTTCTCCCTCCATAACATTGCTAAGATTCGCCCTTTTCTCTCTGTCTCGTCTGCCAAAACTCTTGTTCATGCTCTGGTCATCTCTCGCCTCGATTACTGTAACCTCCTTCTCACTGGCCTTCCCCGGTCTCACCTTTCTCCCCTCATCTCTGTCCAAAACTCTGCTGCCAGGGTCATCTACCTCACCAGTCGCTTCGACCATGTTCAGCCCCTTCTCTATTCGCTTCACTGGCTTCCCCTTCCTGAACGAATCCTGCACAAGCTCCTAGTCTTCACCTATAAAGCTCTTCACAACCTTGCTCCCCCCTACCTCTCTGCACTTATCGCCCTCCATACTCCAGCCCGTGCACTTCGCTCCTCCTCTGTCCCTTCTCTCACCCTTCCACGCCTTCCCTGCTCCCCTAAGCGCCTTCGTCCCTTCTCACTTGCTGCCCCCCATGCCTGGAACTCCCTCCCTGTCCACATCCGCCTTGCCCCCTCCCTTCATACCTTCAAATCTCTCCTTAAAACTCACCTCTTTCGCTCTGCTCTGTCTGACTCTTTATCCTGCTGAGCCACTATTCCTATACCTACGATCAGTCTACCCTTATCCTTGCAACATGGACCTGCCTGCTGTCATTCTCATTGTAACCAAGCCAAGTACGTGCACTTGAGACCTCGCATCTTCATGAATGTTAGACTTCTTGTCTCTCCCTCTGTTCCCCTTCCTAAGTCTCTCCCCCAGCTCCTGTCTCTCAGATTGTAAGCCCTAGGGGCAGGGACCTTGTCTATTTTATTACTTTGTAAAGTGCCAGGTACACTGCTTGCGCTATATAAATGTTTGTTAATAATAATAATAATAATAATAACATATTAAAACATCATCCCACAATATATACCATAATAAAAACAAACCCACCCATCTTCCCAGTCTCCCCACCCCCTACCACCCCATTACCCTTCTCCCTCGCCAAACGCCCGGTGGAACAGCCAGGTCTTACAGTTCTTATGAAAGGCTGGGAGGTCTGGGGCCAGATGGGCCCCCACTGGGAGGGCGTTCCAGAGGTGTGGTGCGGCCACTGAGAACGCCCTATCCTGCGTGGCCCACCCCGGGAAACCCGGGGGACCTCCAACAGGGCACCCCCAGCTGTCTGCAGGGGCCAATCCAGACCCCAGGGGGTGAGGGGATCTCGCAAGTAGGCAGGGCTCAGACCGTGTAAGCCTTTATAGGTCAAACCAGCACTTTGAATCGGACCCGGAAGACTATTGGCAGCCAGTGCAGAGATCGGAGCACTTGTGTAATGTGCTCCCGGCGACCCAGCCTCACCAAGAGCCGGGCCTCTGCATTCTGCACCAGCTGCAGCTTCCAAGCCGTCACCATAGGTAGCCCCACGTAAAGCGCGTTACAGTACTATAACCGAGAGGTAGTAAAAGCATGGATGATCATGGCCAGGTCCAGAACTGAAATCAGTGGCCAAAGCCGCCGCACCAGATGTAACTGGTGGAAGGCACTCCTCGCCACAGCCTCCAACTGGAGATCCAGGTGGAACTAGGCCTCGAGGAGCACCCCCAGTTTCCTCACCTGGGAAGTCAGTGGAGGACAGATCCCATCAATCGAGGGAACTGTCACATCCACCAGCTTACCCACTAACATCACCTCCGTCTTGTCAGGATTTAGTTGCAGTTGATTAGCCCTCATCCAGTCCCCAACAGCTGCCAAACACCGGGTAAGCACCGAGACAGCCGGACCTGGGTCAGTTGAAAGTGAGAGGTACAGTTGGGTGTCATCTGCATACTGATGACACCGAACCCTGAATCCCCTGATCATCTCGCTGAGCGGCTGCATATACACGTTGAACAGGAGACGGGACAAAACAGAACCCTGTGGGACCCCACATGAGAGGTCTTGGTATGATGAAAAACAGTCACCGAGTACCACCCGCTGAGTTCTCCCAGTCAGGAATGAGCAGAACCATTGAAGAACGATCCCGCCCACCCCCGCATTGTCCCGCAGGCACATCACCAACATCTCATGGTCAACGGTATCAAATACAGCCCAGGACCAATAGGGTAGAGCAACCCCGGTCCTTGTGATGCTGTTATATTGATGCTGCGTTATGGATATACCTTGTGTCCTAGAAAATGATCTGTAGTAGGCATGAAGAGAATGGTGGTGCACGTGAGTTAGAATATTGGGCCATCAGAGTATTTGAACAGGAACCCAAGGGAAAAGAAATAGTGAAGTTTTAGATATTTTAACACTTTAACCTTTTTCAGAAAATGAACATATTCTCCAAAGCGCAGAATATGTTGAATCAGCAGCAGGCGACGTGAAACCAGATTGTGATGTAATCTTCAAGAAAACCATATTTGTAATAAGGTTAATTAAATTTGCTGCAAGCTTGTGACAAGCAGGCTGTAAGTTTGCCAGTAAATCTGGTCTTGCTTTATCAAACTGAAGGGCAAAAGGAAAAAAAGAAAAGAAAAAGAGAGAGAGAGAGAGGGGAAAAAAACAACCCCCCTCCCCTCCGAACAACTAGTGTGTGTTGCCAGAGGACATGCAGACTGGCAACAATAACTAATACGTTATGAGAGCTTGAACAAGTTTAAATGGGATTTGTCTTTGAACTGAAAGGCATATTGTAAGAAATTTCTTTGTCTACTTGTGATGCTGTTAAATTGAAAGCGCGATGGGAGGCTTCAGTAGAAGCAACAAAGGTTGAAATGATAGCCTGCTGTTTGCAGCAAGCATCATGGTTCCACTGATGGTCCAGACATCTGGTAACAACAGCCACTCCTTGTCAGGTTTTGCCCCACACTGGGCGCCTGAGCACTTTGCACTGTTTAACTCATCAGAGTCTTCTAGCTCAGTGTGCTCTGCATCAAGAATGTTTATGTAATAAAACAGAGCTAATTAAACATTTCAAAGGGAAACATTATTTTAACTCTAATTAGATATGATTACGGTTTCCTTTTCTTATGCCTCTGTCGAATTGCACTGAAGGTCTCTTGATTGGTTTCTCTAGCATAATTGTTTCAAAGAATTTTCTCTTCTGTATAATTTTCCGGTACCCCCCCCCTTCCACCTGGAAACAAACCTAACCCCCCCAACCCACCACCCTTAATCAAATATCTATATATTAAAAACACAGATGTACAGTAGTCTCCTTTAGGGGAAGAGTAGAAGCTCCATCCCTTAAAATATTTAAAACTAGTTTGGATTACACACATGAAAAATACTAAAAGAAGCAAGCCTGCACTTAGCAGGTAGAGGAGGGACTAGACTAGGGGTGGAGAATTTCAGATCCAAGGAACAAATGTGGCCCTGGGCTAGTTTTTATGTGCCCCTTTCCAATTCCTGGGGCTGGCCTCTTGATCCAGTTCCAACCCCTATACAATAAAAAAAAAACCTGAACTCGGGATAAGGGAGCAGAGATGAGGGCAAGCATACAGGGATAGACACAGATCCATGATCTGAACTATGGATGGGAAGATCAGTATTGGATCAATCTTATTTGCCTGATTTTTTTTGGTGAATTGGACTGATCCAATTGATCTGATTTTGAGATGGGGGATCCGATCTTCCATCCGTTCCCCCGTCGGATCCCCGGTGAGTCCTTGGAGCGGCACTGGTGTTTCAGCTACCGCCAACTCTGCCTCTTCCAAACCCTTTGCCTGGTGACCGCCTTCCCCAGACCCTGCCCATAGGGGTGGGACTATCGGTATTGGATTAATCCAATAATACAGATAATTGTTGATATCAGATTAATCTGATAATACCGATAATTGTCAATACTGGTATATCGGGTTTTTTAAATTGCCAGTTTCTTTCGGATTTTTAACATCCATGCCATTAAAAAGGCCGCAATGTTAAAGAACCAAGAAATCAGCAATGTTTAAAAACCGATATACCGATACCTATAAATCCGATATCGGATTAATCCGATACCGATAAAACCGGTAACCGATAATTTGCCTCGAGTCCCACCCCTACTGCCCGTGTCCTGCTTGTTTCAGTGCCTGCAACAGCAGCACTGCTGGGGTTGGCAGGCAAGGCAGGATTCCAGGGAAGGCCTGCGTCGGGTACTGGCAGGACTCCAGGGGAGGCAGAGCTGGGGGTAGAGGGGTCAGGCAGTGGTGGGGATGGGGTAGAGGGTCTGAGCAGGGGTGGGGAAAGGGCTAGTTTGTTACTCATCTTTTCTTCCTAGGCTCCAGTGACGGGTGTGGTGCTGAAGAAACTAACCCAAAAAAGCAATGTACATTTATTTATTGTATTTCTTTATTTATATTTATTGTATTTTATGGTTTTATTGATTTTATATGTTTTAACACTGTAAGGCAGTGGTTCCCAAACTTTTTGTGACCAAGTACCCCTTTTCAAATTTCCCAATGAGCCGAGGACCCCCCACCAAATTTACATAAATGTGCATAAGACACCCCCCTAAATTTGCATACTACAACAAATATGAATGTAAACATTTGTGAAATTTGATGAAGATTAGCTGGTTTCATACTCTCATTCGACAGCACCTCATAACATAGAACACACTGTGGATGTGGCTCTTCAGCCGGACCAGTAGATGTGAAACCCATTTTTATGTAGTTTGGGTCATAGCGCCTAATTTTTCTGCGAGCTAGATGCCTCCAATCACTACTTTGATGTTTTCGACTGGTGCTGGGAACTTCATGAATTATTTCTGTCTGCCCTTCCTTATCTGGCAAGCTTGCTGCCTGTCCTTCCTGCCCTGTGAGCCTCACTTTCTTTAGCTACCAGTTCATGGTATCAATTCACCAGCCTAAGAGGACAATGCAGAAGAGAAGATCAAGCCAACAGCAATGTTTGCCAGCCTCTTACTACCCTCCAATCAACAGACATCCCTTCTCCACATTTATTTCACCCCTTCATACCCCAGTATGATTTCTCCCCAGCCATCCCTTCTCCATGTTAATTTCCTCCCTTCATACCCACCCGCTGCCTGGCTCCCTCCCACGCTCCAGCCTCACCGGAGTTTCGAGCCCAGACTAAAACTACGGGAGATTCACAGCGAAAGTC
>QEPC01009250.1:2503871-2606254 GCA_003113815.1 Sphenodon punctatus
TCTATTTTATTACTTTGTAAAGTGCCAGGTACACTGCTGGCGCTATATAAATGTTTGTTAATAATAATAATAATAATAATAATAATAATAAATTCCTTTTTCTTACCAGCACTGTCATTGGCCTGTCTGCTGAGACTGTCAATAAGGGTGTCCATTAATAGCAAGCGTGTGTGTGTGCTGTATAATTGTCTTATATATATATATATATATATATATTGTCAGAGGCTACAGTCTCGTTTCACAAAGTTTACTGAACAGATGGCAAGGTTTGTCAGGTTTGATTGATTGATTGATTATTTATTGGCCCAAGTTAAACTTAACAGACCAGGCGTGGCAAAGCCATTGCCTCGAAATACAAAGTATAAAGCTGAATAAAAACACCGTACCTAACACTTATCTTAACAAATTAAATATAATTGAAAAAACTAAAAAATAAGTAATTGAATAAAATAAATAAAATATATAATAACAACGATTAACGTAAACTCTCAATATCATAGGGCAAAATCTATTCCAAACCAGTTCCCAACAGCTACATGAGTGAATACATTAATGTTAACCTATTAATCAATGAATAGAAATGTAATCTTGAAAGTCCAGGGAAGCAACATGAGTCTTGATGGCTTTGCACAGAAATTGAGCTATATTTTCCAAAAGGCCACAGTCTGTAGCTGACATGAAAATCTGAAAAAGGTCTGAATTAACTCGTCCTGGATATTTTTCCAAACAAGATTGCAGCAATTGGTGTCTTAAATTAGCATACAACTTGCATTCAAACATAATATGGGCCAACGTCTCAATCTGCTCATAATCAAACGGGCAAAGACATTGTTCCATGGGGATTTTGTCAATACGCCCCTCAAAAACCTTGGTCGGAAAAACATTCAGACGAGCCGTAAATAAGTTCCGTCGAAATACAGAGGGCAAATCTAAATTCCAATAAGGAGCCTTATCCCCCTCGGCAGGTAATAGATCCAAATAATTATCCAAGGAGTGTAAGTTCCTAATCTGGGCAATGTCGTCCTGCCGTACAACATCATTCATCCTTGCAAAAAGTTCACTTTTAACCGCCCTACCACCTTCTGAGGCAAAATAACCAGCCGAGAAGCCCAAATGGACAATTCTTTCCCTCATCTTGCCTCTCCAGACAGATTGGAAGCTGTCCTTTGCGAGAAAAAGGAACAGCTCTGTCTGGGGAGGCAGCTCAGCCCGAATCCACAGGGAAAGGGCATACTTGGAGGTTTTCGTTTCCCAACTTGTTGTTCTGGTCTCACGCCTAATAGCCACCGAGGGAGACCCAGCAGGCAAACGAAAAAATGTACGCAAAAGCGTAGCCTGTAGCCTGTTGAGATCTACAGATCGAATCGTGGCCCAGACCACTGCACCATACAGTAATTGAGAGGTAACTTTAGCTTCTAACACTCTCAGAGCCATTATCTCTCTTCCCGATCCCTTTCCGTTGGAAATAGCTCAGTATTGCATGTCCTGTGCCCCTAGCCTTATTGATCACCAGTTTGGCCTGCAAGGCCCAATTGCTTCCTTTATCTAGTGTGATTCCCAAATATTGAAAGCTACTTACAGGTTCTGTCTCTTGCTGGCCTATTGTCCACATATATTATTCCCTGCTCTTCCCGAAAACCATTATTTTGGTTTTACTGTAATTGATCTGAAGGGCACTATCAGAGCAAAAGTTTGAAGCAGCTCTGAGCTGCTTCACTAGTCCTGTTCTTGTCTGGGATAACAGCACCGCATCGTCGGCGTACAACAGGGCTCCAGTTGCCCTGGATGCCAGCCGCAGGGGAATGAAATAATCGGAAGAGACTGTGGGGACCAAATCATTTAGATAATAGTTAAATAGACTAGGGGCTAACGTACATCCCTGCCATACCCCAACTCACGCAGGTATTTCTGATGTCAGTTCGCTAGTTAAAGAATCGAATTTTACTTTTAGCGTGTTATTTGTATGAAGAGCCCTAATAAAATAATACAGCCTTCTATCCATCATAGATGCTTCCATCTTTTCCCAAAGACCATTGCGGTTGACTGAGTCAAAAGCAGCCTTTATATCTATAAAGGCTGCAAACAGTTTGCCATTCAGTCTAACATACTTTTCCACAAGATGTGTCAATACCAAGACCTGGTCTACCGCTGAGCGCCTCCCCTGAAACCCTGCCTGTTCTATGACTAGAATCCTCTCCTTATGTAGCCAAGCTTCAAATCGTTTTGCCAGATATTTTGCATATAGTTTCCCTATAACCGATAATAGGCTTATTGGCCTATAGTTTGCCACATCGGTTTTAGAGCCTTTTTTATATATTGGAACTACTATAGCCAGCCGCCACTTACTAGGTATAACACTCTCCTCGCTAATCCTTGTAAATAGGGCTGCCAGGAAGGGGCCCCACCAGTCTTTTCCAGTTTTCAGGAGGTTAGTGGGAATATAGTTGGGACCCGGGGCTTTACCAGATGACAGGTCTTCTATCATTTCCTCTACTTCGCCTGAGTCTACTGATGGCCAGCTAGGGGTGTCGTGAATACTAAATGGGATGTGTTTGTCAGGTTTATGTTCCACTTGAGGAATAGTCAAGGCTAGGGCTAATAACCTAGAAGCACCTTCAACCTTTTCTTTAGTGTAGACTAGCTACTAGTTAGCCAATACTGGCCCTAGAGTTCTCAAAAGGGGTGACTTTGACTTGCTATATATAGTCTATGGTAAATGTTGAAAATAAGCTATCAAAGTATCTAATAATAACCACTTTTCTCAAATGTAGATACATCCTCAGTCGCAAGCAACCTAGGTTAGATTGGAGCCATTGACCTAAGGTTGAAAGGCTTTGTATCCCAATCCACTTAGCTATTCACTCTCCTGACAAAACCCTGAGAAAATCCTTTCTCAAGGATTTCTGGAAAGTTGTAGTTATAGACTTGGGTCTGTTGCAGAAGCTCTAAAACAAATGTGAAACTAATGAAATTGTCATCATACGCTTCAAAGAACTCATAATTTTTCATCTCGTTCAGTCTGTGAATTGTCTGTATCTCAAACTGATAAGTGCTTAGAGCTACTGCCACACTCTGGCGCATTTTACAAACTTCAGCGTTTTAGCCAAACTCTGTTTCACTCTTCTGTACTTTCTCTTGTGTTGCTTTTTTCTAACACAGCGAAATAATTAGATGCTGTTGCGGGGTACAAATAAGCTAGAATTGAAACAAATTTGTAACTTTATATTCATGAATCAAATTTGTGTATTTCGTTACTGAAACGGATGCCCAAATTCAAATTTGTTTCTCCTGTGAAATTCAGACAACCCCTTACTTTGGCATTGCCTTTCACTATTCAGCATTTTAGTGGTTCTGAACTTTGGTGCATCATATGACATGGGTCATAATGTATAAGCTGTTAACTAATCAACAGCTTATACATTCCAAAAAGAATACAACAACAACCAGCCTGAGCCTGAGAACTTAAACAAAAAACAACAAATTTTTGGAATCTAGAAATGAATTCAATTCAGATGGGACCATGCAAAAAATAATAATGGTGAATTCATTGACTTCACAGTTTGCTTTGAATATTCACTGGAGCTCTAATGTAAACAACAGTTTCCTCTCATTATTTCATTGCTAAATGTTATTGACAAGTTATCGATTGTAGTTATTGCTAAAAGTTATCAATAACTTGTGAAAGTTATTGAGAAGTAGGTGCATGATTTCAGGAAATTTCAGGGTAGGAAACAAATTTCTGGGGAGGGGTATACACTGCATATGTCTGCCTACCTGACTGCTTTTCCTTGAGTCTGTGTTCTTATGAAGCTCAGCTGGGCTGCAAGGGGGCAGAGAGAGAGCAAACGATATGAGCAAAACCAGAGAGCCTGCCTTCTGCCGGGAACATACAGGGGAGGATGGTGTGGAAACCGTGGATGCAAGCCATTCTCCCCTTCCCCCAAAATCCAGGGTACCGATTCAAGAGATGGTCAGTGAATGTGCGGTAATAAGGAGACCATCTTTGGGATGGGCAAACAAATGAACGTGTGGGAGACAACAGTGGCTCCCCTAAAAAATGATGTATAGGTTGACAAGCTTAGGAAGCATTGTTCTTCTTTGAGGATCTCTGTGATTCTCACTCTTGGGATTCACTTCCTGCTTCGCAGGTACCGGAAAACCTCTTGTCAGCAGTATCCAGGCAGAATATGCCTGGAAAAGACTAGAACATGGTGAGGGCTCCGCCCCTCCACCCCCCTCCCATCCTGAGAAAAGCGCGTGCCCGCATCACGAGGGATGGGCTGGTATAAATAGGGGGAGGAGCCCTCACTGCCTCAGTTCCTTCCAACCGCGTGGCGTTGGAAGACCTCGCAGCACTAATCAGTGCTGGTCAGCAAAAAAAAAAAAAGAAGTGAGTTATTGGACTTGAGTGCTGCCCTAGCCCGCGGATTTTTATTTCCCTGGGCACGAACCACCCTTCGGGGTGACTGGGATTGCCCAAACAACCAGATTTTAAAAGGTGTAGCTCCTGTCCCGCTACACTGTCGATCAGCGACCAACGCACTCGCTGTTTAGCCTGCCTGGGCGAAGCCCATAATACTCAGATCTGCAGAGCTTGTTCAGTACTATCAAACAGGACTAAACGCGCTAGGGTGCTTCGCATGCAGGATATACTGACTAAAATGGCACTAGAAGATGGAGAAGAGGGGCCTCTTAAGCTCCCCACCTGGCACTCTACGGCATCGGTAATGGAGCCTGCACCGAAGGCTCCAACGGAACCATCACAGACTCCCGGCTCCAGCGGATCACTACTGGAACCAAGACCCACAGTACCTTCTCCGCCTAAAGACGACCCCGGGCGCCCAGTACCGCCCAACCCACAAGGAGTGGTACTGTGGTTTCCCGTGTGCGCAGCACCGCCCGCTCCACGGAATGGAGTACCCGACAGGCAGAAGGGGAAAAGAAGAAAAAAAGAAAGAAGAACTCTACACTGGACACATCAGAACGGACTGACATAGGAGACACGGCGACTCCCCAATTGCAGCACACGCAAGGAGAGTTAACCCCATCAGGACCGATGAGCGTTGTGCCAGAACAGCAACCTCTGCAACCGGCGGTACTGCCCTCATGGGCTGTCCCACCTTTGCTGCTCACCCTACCCGCCTCAGCACCCAGGGACACGCGCTCCTGATCACACAGACACTACTGTTCAAGATTGAGGTATCCCTGGTACCGGGATGAACGTGGAGCTAAGGTACCACAGGAAACATAGGTCCCGCTCGCCTTGTTCATGCTGCTCGCCCTACCGATATCCTAGAGAGCACCGCTATCATTATGCCTATACTCAAGGCTACTGCTTCTGATCCCGGAGCCCGTCACCCTACCTGGCCAGTGCAGACTTCGACTCGCTGGCCGCATGCAGGATTGGGGCATCCCTGTGTGCCACCATTCCCACCAAGGGCAGCACCGACATTGACCATCTCCCGCCCACCACCCTCAGATGCTGGTTCGGTACCGACCCTCCAAAACAGTGGAATGGGTGATACCAGAGCTTATACATTGGCGCCACTAGAGACGGCGGCTACTCAACCGCGAGAACACGCCCAGGAGGAAAGGTTAGCACCCTCTGGAGCCACAGATTTTCTGAGCTTACTGCTGGGGAACCCAAGGGACCAAGTGGTACCATCGGTACCAGCTCCTGCTGCAATAGTTTCCCCAAGGAGATCCGCATCTTGATCATCTTCCTCATCTTGACCATCTCTGGAGGAAGATGAAACAATATCTTCCCCTCCTCCTGACGCCATATTGGACCCAAATCTCTCCTTGGCAACCGAGGATTCCAAGGCCTTTCAGGCTATGCTATGTAGAATGTCATCTTCCCTCCCCAAACTCCCCACCAGGGTAGTAAAAAAGTCCCAAACTGGACCAATATTTGGGATCCTAGGAGTGGGTGAGTCGGGCCACATAATGCTCCCTGTGTTAGAACAGCTGATGGAACCTGCCTCAGACATTTGGAGCAAGCCCGCATCAGTGGCACCCGCTAATAAACTAGTGGACTTGCTGTATGCAGTTCCCAAAGAAGGGTCACAGATATTCCACAAGCACCCACCTCCTAATTCTCTTGTGATTGCTGCAGCGTCGGTGAAATCCCGAGCGGGAGGGGTGCAGACATCCCCATCAGATAGGGAGGGTAGGAGATTAGACATGTTGGGAAGAAAAATATTTTCTTCTGACTTCCTGTTGTTTAGGATAACGAATTATGCCTTGGCAATGTGTGGCTACCAACACTGGTTATGGTCAAAACTCAGTAGCACCACAGACCCAAACCAGATAGCTGTCCTCCAAAAAGAGGGCATGCAGATGACTCAATTTCAGCTGACTGCGAAGATGCATATAGCTGATGCCAATGCCCAAGGCATGGTGTCCACCATCGCACTCCGCAGGCATGCATGGCTCTGCTCCACTGCCCTGACACAAGAGAATAAGTCCAGAATAGAGGACTTACCTTTTGACTGCGAAGGGCTCTTCGCTGCGTCCGCAGACGACACCCTAAAAAAGATTAAAAGAAATGAATCAGACGGCCGGGTCTATAGGGATTATACAAGCCATCCATAAAAAATCCTACCCTACGCCGAACCCTTACGCCTTCTCACCTAGACAGCCACCCACCTACCACTCGTACAACTACAATGCTGGAAAGCAGTTTCAACAACAAACCCCTTTTCAGTATCACCAATCACAAGGGCCCCAGCAGTGTAAGGCCTTTACTCAACAGAGAGGTTGAGGCAAAACCTCCTCCAATTCATCCTTGGGACAGCAGGCAAAATCTCGTTTTTAATGAAACTTTGATCAAGGGAATTTATGAGGACAACCCCTCATTCCATGTCCACCTATTGCCTTTTCTACACCAATGGGAAGCCATCTCCACTGATCGCTGGGTCAGGGAGATTTTTCAGTTCGGCTACGCTATTCAGTTCCACTCCCCCCCCTTCCATTTCCTCCCCCCTCCCCCGGGGTCCCCTCCCATATCTCAAATACTAGTTGAGGTGCAGAAGCTTCTTCACAAAGGGGTCATTGAACCAGTCCCCAAGTCTGAGCTTAATATCGGGTTTTATTCTAGATTTTTTGTGGTCAAAAAGGACAAGGGTTTTCGCCCCATTCTAGACCTCAGACAACTTAATAAGTTTGTCTGCAGATTGAAGTTCCGCATGACTTCCCTACCAATTATATTTATGGGTCTCCAACAAGGCAATTGGCTAGCTTCCCTTGATCTACAGGATGCATATTTCCATCCGCCTGTCTCATCGCAAATACTTACGTTTTGTTGCAGGAAACCTACAGTTCCAATACAAGGTCAATTTCATATTGAGTGGGTGGAGGACAGGGGTATAGTTCTGTGCCAGCCACTGTTGAAGAGGTCTGATATGGAGACGTGCGTATGGTGTCACTGTCGTAGTGGATGCCAGTACTCCTTGTAGATGAAGGAAATGGCATATGGATCTGGTCAGTCGAGTCCGGAGACCATCTAGAACATGATCGATGGCAAGGAGTCTGTCTATCGGTAGATATGCCTTTGCATGGCAGGTGTCTAATATCACCCCTATGAAGGATAGGTGCTGGGAGGGGAGTAGATGTGATTTGGATAGATTGATGAGGAAACCTAGGTCCTTGAGCAATGACCTTGTCCATTGCAGATGTCTCTGAAGCTTGTGCTGTGATGTGGCTGCAATTAGCCAGTCATCTAGATACGGGAATATTCTGATTTTCATCCGTCGGATATAAGCAGCCACCACTGCGACGCATTTGGTGAAGACACGTGGAGCCGTGGACAGTCCAAATGGGAGACCCGCAGTGGTGGCCGCTTATATCAGACGGATGAAAATCAGAATATTCCCTCCATAAAAGTACACTTGGCGGCACTGTCGTCACGCCTACAACCAGAAGGACGGGAAACATTGTTTTTGCACTTATTTATGAGATCTTTCTGGAAAGGATTAGTGAACATGTTCCCGCCAAGGTCACAACCAACCCCCCCCAGTGGGACTTGAATCTAGTTTTATCAAAACTGATGGGCCCGCCCTTTGAACTTATGACCTCATGTTCCATGGAGAATCTATCCATCAAGACTGCTTTCCTAGTGACAATCACTTCTGCACATAGAGTGAGCGAACTGACTGCCCTTAGAGCCTCTCCCCCTCACACTACATTTCATAAGGATAAAGTCGACCTGCGAACTGATCCTGCCTTTGTTCCGAAGGTAGTTTCACCTTTTCACCTTAACCAGACAATTTCGTTACCAGCTTTCTTCCCAAAGCCTCATGCGTCATGTGCAGAACGAATTCTTCACACTTTGGACATCAGGAGGGCGCTAGCTTTTTACATTCACCGAACTAGAGTCATTAGGGCATGTGATTCCCTGTTTATATCTTATGGAGGCCAAAGGATTGGGGTTAAGATCACCTTGCAAAGATTTTCCAAATGGATTATCCTATGTATACAGAGATGTTATGCTTTAGCAAACAAAACACCACCCTTATACCTGAGAGCACACTCTACCCGAGCTATCACTTCATCTGTTGCTAATCTCCGGGGGATCCCGATCCCGGACATATGTCGAGCCGCCACATGGGCTTTGGTGCACACCTTTATGAAGCACTACTCACTGGACCTTACAGCCAGGTCAGACTCCCAAGTGGGAAAGGCGGTTCTGAATTCGCTGTTTGATTGACTTCCTCGACTCCCTCCTCCTAGAGGTAGGTAGGTATTACTCTCCCAAGAGTGAGAATCGCGGAGATCCTCGAAGAAGAAATAGAGGTTACTTACCAGTAACTCTGTTCTTTGAGATAGCTCTGTTTATTCTCACATCCTGCCCTCCTTCCCCTCAGTCTCGGATGGACATTGCTGGGGTCTTCTGAACCAGGGTTGGAAGGAACAGAGGCGGTGAGGGCTCCTTCCCATATTTATACCAGCCCATCCCTCGTGATGCGGGTCCGCGCTTTTCTCAGGATGGTAGGGGGGATGGAGGGGCGGAGCCCTCACCATGTTCTAGTCTTTTCCAGGCATATTCTACCTGGATATACTGACAAGAGGTTTTCCAGTACCTGCGAAGCAGGAAGTGAATCCCAACAGTGAGAATACGCGGAGCTCTCTCGAAGAACAGAGTTACCGGTAAGTAACCTCTGTTTCTTGTGTCCACAGAAGAAGCATTGTGTGCCAGGATTTGGCATCAGTGGATTTGTACCGGTTCTCCAGGGCTCCCAGGCACCAAGGCTGGTACAAGGATAAGGGCAAAGGCAACAACCTATATCTTCTGCCCTTCTGAGTGGTCCTGTAACCAGTGCACTGATTGTCTGCTAGGCTCTGCCATTGGATTGACTGGGAAATCCCATAAATACTTCCCGGTCAAAGGCCATCTCTTGTTCTGAGCTTCAGACTAAACAGTCACTCAGCTTGCCAAGGACTTCCATGACTCACCTCTTCACCACCTGACTAGTCTCCTCCTGCCACCTGTACTTCTCACAAGGTATCAACACCTGGTATGGACCTGACCATGCCCTTTGATCACCCCTTTCTGAATTAGATGTTCACCAATGGAAGCCCAATGCTGGATTTCTGAGCAGTGCTCTGGCATTAGTTCACTCCTACCTGAACCCCCAAACTGGGCACGTGACACTCTATGAGGAGTGACAGCGCTAGCTTTCTTATTCTAACCTTCAACTGATGGCAGTTAATTTTCCAGGCTTTTTGTCTCTGTAACTTTACAAGAAGACTGGTGGGTTAGGATGAGTCATCTGTGATATCGATTATGAAAACCAATGCTTTCAGTTACTATGGAGCTAGCCTAAACGTAGACTCTCAGCTGAGAGGTGAAAGGCTTGGTAATAGAATTTCCATGTTCCACGTTTCTCCCACCCTTTCCCAGCATAGCCTTGGGAGTGCCACAGTGCCTTCAAAGTGCCACAGCATCATAACGGTCCAAAGGGAAAGGGGGCACATCAGAAACAGTGCAGGGCAAATGGGCATTTGCTGTCCTTTCTAGAGGGGTCGTGCTGACTTCCATAGGGGATGGGCCCATGTCAGAAAAGGGACAGGAGATCCTCTTTACCCCACCTCTTTTTTTTATGTTCCCCCATCTCAGCCTAGCCCAGGGAAATATAGGGTCCGCCTGGAATCTACAGATTCCGAGTCAAAACCAGAGAGATGGTAACCCTCTGGCAAATGAATACTTTATTGATACTCCTAGCAGCCAAGTCCATGGTCTCCACTCCCACTGGCTTTCTCTTGCCTGATTCAGTCACTGGTGCCATTCAGTCAGTTCTTTGCTAGTGGTTATCACAGTTGTTTCCACATATTCTAATGAATATGACACCACAGATCTTGTATTTCCTCATTACTGTATATAAGTGCCGCAGAGGATAATTTCTAATTAGCTGATGTCTTTTTTTCAACCACCAGCAATGATGGGAGATAGTGCAAGGGTAATTTAGTGCCCAATCCAGCCTTTCAGTTGACTGTGGGAGTTAGAACTGGGTCTGAATTATGTTTTGAAGGTATTTATGAGTATCTATGGCTAATGTATTCTCTCTCGGGAAGAATTTTCATAGCATGGTTTTTTTTATTTCTAATGTTTATACATAAGTCTGCTGAAGTGCCAAAAATTCCAAAGGAGTTTTTGAGGATATTCTGTGTTGTTTTGGGATTTAATTTATTTTTTCCTGAATAAACTTTTTTTTTAATAAATATGTAACTGGATAGGATTGATGCAGTGTTCTTTAGCTGGAACATATTCATAATATGTATGTATGCATTTATAAACACATTCCCTAGTTTTGCTATCCAGACATTCAGGGGAAAAGAAACTTTCTGGTAAGTGACTTTATCATGTAATTGTTTTTAAAGGGTTTGCTCTCTCTGTGTGTGTAAGACCATGGAAGAGGCAAACTGAAATAACTACTTTGATTTAAATAGACCAAAGGAACTACTTCACTTCGGTAGCATTTAGATGGATAGTGTAAACTGAAGTAACTATTTCGATTTTAATTAAATCAAAGTAACCACTCCACTTTGGTAGCATTCAGATGAATAGTCTAAACCAAAGTAGTAGTATGTCAGTTTCCTCCCTAACTAAGAAGTAATGATCACTGAGCCATGACCACTACTCTCACACTCATAAGTGTTCACACAGTCAGTTACTTTGGGTGGAATCCACCAGATGGTGGCTCTGATTAGCTTTCATCAGGTGTGTTCCCGCGTACAGGTTAGGTATCTGCCGTGTGGCCTCCACATGGCCACCACAGAGCCTTCACTCACAGCCCAGGGCCATCCTGGGCCCACTCTGTGGGCCAATCAGAACAAATGAGTGTCTGTGTCTCGTAAACTAGACTCACTCGTAGCCTCGCCGGTATCCAGATCTGCCAGCACATAGAGTCCCGCCGAGCACGCCCAGCCAGTTTGTTTATTTATCTATTTATTTATTTGCAGCTCGGGGTGGCTAACAACAAAATAAAATATACAATATCACACAACAGGTTAAAACATCATAAAATAATAATACCAACAGTAGTAATAATAAACAAAAACCCACCCCAACCCTCGCCAACATCCCCACCCTTCCCCACCCTCACCCCTCTCCGTCGCCAAATGCCTGTTGGAACAGCCAGGTCTTGCAGTTCCTATGAAAGGTCGGGACTGAGGTCCAGGGCCAGACGGGCCCCCACTGGGAGGGAATTCCAAAGGCGCGGTGCGGCCACCGAGAACGCCCTATTCTATGTGGCCCCCCGGGAAACCTGGTTGAAAGGTCGGGAGGGAGACTGCACGTGGGAGGGAGATCTCTAGAATGCCGCTCAGCTGAGAGACAGCCATGGGGAAGGCGATCATTAGCGCCACTGGTGGAGGCTGCCGCAAGCACATGAAATACAGGCAAGGGACTGCCTGTTTATTAGGCTGGATGCGCTAAACATGTGATTGGGGGTTGCATGGAACAAACATGGAATCCAGTAGGCTATTATCATCTTTGGTAACACCCACTGAAAAGGGAAGCATGTATTCTTCTTTTCCTACCCTCAAATAACTTTGTGTTAGCGCTCTGTTTGTGTAATTGCTTCAGGAGTAAAACAGTAGTGAGACCCAAGTACACTGAATTAACTGTTTTTCAGAATGTGGCCTAAGATAGAGAAAGAGAGAAATCTATGTGTGGTAGCTCAGTCTGGAGAAATGACTAAGTGACTCTTTATTCTCTACCTAGCCTTCCCAGTACACTATAGTATTTTACAACGTGTTTTAAACATCCATTGGCTTTAGTCAAGTGTAGATATGGCATTCAATGTGCAGGTGTGCCAGTTAGGCCTCTTTAATGATAATTTACCTCAGATATTGACCAGAAACACACCCCACCACTTTAGAGCTGGGGCCTGCACACAGCTGCGCCAACGTGCTTTGCTTGTGACCTGCAACAACCCATAGCTATTCAAATTCTGGGACCACATCCCTTAAGTGGAGAGACTGCCAGTCGGACCAGATGAAAGTGTGGCCTGTGGCTCTATTGTGTTGTGCGCCAATACACGTGAGATCAGGGGAGCGCTGGGACAAACCTTTTGCTGCTTTCTCTGCTTACAAAACCACAAATCCGGAGCTACTTTTCTGAAGCTGTTATATGTGTGTAAGTTTTAAACCCCGAGTTAAGCACAAAAGCAGGTTTTAAATACATTAAAATATTTTATCCAATTATTTGTTTTGACCAATTGACCACAATATTAAAAATTCAATCATGGAGCAGCTGACAAGTGCGGTTGCCTAATTTTATTTGAGAGGTTTTTTTTTTTCTTTTTCCATTTTTCCATCCTGTTAACGCTGCTGCTTGTGCCCAGACAGTAATGGGCTGCTTGTATGCCCACGACTGTTATGATCATGTAAATTTATTGGTGCTTAGAAGAAGCGAGCTATTAAAACATTACAACAGCCATTACAGCCAGCCTCGTGTTGGCTTTCGCTCCCAATGAACATATGCTTCCGAGTGAATGCCTAAACTCTTATTTATGGATTTAATTTAATATGCGGAAAGAATTCAAAATTAAATTTTGTGTCTGCCTCCAGAGAGTGTCAGTGTATAATAACATGGTAATTTTTACACATCTTTATGAGAAATGGGAAAATTAATTCTTTCTGACAAGTTGTAATTATTCGACTTGGAGCAGTTGCAGCTGAGCAGTTTGCATGCCTGTTGTCAGTTGTTGTGCAGTGCAAGGGGAAAACGTGGGGATGGAGATATATTGTGTGTCTGAGAGTTTTAATAGCTTCTGACATTTTTGCCCTGCCTATTATCAGGGTGCTCTTTAAAGGAGTAGGGTATAATCTGTTTTACTGCCTGGGACACACAAGACTTGCAGTAGCCCAAGCATCAGAAGGCAAGAGGATTATTTTCATCCGTGTGAAGTCGAGGAGAGGATTCTCCAGATCACTTTGCAAATTAATAAAGTTGAAAGTAATGTGACACCTTCTCCTCGGCTTTGCCTTCACCTACTGCTACCTGCCAAAATGCACACGCAGGCTTAAAAAAACTCTTGTGTTTATCTTCCACATGGACAAACCCTATGGCTGATCCTGCTAAGTGTTTCATGCTCTTAACTTCCATCAAAGTCAAGGGTGGTATCGGTTTGTTCAGCACTTCTCATGTGACTGGACCCTCTGTAAGTTATTAGCCTTCTACAAATAAGAACATTTAAAAGACATCAAGAGCTTCCGCGGCCAATATTTTCATTAGGGTGACTTGGTAAGAGAGAGCTTAAATTCCCTTTCAGAACTTCTAGCAGAGGGAGGGCGTGTTTGTTAAGCATAAGCTCCAGTCGTCATTGCTTGCGTTCGATAAGGAGGAAATCTAGTTAAGTGGCTGAAATGTATATTAATGGATCTGTGATCATTGTCTGGTGGTGGGTGCTGCTCCCTTTCACATGGTCCTTTAGTGTTAGGAACAAAGAGCAATACTTCGAATGCTTAGAATGGGAGGTGGGGACTCCTAAAAGAGAAACCACGCTTGTCACAAAGAAGGCAGTTTGAAATTTACACCTTTTGACTTAGATTAGCAGATGAGAGTGTTCAGAAAGTGGCACTGTTTCCTCGAAGTCAGCAATGATCCAGTGTTAGGAATATTGTGCTAATACCCTCTTTTGGCTTTTAAGAATCCCTTGGCAAAGGATAGGCTCTTCCAAAAATAAAGATATTACACCTTTGTTTTGTTTCCAATGCTTTGCAAACAGTACGAGGTTGTTTGTTAACTAAACCTTGGAACATGTTTTCAGGGGGTTATGACGATCGGAAAGAACTGCTAACTATCTGTGTCCATACAAAATCATCTTAGTAGGTTGAGGGACTGATGGAATTGACACTCTCCAAGTAAATACCTAAACAGCAGTCAGAAATCTGGTATTTGTTGTGAAGAGTTGGGATCTCTGTGCTGCCATTAAGCAATGTATGCAGTGGGAGTGTATAAAAGTAAGGGTCAGTGTTATGCAGGGCCAGTAGGGGCCATAGCTTGGGCCCTGTGATCGGAGGGGGCCCCGTAGAGAAGCCAGTTCTGGTAGCCTGGATGGGTTATTTCTGTGAGGCCTTCTCCACGTCTGGGACTCTCAGCCCCTAGGGTGGCAGTTTCCCATGGGGCTCGGTTTCCCCCTCACCTCACATCCTGTTGGTGGTTAGTGCCAGATTGTCAGTTGTTAAAAAGGTGAGACTTAAGTTTGTTGGGACAAGCAGGCCCCAACTTTTATTCTCACCCTGGGCCCCATAAATTCTAAGGTTGGCCATGATAAAAGTTGAGTTGCTCCTTTTTTTAACCTTTTCAGTTGCTCCTTTTCTAACCTTTTTATTCACTGTGATTGCTGCTCCAACAGCTAGTGCTGAAATCTATTTGATCAACCAATACTAAAACTCCTTGGAAGCATTAAGTTCTTTTCCTCTAGTGGTGAGAAAGGGAGCCTTTCAAAAGTTTCAAAGTCATGACAGCAAGTTCGATTATTAGGAGTTCTTTCGTTTCATATCTATGTTCTCTGTATCCATTATTCTCGACCATTTGGACGTGATCAGCTGGGAGGTCCTGGGATGATCTTAGGTGACCTACCTAAGGCAGGGCCACAGAGGCGGGGCTGGAGCTGGATGACGCAATGGCAACGGAGGCTGCAGCAGGGATGGGGAAGCAGCATGCCAGAGGGTGCCAGCGCTCATGGAGCAGTTTGTGTGGGGCCATCCCCAGCTAATTGTCTTGAGGGAGAAGAGAATGTCTGGTTTCTTTCTTGTGGGTGTTGTTATTACGTCTGCTTTTTTTGGTTTCTGCCCGCAGTTGCACTTTTGTGGGTTTGTCTTCTTGAGCGATTGTCCCACTCTTGCTAGCCTGCTTTTCTGGGCACTGCTTGGTTGGCATAATGAAGTGGGTGCACTGCTGATGGTGGGCCATGCTGTGGCTTTTTTTGACTGTCTGCACACAGTTGCACTGTTTGGGTTTGTTGTCTTGAGTGATTGTCTCACTCTTGCTAGCCTGCTTTTCTGGGCACTGCTTGGTTGGCATAATGATTTTAAAGTGGGTGCACTTTGAAATCATTAAAGGAAAGAGTTCCAAAGTTCTGAGTTTCGGGGATTTCTGAGGTCTGGAGTTCTGAAGGTCGGGTCCTCGGACAAAGTTCCAAAGTTTGGCTGAGTACCCAGACTGGGTACTCAGAACTTCAGAACTCGAGCTGAGTACTTAGATGGCCTGTTCAGTGAAGCCCTAGGACTGATCAAAGACCCAGGTTCCCCAAATCCCGAGCGTACCCCTTAAACCTCCCTGCCCCTAACGTCTATGTGGTCCTTGGAGCTTGTACTAATTTTCAAAGTGGCCCCTAGGAAGGAAAATGTCCCCCACCTCTGCTTCAGAGCCCTTAATCCCTGCCATGCCTTGTGCACTCAGTCCAGATGGGTTCTGGTTTCTTTAAAATAAAAAATGTTTTAGTGGGACTTGAACACAAAGAGATTGAGAATCACTGTTTTCTATTATTGTCACTGATATGACCACAAAAGCAAACTGTGTGCAAGAAAAGGGGGAAGTTGTTTGAGCTACAGAAAACCCCCCACATCTTTCCTTGCTCCCCGTGACTAATCATCTTGAGCTGTTTTTAGGTGTGCGCGGCAGCGCCCGCGCTTGTTTACCAAAAGACCCGGCAGCCCGATTTACACGTGACGCCACCGCTGAATACGCGCATGCGCGGACGATGCACATCCATTTCCGGCCGCGAACTGATCAGGTCGGCGATCGAGGCCGGGCATATGCGGCCAGAAATGGATGCGCATCGCCCGCGCATGCGCCTATTTGTCTTCGTCACGTGTAAATCGGGCTGCCGGGTCTTTTGGTAAACAAGCGCGGGCACTGCCGCGCACGTCTAAAAACAGCTATGGTGACTGTAGGATACAGTCTGGGATCCTAGACAGCATATAGGAGTGTTTTTTGATAGTGGCAGATTCATGAGAGTCCATCCCAGGGTTTGAACTAGACTGAGAGGTAGTGGGGCAGTCTGGAGGAAGCTAGGTTTTGGTTATGCTGTGTTTGAGCTGGGAGCCGGAGAATTAAATTGCCTGCCTGTTTTCAGCTAAGGAGACTACACAACCCTGGACAGGCTATAGCATCATCATCAATTATTAATTATTATTATTATTATTATTATTATTCTACGTGTCCCACCAAGTCCAGTAACTTAGATCATGTATTAAGTTTTCTGGTTTGTTCTGTTTATTTCCCACACTTCTAATATAATCATGGATGCTGGCTCCATAACATCGTAGTATAGAATGGGGTGGGCAAGGTTTCCTAATCCTGAGAACCACATCCATTTACCACAGTGGGGTCAAAGAGCTGCATGTGGCTTGGTATCTGTTTGCTGCCTTGGAACTCTATCTGTTGTTTCTTTTTTCTTCCAAAGTCAACAGCTCCTCTTTATTCCTGTATTTCAGGCATTTTATTATAATTGCCCTGGGAGGTTCTGTGTCCTTTGGTTTGGCATGCAGGAATCTCTGGGGCCTTTCAATTTCTGTGTTATGGAGTTGATTCTGTTCAGGAAAATTCAAGCTGAATATCTCCTTTAAAAGTTCCTGCATTCCTCCTGTTTCTGATCCCTCCTTTACTCCCATTATGCAGAGATTCCTTCTCCTGGACCTGTTTCTAGGTCTTCGTATTTTGTAAGGAGGTAATTCACAGTTTCCCATAGTTTGGCAACTTGATTTTCTGTGCCACGGGCCTGACCCTCAATAATAGTAGAAATACGTTCTTCTGCTGTTTCTAGACGTTTGTTCATAGCCTCCATCTTTTTATTCCCCTGCTCTATCGCGGCTTTTACTTTATTAAATTCTGAGACAAGTTTGTATCTGTCATTTTGGCCTTCTGTTCTGTTCGCTTTAATTTTGGCTAGGATAAGCACCAAGTTATTTTGTTTGTTTTCTGGCACCCCCAAGGCTGCGTGTAGTGCTGCGACCGCCATGTTGTTTCCACTCATCGCATTTTCCTGAGAGGCCTCTGGTGTTTTCCTCTGCTGGCAATATCTTGTCATCAAGACTTTGTCAGTGGCTCTTTTTGCTGGGCCCATGCCCTGATGCATTGGCAAGCAGTGTTTTTTATTTTTATTTTTGGCTGCTCTTGCTTTGGGGCACATTTAGCAGGGTTGCTGGCAGTGGTGTAGTGGAGCAGGAACGCGGGAGAACGGAGCTCTGGAACTTTTCCTGTGGCCCCCCTTAGCAGTCTTGGAGGCTTTGGGGGGCTCTCATGAAGAGCTCCTGAACTTTTAAAATTACCACTACACCACTGGTTGTTGGGAGGAGCGGAGTCCGCATGCTGCTGATTCTCGTGCATGCTCAGTGTGTTCCCCAGTATTGGTGTCTAATGTAATAAATTTCTTCATGTAATATCTTCCATTTTAAGGCATTCAGTTAATAAATTAAACCTCAGACTATATCACATGATGGTAACTAAATACTTTTTCTGTTTTGGTAACTAAATACTTTTCCTGTTTTTCAGATCTCAAATTGTAGGAGACAGTACAAGTCACTGACTTGTCCTAGACAGAACAGAAAGTCAGTAGTGGAGCCAGAAATTGAGCCTATGGGCTCAGTAGAGATGAAGGGATGACATGGAGCCAACTGCGGATCCCTGATGGTTTGCCCACCTGATATGAGTGTTCTAGTGTTAGGGACATGGTGATAATACCCTCTTTATAGTTAAAGAGCAGGCAAGAACTCTCTGACTGTGAAGGTTAGGTTGCCGTAGCTTTGCTCCACTGCAACTTCTATCTCCCCTTCCTGCTCCATTTCTAACACGGCACTTCCCACTCTTACACCATTTGGTGCAGTTCCAGTAGAAGAGGCCGTGATGGTGGTGGCAAGGCCAGTATTTTGCCAGCCTAGGTTGGTTCACACTAAGGAAGGCCTCCATGGGGTTTTCTCTTGGTGGCTTAAGTTTATTTTGTGTGAAAACGCACTGGCAAATCACTCCCTAGGAAAGGATATCTTCTGTTGAGCTGTCTACTGATGGTGAGAACGTGCAAGCTTTCAGGCCACTCAGGGCCCTTTTTTAGTCACACAATAATGCAGAACTATAGACTGAGCAACTATAGCACAGCTCTCTCCTGCGTTTGCTCAGTCTATAGTTCTGACTTGTTACATGCCGGAAGAAGGGCCCTCTATTGCCCAAAGACTTGCATATTCTCGCCCACAGTAGTTGGACCAAGTAAAGACATAAACTGAACTACTTGGTCTCCATCCCTTATTTTTGGGACCAATACAGAACGTCCCTGCCCCCATCTCTAGACTACCAAAGAAACTTGAAGGGCTCTGTGTGTCTTTACACAAACACCAGTTGGTCCAATAAAAGATATTATTCCAACCACTTTGTCTCCTTGTCCATAGCTTTAAACACAGCACTTTCTTCCTCTTTGGCAGATGACCATGGTGGAGAAAGAAACAAAAAATCAAAACAAAAACAGTGTTCGGAGGCTTGACTCAAATAAGCAACCCAAAATTTGGATTTTAATTTAAAAATAAATACATAAAAATAAATCTGAATTGCTTCACCCCTTTTAAAATTGCTTTGAATGTTTTTTGAAAACAGTCTCTCTTTCACGAGTTTTCCTGCACTTCCGGTTTCCAATCCGACTTTATCCAGGCTGTGAGTTCTGCCTTTCTTTGCACCATCCCCTCCCACCCCCCGCTTGAAAGGCAGTGGAGTTTAGATGACTGACCACATGACTGGAATGATTATATGTGTCACAAGGGAAGTTGTTGGGAGCCGAACACTTTTGAAAGATAAATGGTACGTTAGCGATAAACGCGAACGTGGTGTGTCTATTTCCAGTTGCAGGGAGAATCACAAAACACAGACACACACCCGGTTAAAATGTAATGATTTTAGGAAGTTACCAAAAAAGGTTTTGATTTTTCTGTTAGCAAGCCTTGCCAGCATTTAGGAACAAAGGCTAGGTACATATTTTTATTTAAAGTAGGTCTAGACCAGATCTTGGGCCTTTTCCAACTCAGTATTTGTGAACGTGTGGCTCCGGATCTGGATCAAACCCTCTGAAGCTTGGGTTCTGCCATGATTTTATTTCTTAAAACCTCTTGTAGGCAGATGGCAACGTTTTTATGCCATTCCAAGTGTGGCTCAGATAGCATTTCCTTCTTCCTGTTCTATTCTCCATTGCTCCATATCGGAACGTGATTGTAATCATCATATCCCTATCTGTATCTTGCTCTCTCTGTTGGTTTTAATTAGGTTGTAAAACAATTAGTTACCACCGTGTCTTTTTTCCAACTCCCCCAGTGAGCCTTGAGCTGTTTGTTCTCTTTGGGCCTGGAGGAGGGGGCCCTATAGTCTTCTTGCTTTATTTACAGCAGGGTGAAGGTCAGATATAAACAGGTTTTGTTCTTGTGCTGTTGCTTTCTTTTGTGACCTATCCTGCATTGTTTGGCTTTTTTCCTCCCTCATGCTTTGAAGTGCCGCACGCCAGGTGTTCCTGTTCTGAATTACACATGAAAGGACCACATCCCTGGACTAATTAACTAGTAAACTGCACCCGCCTCCCTTGGGTTTAATTGATGCTGCTCTTAAAAGGGGAAACCAGTTCCTTATTCCCCCTGATTTCACACCATATCCATGTCCTCTTATTCTCTCCCTAAATGCGGGGCATCCCACTAGTTAAGATGTCTTTTCATACCACAAGCTGATAAAACAATTTACCTGTATATAAAAAAATAAACATTAAAAAAAATTTTTTCCCCTTTTCTTTTTTACTCTCCCTCGTTTATATCTGATTGTTTTAGCCGCTCTGTAGAGGGAGAATGATCTACTTCCTTAGAGAAGAAAGATCCAGCATCTGACTGCTAATTACTTTACTTGATTGTCTTGACCCAACAAAAGCGTTAGTCTGTGTGGGCATGCTCAGCGTACAGTTTCTTTCCTGGAGCAACATGTTTTGTGGTAGACTGAGTAGAAAGATATTTATTTGGAAAACTGCACAGAGTTCTTGGTCCTTCAATAATGGGAGAGAAACAGGGACTCCACACCTCCCAGCAGTGCCTATTGACCAGGGACAGTCACTCTTCGGGTGTTGTGCTGAATCTCACTACCCCTGCCTTTGCTTGGGAAGCTGAACACCAGGTGAATCCTGGCAGTAGGATCTAATACTTAGTAGTTATTCTGTAAGTAATTAGATGATTGGTAAGAGATCGCTGTGTGATTTATCAGACTCAGAGGGGAAAAAAAGTTATTTGCCAAAGAAGTGGGTAACGTTCCATTTTCAAAGTATCAGATTTAAAAATAAAACAAAAATCAGGAGGTCTCATTATTGACACCCCATTGAATGATGCACAAAATAAAGGAGCAGATTCTCCGCTGGTGTAAATTGGCCAAGCTCTGCTAAAGTCAGTGGAGGTTTGCCAATTTACACCTATGAAAGGTTCTTCACTGTAGCGACCTGTCTTTACTGTAGAGGATGTAGTTCGTGTTTTTGTTTACACTCTAATAAGGTTAATCCTTTTCTTTTTTTAAAAAAAAATCTATATTTTTTATTTGTAAAGGAATTCTTTACTTAAAATTGTATTAGAGGATTATTATTATTTTTTTTAAAAGAGAACTTTTAGATGCTTTCACCTGTTTCCCTCCCCCCCCCCCTCTTTTTATGTCAGTGATGTTTTCTGCTTAGGGCAGATGCAAAATGAAAACCCTAAAAAGGCATTTTATTGCCAAAAAGCACTGGAATAATTCAAAGCACCTCTCTCTAAATCATTTGTGAGTGTCTCATCAAAAGAATAGCATATGATTTTATTACTACAGATCACATTTTTAGACCAGTTGTCATAAACTTCCTTATTCCTAGCTGTTTTAACCCTTTCACAATCTATCAACCTTTCCTGCCAATTCTCTGGAGCTATTCCTTCCACTTCTACTCCGGCTGCGTTCCCACCTGCAATGGCAGTGGGAGGGGCGAGGGAAGACGCTGCAGCATGGAGGAGCTGGCCGACGGGAAAAGAGCCGGTGCAAATGGGGATCTGCCGCGGCTTCTCTCGCGCATGTCAGGGCGCAGAATCCTGCCTTGACATGCGCGAGAGAAGCCGCGGCAGATTCACATGAGCTCTTTTCCCGTTTGCTGGCTCCTCTGCGCTGCCGTGTCTTCCCTCGCCCCTCCCGCTGCTGCCACTGCTGCTGCAGGTGGGAACACAGCCTCAGTTTTCTCACTGATTGTGAGGTGTAACCTTTACATTGTTGCCTTTTTGTAGACACTGGGTGTTTGTAAATGAGACGCGCTCACGCATGGACACTCACCATCCATGGAGAGGAGGAAGTCTCATTTGAATACGGGTGCATGAGGGGTGCTCCCATGACCCCCGCACTGTGCACCCAGTCCACGCATGGGGCAGTCCGGGAAAAGCTGGAGTGCCTCATGCAGGGATGGGGTGTATGGTGTGTGGACGGGGCAGCTGTGTGTGTGGCTGCTTGTTTGAAGTGCTCCCCTATGCATGATGCCTGTGCACCCACCCCCCTGCACTGATCATCCACCACCCTGTCTCATTAAACTTCTAAAAATACCTTTGTTACTCACAGGGTTGCCTGCTCAAAATTTCAAAAAGACGGAAAACTTGATTTGTGGGTTCAGTTTTGGTTCAGTTTGTGAGGTTCAGTTCAGTATATGGAGGTGTGGTGTTCAGAAATAACAGAACACCACACCTCCTACCATATTTTGATAGGATAGGACATCGTGGCCGTTTTTACATGGACAGGGGTGGGGGGGGGAATGGGTGTTTCAGCACGGTGGGTGGAGGTAGGTGTGTCCCTTTACACGGACACCCACCCACCTCCACCCATTTCCAGAGGGCTCCGTTGGTGGAGATGGGTGGGTGATGGGTGAAGGTGGGTGTTGTGTGAGAGCGTGCATGCACCCCCACCCATCCTACTCGGTGTTCACATGGGCAAATACCGAGTGGACACCCATCCCCCCCCCTTGACCGCCGGCCGTTTACACAGACAACTCCTCCCTCCAGCACATCCGCCTGAACACCGAGCGGGGCGGGGCGTCCGTATAAAAATGGCCCATATTTTGTTCGGTTTGGGCACCAAACTTTAAGAAAGACGTTGATTGAAAAAAGATGAGAGCAACTAAGATGATAAATGGAATGAAAGATAAACCATATTGGGAAAGGCTGAAAGAACTGGGCATGTTTAATTGAGAGAAAAGATGGCTACGGGCTGACATAATAGCAGTTTTCAAATGTCTAAAAGGATGCCACAAAAAGGATGGCGAACATTTGTTCTTCAGTGTTGCATGGGAACTGGAGGTGCTACCTGAGGCTGGCGCTGTAGTGGCTAGAGGACAGCGCCTGAAGGCCTCACACTTGGGCTTGGGAATGGCTAGGCTATCCCAAAGCCTAAAGAGCCTACCACGGCAAGAGGCAGGAGCTGGGGTGAAGCTCTGAGTCAGTCCATAGCCAGAACACTACCCCTGGTAGAAGAGGCACCTGGGCCAGAGGGTTGTGCCGGCAAAGGGCCTATAATGAGAGAAACAAAGGGATGATTAGGTACAGCTTGGGAAGGGGACTCTCCCCAGGGGAGAGAAAGTGGAGTATGAATGGGCAGGATTAGGTGTGGACTGCTGAGTTTTGGAGGGGATTAAGGTTATATATGATATATGCTGGAACCCAGCAATGAGGAGGGCTGCCTACTAGATGAGACCCGTGTCAGAGGGTTGGTACCTGACCAAGGGGTCTCTATGGGCTGGGAATAAGGACACTGGGAATGGAGGATCCGGTGTGGCGTGACTCCTTGGGTGGCATCTTGCCAGTACTCTCCCAGGCAGGCACCTCCCTGCCCTGTCAGACTGCCATATATTGAAATGTTTGCCTATAAAATGGCTTGCTGTTGGCTTTTTAAAAGTGAACTTACAATTCAGTCGAGTACAGATTATAAACCTGCTGATGCTGACTTCCTAGTCCTAGGCTTCTTTTTGTTTTGATTTGTTTTTTTGTTCCTGTGACATCATAAGTGGAACACGTGTAGCTCTCGGCTCCCATTGGAGGCATTGATTGGTAATTTAATTTATTTTTAAAAGAAGACCTAAATTAAATGTTATCTTAATCAGCAATAAAAATGTATTCTCTCAATTACTTGTTTCTGTGTCTTATTAAAATAAGTAAATAGTTTCACTGAGTATTGTTGTAATCGCTTCCTCCCTTTATTTTCATTTCCTTACTTGTCATCATCTCCCGGTAGCAGCAGCTGTAAAACAGATCTTTCAACAGCCTCGCTAATTGTGTGGAAATTAATCTGATTTTTAAAAACCTTATTGATATACAAGCTTGTGTGCCGCAGCGTGTATGGGCCTATGCTTGCTCACTGTCTATCCCGATCCCTTCCTTTGCATCTCAAGTCAATCTCCTGTACTGAGGGGGCCATGATTACCTATGGCATTTCTAAAGGGTCAGATCTCATTTCTGCATTCCCGCTAAGTGTATTTCGCACCTATAAAAAGGCAACAAATATTATACGGTGCGTATAGACTGCAGCCAAAGGCCCTTTTTACACTGGTGGCACTCATGTTTGAACACCCAGAAATCTGGGTGTTCATGCATGGATGAGTCTCGCGGCAGGTGGATGTGCGTGTGTGCTCCCGCGCACATGCATGCACACCTACCTCCACCCATCCCCCATGCACCGAGCAACTGGCGAAAACAGCGGTTGCTCCGTGCATGTAGATGGGTGGAGGTGGGTGTCGATGAGTGTGCGCCCGTCTACACCCTCTCCCCACCCGCCGCACACGGACCGCGGCTCACATTGACCCTTCTGTGCCGTGGCCTGTGTAAAAAGGGCTAAATTCACCATCGGGCAGGTGCTGTCTACTTGTGTGGTTGGCTGTGGGACCCTGAAGAGGTATTTTTCTTCCCTCATGGTCTATTTCTCAGTTGGATTACCACAACATTTTCATACACCTAACCTGCATGGCTTTTGACATGCAAGTTGCCCATCAGCCTGTTATTAAAATGGCCATGTCCTTAGAAGGGGCTAGCAGCACCAAGTAGATATCCCCTTTGGAGTGTTTATGTCAAACTGTCTCCATCTAGTGGTCAAACACCATTAGGAAATTTTATGCAAGATATCACTATTAAGGCTGTCCAGCTAAGCAGCAATGGTTGGTGGCTGACGCAGGAGCAGAGATCCCTCTGTGAGGAAGCAGTGAGCAGGCACTGTAGTGGTGCCTTGCGATTTTATAATGATGGGGAAATAACTTAAACTTGCTTACATCTCTCTACTCCCGTTCCTTACTATTAAGAATATGACTGCTTGCCACATAATCAAGAGGTCATGCAACCAAGTGAGTGAATCAAAAGTACTAATCTAATTTAAACAGAATTCTTTAGTACTATTTAGGTAATGCATCAGTCCTAAAACCATTTAATCCAGAGCAGCCCAACTGAAGTAAATAGGATGATTCAAGAGTAAACAGTTTCAGGATTACAACCATAGGTACCCATCAACTTCCCCTGGAAGACAATGGGGGAGTTCAACTGCACTGCTCTTTGAATAAAGTCCTTTAAAAATCCCATGCACAATAGCCTTTTCTGACTGTGCCTGCCAGTGAAATCAAAAGGAATTCTGCATGTAACAGAACTTCAAGCTTGGACCCTCAGTAATTATGTTTTATCTCTAACTACGTTGTTGTTGTTGTTGTTATTTTATACCAATCTGACCATTGTTGTTTTATACAGTGCATTATCCTGAAGGCTCAGGATGTCTCAGAACAAACAAAACCAGCTTATTAAAACCAAATCACATGTGTAATGTGACACTGATGTGTATATACTATACTATCAAATATATTGTGTAATTTTTATATTTGTATATATCATCTATAACCGTAACCCCCTCCAAAACTCAGCCCTCCACACCCAGTGCTGCCCACTCATACTCCATTTTCTCTCACCTGGGGAAGTCCCCTCCCCAATCTGTACCTAAGCATTCCTCCAAGATCACACTGCTCTCTCTTAAAAAGGGACTGTAGCTGCCCCCCGATTACTACAGTACAACTAAATCAACCCCCCAAAACAAATATGATCTTGTAAAACTCCTGCCCCATCAATTACAATTAGACAAACCCCATTCCGTAGAACAGCAACCGTAGCTGACAAATGACAGCATGTAATACCTGTACAAATCGATAGAAAATGTGTTTGTATGTGTATGTATATTCAGAAGAATCCTTGAAAATTAGATTCTCTCTTTATTCACAGCTATTAAAAACACTTGATGACATTTTAGTAAGAGGAGGGTCTCCAACTTTAGCATTCTGAATTCCTGTTTGTATTCAACATAGGGTGATTTTAGACAAGATGCTACCCCACTTGGCCACCCAGAAGCCACAGAGCCCTGTCCACCAAACAGCTGATCGGGGAGGAGGGTATGAAGGGAGTGTGCTCACCCGGCCCGCAAAGCAGCTGATCTGGGGGGACTGGAGGAGCGTGCTCACCCAGCCTGACAAACAGCTGATCAGGGGGACCTAAAGGAGCATGCTCCTCCAGGCCCCCTGATTAGCTGTTTGGCGGATAAGGTCAGCGTGCTTCTCTGGGCTCCCCCTATCAGCTGTTTGGGTGACAGGCTGAGTGCACCTCTCGGCACTCCTGGTTAGCTGTTTGGCAGCAGCTCCTCCTGGGGGCCTGATCCTGCTGCGTAGCAGGGGTTTGGGAGTCCTGCCCCATGTGGATCCGTGGCATGGAGGGACTTGTGATGGCAGACTCCCAGCCTGGATTCCCTGAAGGGGGGCTGATTGTTTAAACTTTCCTCCCTGTCAGCCCACAGTTGCCAGGGGATCTGCCTCACTCCCGTCTTGTTTGTTTAGCCCTTAGAGGGGAGATGTGGCCTTTTTCATATCTACAAAATTCCATTGGCATACATCAAGTATTGACCCCTCATTAGGAAACGAGGCTTTCTTTGTTTTTAGTACTTGTTGCTTAAATTTAATTTTTTTAATTTAAACAGATTTAATTTAATTTATTTATTTATATGACACAAGCAGTGTACCTGGTGCTGTACAGTCAGTAGTTATAGACAGATCCTTACCCCCAGAGGGCTTACAATCTAAGAGACAAGGGAAGGGGGAGACAAAGGAGAGGTGAACATTGGGAGAGATAAGAGCACATTCATGAGGTTGAGAAGATGCGGTTTCACGTGCTTCACTTAGTTACAGGGATTTAGATTCTGAGTGACGGGGAAGAGGATGCAGTGCCAGTTTCACTCATGACGAGCTAGGGAAAGCCTGATGGAAGAGGTGGGCTTTCAGGAGGGATTTGAAAGATGGGTCGGGGTAGCAGAACAAATGTATCCAGGGTGGGATACGTTCATTCCAAAGAGTCTGGATATTTTTCTTCTCTTCTGCTGTCGCACACTTCCCAGAACCTTTGAAAAGACATTCTCATTGCCGAGAGGGCCTCGGAGGTCTCCCTACTAGGCACACAATTGCCTAGCGGTAATTAATAACTTTTATTTATAAAGTGGTCTTGTTATGTAAGTGCTCAGGGTACTGAACGGTAGAATAAAACATTGTCAAATCTTAATAAAAATGTAATTAGAAAATCACCCTCTCTCCCTAGACTCAGATCCCAGCAGTGTTGACTCAGCCGTTCATGTTTCTGATGCACATGAATACTATACAGTTTACAGTACATATTTCTTTTGGATAAGACTTAAAAAACCTAGAAGTTCAGTGTTTTCTGCATGGCTGGAAGACTACTTAATATTTTCTATAAAAAGCATTATTTTTCTTGATTTCTTTTGTTGAAATTTCTACTCCCTCATGTGCTGGTTGGTCACTTTAATTCAGCTGTGGTATATCTACTCATTGGGGATGTTGTTAACAGGAGAACCCGCTCCCACTCGTGACTATTGGGAGATGGGTACCCCAATATCCACCGTTCCTTAACTTCAGGGGGAATTAGTCCAATTTCTTAAACCGGGGTCTCCACGTGTCCCAAGGATCAGTCTGAGGACAGATGCGCGCTACAGACAGGGTATGTTACCCTCCCCAAAAGTGAAGAAAGGGAAAGAGACAAATGTTCTAATAAAAACTGAACGAGGTTTATTGGCTTACAAAAAGGCAAGGTTACCGAATATAGAAACACAGCCCCGGTCTGGCTGGCGGGATACACAAACGGCTTCAGGGAAAGTGAAAGTAAGATAGGAGAAATGGGGGGGGGGGGTGTAAGTCCGGTGAAGGCACAGCGAGAGCGAGAGGAGAGAGAGAGAGAGTCTGGACCTATGGTTTACCTCTCCCAGCTGATTGCACAATGGATCAGCAGCCCAGGATTCAGCGAAGTTCGGGGGGGTGGGGTGGAAGAAAGAGAGGGGCAGACCGAAGTCTGGGAGATCCTTTAGCATAGACATGTACAGAGTGAACTGCACGTATCTGCGTTCCAAGACTTCTCTCTTTGACGGGGAACCCAGGGGCAGTTATAGGGCTTTGAACAAAGGATTTTGGGAGACTTCGATGGGTAGTTGGGGGTGTACAATGGGCTGACGAGGGGAGAAACCAAAACTTCTACTTCCATCACAACAAGGGCTATCCTAGATGCATAAGATACCATTGACACACGGGGGAAAGGTAAATAAAAAGTGGCTAGGAGATAGTTAGGGAGGGGAGGAAGAAACTTCCTTGATACAAAGGAGGCACCAGCTGTGAATCAAGTGCCACAAAGTGACACCTGGATTCTAGGGTGTTGGCTTCCAGGGTGCCTATAGCCTTCCTTGTCTTGGGGAATGTTGCTGCCATGAGTCATGATCACCAGTGCTTTCTTAACAGGAAGAATGCCCTTTTCCCTAATGGTGCCATGATTTACTCTGGGCATCCTCCCTTCAACCCTTCTCCCAAGTTCAAGCTGATATCCCACATGAGTGACCTACTTTTGCCAAGTTCCATGGCAACTGGGCCCCATCCTGGTTCTGCCTTTTACAAGCCCCCCTTTGCTCATGTATCTCGTATTGGGGTGGGTGGTGGTCATCCTTTCGAGCCCCTTTTCCCATGTCTGCTGGCCTTTGGTCACGTCTGGGGGCTGTCCTTCCAAGCCCCCCTTTGGTCCAAGTTCGTTGCCCCTTGATCACACAGAATGGGGGGCTGTATCTGTTTTGGGGAATGTCTGAGTCACACTTATCGATGTGATTCCATTAAGTCTTGAGTGCTTTGTTTTGGTGCAGCAAAACACTAAAGCACATGCTTTATCACTGACTTCAGTAAGAATGAAGTTAACCACTTTCCTCAAACGCTTTGAACCAGAGCTCATTACCTTGCACAATCAAGCCCTGGGTTTGGTGCCTTGGGAAAGATGCTGCATCATGTAGGCTTAAGAACATAAGTAGTGCCATATTGGGTCAGACCAATGGTCCATCGAGGCCAGCATCCTGTCTCCGACAGTGGCCAATCTCAGTCACTTAGGATAATTAATAATTAATAATTATTTTTATACCGCATGTACCCAGTCAGGTCACAATGGGTAATCCATTTCCTGTTGTCCACTCCCAGCTCCCAAAAGCAAGACGTTACTTCCCCTAAATCTGCTTGGCTAATAGCTGTTAATGGACCTACTCTCCAAGAATGTATCCAATCCTTTGAGTCCAGCCTTGGCCACTGTCTCTGCCAATAAATTCCACAAGTTGTTTGTTGAGTGAAAGAGTACTTTTTAATTTGTTTTAAATCTACCAGCAGTTAGCTTCATGGAGTGTCATTCTAGCACTCTTTGAGAGGGTAAATAACTGCTCTTTATTTACTTGTTTCACACCACTCATGGTTTCATAAACTTCTATCATATCCCCTCTTAGTAGTTTTTTCTCTAAGATGAAGATCCCTAGCCTATCAAGCTTCTCTTTGTATGGGAATTGTTCCATACCCTTTATGATTTTTCTTGCCCTTCTTGCTGCACCTTTTTCTAGTTCCACTATATCTTTTTTGAGATGGGGCAACCAGAACTGCACTCCATATTCAAGGTGTGGTTGCACCATAGATTCACAGAGTGGCATGATATTTTCCGTTTTATTCTCTATCCCAATTCTTAACGTCCTGTTTGCTTTTTTGGCCAGCACTGCACGTTGAGCTGAGGATTTCAATGTATTGTGCACAATGACTCCAAGACCCTTTTCCTGAGTGATAACCTCTAATTCAGAACCCAGCATTGTGTACATACAGTTCAGATTATTTTTCTCTATGTGCATCACTTTGCACTTGTCAACATTAAATTTAATTTGCCATTTAGATGCCCAGTCACGGGCTACAATCCCAAGCGGGATCCACACAGGATCAGGGCCGGCCCCAGGGTTTGTGAGGCCATGTGCGAAGTCTTGGTGTGGGGCCTAATTTGCATAATTAGGCCCCACCTAATTATGGAAATGTGTAAACTTACATAAAATTTACTCCCTTTGGACAGGAAGGATTCTCATTCTCCACCACTCCGAGCAACCATGGAGAAGCATGGCCTCCCCATGCTTCTCCCTCCCACCCCTCCGGTTTGGCACCCCTTGGCTGCCTTACCTGGAGCTCAGCCGAGTGGCCATAGACAAGCATGGTCTCAAATGCTTCCCCCCCACCACCTCTCCAGCCGAGTGTCTACCACCACTCCCCAGGAGTGGTTCCACTGCAGGGGCAGCCGGGCGGACAGTGAGGCAGGCACAGAGAGACTGACTGCATCCAATGCCTTACTGGAGGAGGGGGGGAAGCTTAGCCAGTCTGGCCACCAGGACCTGTTGCTTCTTGCTGCTGGTGCCACCTGTGCTTTGTGCACCATGCAGTGCGACCAGTCCAGAGGCACTGCTATCAAACACACCGGACACCCAAAATGCAGCTAGCCTATTAAGCGCATTATGCCGTGAAAAGATATATATATAACTTATATATATATAGAAGATATATATAACTTATATCGTTATATATAGTTATATATAACTATATAACCAGTTTAGTTGTGCCCCCATAATCAGTTCACACTGCCCCCACCCCATAACCAGGTCATTTGCGCTCCTGCCCCCCATAGAATCAATTCATGCTGTCCCCCATCCATAACCATTTAATTTGTGCCCCCGGGGCAGCGTGAATTGATTATTTGGAGGGCACAAATAAACTGGTTATGGGGTGCGGGTTTAAAGATAGTATTCATGTTAGCAATAACTTCATTAAGAAGAGTTAGTGAAATAGCAGCCATAATAATCTCAGAACCATATTTGCAGATTTATTTTCCAAGACAGAATAGATATTGCTTTACATCCTAAATTCCTACCTAAGATAGTTTAAGTAAGACAGTTGTGAGAATCCGGCCCTTTTTACATGGGCCTCTCCTCCCAGCCATGAACACACAGATTTCTGTGTGTTCTTGGGTGGGGGAGCCCCGTGTGAACATCGCGGTGCATGCGCCCACAGTGAGTGGGGGTGCGTATGCGCCCACGTAACATGCATTCCCACCCACCCCCACTTGTCCCCATGCACGGAGCAACGAGGGGAAATGGCAGTTACTCCGTGGGCGTAGACGGGTGGGGGGTGAGTGGGAATGTGTGTGCAGCCATGTGTATGCTCTGCCCATGCACCGGCGCCCATGGACCCCCCCCCACCCAGTGGAGCCATGTAAAAATAGCCTGTGAGGAGCCACTCGTAGAAGAACAGAAGGTTGCTACCTTGTAAACAAGGTTCTTTGAGATGGCGCCAAACATTCTCAGAACACCCACCCTTCCAGCCCTGCATGGAATTTTTTTCTTATATTCCTAGAAAGGGTTGAAATGAACTGTCATTCTGAGGGGAAGAGTCAGTGCTTTTTATACTAGAGGAGCTCGAGACCATCATGTGGTCTGTTGTTTGAATAGGTGAGCATGCAGAACCCCGTTGTGAGAATGTTCGAAGCTACCTTGAAGAACCTTCTTTACAAGGTAACAACCTTCTGATCTCTCACATGGGGAGGAGTTGTTTGTAAACAAACAGCTTTATCTCCCAGTCCGATGTCCCCACTGCTGCCGCCGCTGCTGCTGCTGCTGCACTACTAGGAGGCAGAGGCAGGTGAGGGATGGGGACTGGAGCCAGGGAGGGGAGGCAGAAGAACTTATTGGGGGAGAAGCTGGCTGCAGCCTGCAGCCCAGCCATGCAAGTGCGGGGCCCCAGCTGGCCGCGGGGCCACGTGCAGCCGCACATGTGGCACATGCCTGGGGCCAGCCCTGCACGGGATCTGCATGGGTCATGTGTGGGTTGCGCACAATGTGGTTTTGGATATGCACTTGTGGAGGTTGTGCGTGGCGCGGGGCATAAGTTTAACACCAATCAGTTTTGCAAGAGCCTGATGCGATTCCTCACAGTCCACTCAGGTTTTAACTACCTTGAATAACTTTGTCATCCTCCAGATTTGATCACCTCACTTTTTACTCTCCTTTCCAGATCATAAATAAATATATTAAACAACACTGGTCCCAGTAGAGATCCCTGGGGCACCCCACTATTCTTTCCATTCCTATCCTTTAACTAGTTACCGATCCATGATAGGACACTGCCTCCTATCCAATGAGTATTTAATTTCCTTAAGTGTCTCTTGTAAGGGACCTTATCACACTCATCCTGAAAATCCAGTTACACTATATCATCCAGCACACGCTTATCCGCATGCTTATTTACACCCCCAAAATATTCCAATAGATTGGTGAGGCACAAATTCCTTTTGCTAAATTCATGTTGATCCTTCCCTATTATGCTGTGTTTATCAATATGCCCAATCATTTTGTTCTTAACAACCATTTGCACCAGTTTGCCTGGCACCGACATCAGGCTCACTGGTTTGTAGTTTCCAGGATCAGCTTTGGAGTTCTTTTTAAATATTGATGTTACATTAGATACCCTCCAATCCTCAGGTACAGTGGCAGATAGGGGTGTACACCAGGGGACCATGTTATTTTTTGTTTTCATTTTTGGTTTTTGTTATTAAAAACTTGTTTTTGTAATTGTTGTGGGCGATCCGATTCCCTAGGTTTGTGCCCCACCGGCGTCCCTGGTGGGGTAGGAGTACCCCATTTCTCTCTGGAGGATCCTAGTGAGGGTCTGGGACAGCAGCAGGCCCTCCTGTCGGGATATCTTCCACAGGCCGAAGCCTGAACCTACCCTCCCCCTCGCAGGTCCCTGAGTCCAGGATGGAAACCTTTCTCCCAGGTTTCCCCATTACAGCCCGGGGCGCCTATCTCTCCCATCCTCCCCAGTCCAGAGTTGCAAGAGACTTCCCTGCGTCTGTTTCTGCAGGCTCCGTTTCTTCCTCCTTTGCTGCAGGCTCCATGGCTTTTCTTCTCTTGGCTTCCGGGTTCTCCCCCGACGTGCGCGACCGTCCCCACCCACTGACGTCTCTCCTCCGCACGGCATCCACCCTCCGCTTTCTCCCCGCTGTGCCAAGGCCACTGCAGGCCGGGCGATCCAGGGCCCTCTGCCCTCCCAGGTAACGTCCTGTTCTCGGGAGTCTCAGGGTGCCGTGCCCTCCGGCACGTCACAATTGTTAATAACAAATTTTCATCCGTTATCCGTGTCATCAGTATTGATTTTGAGCAATAAAGAAGATTTTGTTTTCGGTATCATTTCTGTTGTGGGCTGCCACCAGTGACAGAAGTGCTGGCTGACACCTGCCCCAGACTTCTCAGAAGTTGAACTACTTCCTCCCTTTCTCATTATAATGCAGTAGTAATAAGCGCAGAATGTACTTATAAGTGCATTGTGCAATGCAGGAATAATGCAGTGCAATGCAGTAATAATAATAAAAGTGCAGTAATGCACTTATAAGTGCTAGTGCAATGCAGTAATAAGTGCACAACAATCCTCCTCTCTCCATATTTCCCTCCAAAAACCACCTGCCAGGCAATAACGAAATCAATAACAACTGTCGTTATCATTACTGATTTCACTATTATTGAACTTCGTTATCATTATAGCAATAACGATAACAAAAATGGGAATGTTATCGTTATCAATGTAACAAAAACAAGTGCACATCTCTAGTGGCAGATTTTAGAGATAGGTGACATACTAAAAATAGTACGTCTGCAAGTTCATACTTGCGTTCCTTCCGAACTCTGTGATGAATACCATCTAGTTCTGGTGATTTGTTAATATTTAATTTGACAATTTGCTCTAGAAACTCTTCCATAGTCATGGTGACTTGTGACCGTTGTTCTAATTCATCACCTACAAAAAGTAGTTCTGGCAATATCTCTCCAATATTCTCTGCAGTTTAGACTTAAGTAAAGAATTCATTCAGCTACTCTGTAATGTCGTTATCTTCCCTGAGTGCCCCTTTTCGCCCCATAGTCATCTAACGTCCCAACTGACTCTCTAGCAGGCTTCTTGCTTGTGATGTATTTGAAAAAGTTTTTATTATTAGTTTTTGCATCTTTAGCAAATCACTCTTCTTATTCCCTCCTGGCCTGCCTTATTAACGTTTTACATCTAATTTGGCAATGCTTATGCTCTGCCAAATTAGATTCATTTCCTTCATTAGGACTAGCTTTCTATTTTTTTAAAGAACACCTTTTTGGCTCTAACATCCTTCTTCACCTCAACATTTAGCCACACAGCTAGATGTTTGGTCCTCTTGCTACCTTTTTTTATTTGGGAAATACATTTAATCTGGGCTTTCAAGATGGAGTTCGGTTTCCTGCTCTGCATCCTGCATGGCTTTGCTGGCAAAGCTGCGCAGGGGGGCCTTTCGCACCGGCCAATCCCCGAGCGTATTCCGGCTGCGCATTCCCCCCTGCAGCCTAAATATGTGCTGGGGGGCCATGTATGAAAGTGGCCTCTGTGCCATATGCTCTAATTCCTCCATCTTGCTTTTTAGGGTTACCAGTAGGGATGGCAATATCGCTTTTGGATTAATCCGTAGTTAATCTGAAGCAACCGGTAATTTAGGCCTCCAAGTTATGGGTCTGAGTTTTGAATCCATATTTCCCCCCGTCCCCATACCTCGGGGTCCTGAAGTGCGCATACTGTTCTTGGAGTGCTTGATTGAAGCACCGCCTCTGCAGTGGCTGCTCCTGGCAGGCTCCCTTGCCGTAGTGTTCTCACTGCTATGGATCACGCATGTGCAAAAAAGTGGCCTCCCATAACCAAAATGGTGGTGATGTCATTTTGGCAACTGCCATTTTGATTAAGGGCAGTGGCCATTTTTCAGATGTTCAAAACTGCCCCAGTGGCCATTTTGCAGATGTGTGATCTAGGGTAGGGAGGACGCCATGGTGAGTGACCCTGCCGGGAGCACCCACAACATTCCGTCAAGCACTCCGAGGCCGGTAAGTACACTTCAGGGCCCCAGGGATGGGGCTGGGAGAAGTTCGGACCTACTATCCTCAGGGGGATGGGAGTAAGAATATGTTTTTCCCATTGCTTTCAGTGGGAATTTTTTTTTTATTTAATGCATTTCTACCCTGCCCCTCCAGCAGCTTGGGGTGGCTAACATCAGTAAAAAAAAAAACACAATAAATATCATACGTAAAAAATAAAAAAGTATCAAACCATCAGTTCCAGAAAAACAGCTTTAAAGTGTGTGCAGAAGTAGCAAATACGCCCCACCCCAAATGCCTGGTGAAAGAGCCAGGTCTTACACTGTAGTCGGAAAGCGAAGAGATCGGGGCTTAGCCGGACACACACTGGGAGTGAGTTCCACAGTGCCCGTGTGGCCGCTGAGAATGCCCACCTGTCAGTCGCCATCCACTCATAGCGGGGGACCTCCATGAGGGTACCCTCCTGATGACCACAAAAGCTGCCCTGGAGCCCAGGAAACGAGGTGATTCCGCAAATTGGCAGGGCCCAAGCCATTTAGGGCTTTATAGGTCAACACCAGCACCTTCAATCGGGCCTGGAAGACTATCGGCAGCCAGTGCAGAGCCCAGAGCACTGGTGTAATGTGCTCCCGGTGACCCGTCCCAGTAAGTAGACAGATCGCTGCGTTCTGCACCAGCTGCAGTCTCCGGACCATCACCAGAAGCAGCCCACATAGAGCGCATTACAGTAATCCAACATCGAGGTGATGAATGCATGGATGATGGTAGCGAGATCGGAGTCTGTGACATACGGACGAAGTCACTTCACCAGATGTAACTAGCGAAAGGCGCTCCTGGCCACAGCCGACACCGGAAGACCCAGGCTTAGCTGCAAATCCAGGAGCACCCCCAGGGTCCGCCCATGAGATGCCAACATTGGGCGGACCCCGTCAATAATGGGCAGCCTGCCCCCGCCCCCCGGGAAATTTCGCATTGACTTAAATGGGGAAACTGAATCCGTAAAAACAAAACTGAAAATAAATACAGAAATTACAGATCTGAATCCATAAAAGATCTGAATCCGTAATTGCACCCCAATGTCCATCCCTAGTTATCAAGGATGATAATGAATTTCAGATTTCAAATTCATTGTTGTTCTAAAGAATATTCTTTAATCAATGGCTGTTGGTTAAAGTTTGCTCAGATATCTTCCCTTAACCCATCTGGAGTCAGAGATAGCACCCCTTGTAAATGGTGCAAGAATTTGGGGCAGCTTCAGAGTAATTTATCACAGAAATTGTGACTGCAGCTCTGTGATTAACTAATATGCCCACAGAGCCTGATTTTGCATAATGAAAGTGGAGAACACTCAGTTCCTTGTAGGACTGGGTCAACAGTTTGTAAAGTGTTTCCAAATGAAAGATTTTATGGACTAAAGCAAAGTGTATTGACACCAATGAAAGTCTTTGGATGGTGACTAAGAACTTTATATCACTGCCTATGTGAACAAGAAATGAAGGAGATTTTCAAAGATCAAATTGGATGTCAGGTGCCTAGTTTCCCTAGAAGGGATTGTGATTTAGGTAGATGTTTAATTACTACACCTGAAACTAATATGAATTGGCCACTTTGATTTCAGGCCAGTGAAACAGATATTTGGTGCTGCTGTGCTGACATCCACTTTGGTATTTTGGTCATTCTGGTATTCCGCTTATTTTGGTATTTCAGCCTTCTTGGTATTTCTGTTATTTCATTTTGGCACTATGCACAGTGCACACTAGTGGAAATAAAGTATCCGAAATGTCAAAGGGCCCAAAATAACTGAACGAAAATATTGAAATAAACAAAATATCTGAACTGGCACAGGTCAATAAGATAATATGTAAATATCTGTTTTGATTGCAGATATCTTTTGGATATTCGGAGAGCTAAGTGAAGAGTGTCCACAAATAAAAAAGCTACCATTTGCTTCAGCTGTACTCATTTTAATTTTAATTTTGAAAATCTCTCCAAATGTTTATTGGACATTTGTTATTTTAGTTGAGCTAAAATATTGTTCAAATGTAGTTGCTGCCCTCTCCTAAACTAGAAGGGGTTACTGAGCCTTTGTTGTAATTTAGTCATTCAACACACTAGAAATGAAGAATAAATTAATTATCCATATGCTTGGGATAACTTTATGTGAACCTTTGAGAACTTGTGATAGCTTTGAGAACCTAACCACATCCTACTCCTGCATTCTAATGCCATTACATGGTTGAGATGGGTCATTCGTATAGCGTATAGGATCTAGAGACTGTATATAACTATGTAAGACATTGTGTCTACGTATCGGTGAAAGGATAGTGCAGAGTAAAGACATTTAAACTAATTCCCTTTGCTCATCTTCAGTGACCATTGGGATGTGTGTGTATTTAAAAAAAAAGGGTGAAAACAGATGCGCGGGAAGCTCGGCATCTCCCCGTCCCAGGGCAGAGTGAGAAACAACGGTCACCACTCAGCCAGGGAGGGGCACCAATCAAAGGTTTCTGCAGCCAGAGAACTGTCCTACCCTGCCTGGGTAGGGTGTGTGTGTGGGCGCAACAGATGCGTGAGTGGCCTGCCCCACCACTGCCTTGCTCCCAGTGCTCTTCTCCCAGCTACAACAGATAGCTTTGGTTCTCCGCACCCCCAATGGTGGGGATGGTAGTATGAACAGACATGCTGTCTCAATCCGGCCTGCATGGGCAGCCCTTGCACTCCTTCTGGTGCAGCTGTCTACCCGTCCGGGGCAGTAGAGGGTGAGCGGGGAAACAGACATGGTGAGTCCTAGGCCATAGCGGGACAGCGTCACTTGCTTGCTTCTGTTTTCAGCCAAAGAATCTTCCTTACAAAATAATATTTTCAAGTAGATTTAAAAAGTCCTTTTTTAAAAAACAAACTTTCATATGTAAATTGCCTGAAAACCTAAATTAAATTGCAAACACAATAAGTTCTCTAAGACAACAGCCATATGTTGATATAATACTTATTACTGGTTATTGGTTAATATAACATGAGAGTCAATCTCCCTGGTTCTCTTCAACAAACTGTCAGTACGATTCTCCCCCTCCGCCTGTACAGAATATATCAAAAGCAGCACACAAGGTAGTATCATCTTCTCACTTGCAGATGCCCACATATTGCTTGTGTTAGAACACTTGAGAAATATAAAATGGCCTTGAGATGCCACCAGTACGGCTAAATTATATAAAAGAAGTTGAAGGTCTGTTACTTAAAAGGTATAGCAGGTTCCACTGGTCTCCATCCTCCACTGGTCTCCATTGGAGACTAATGGACTAATTGGGCTAAAATAGTGTTCAAATGTAGCTGCTGCCCTCTCCTAAACTAAAAGGGGTTACTGAACCTTTGTCGTGATTTAGTCATTCAACACCGTAGAAACGAAGAATAAATTAGTTATAAATATGTGTAAGATAGCTTTGTGATATGCGGTCTGCACTGTATTATTTCTTACTAGGTGACATGCAGAATAATAGCAGAACATCACGAAGTAGAGATGGCTCAAATTGCAGCATCGTAGAATCCAGGTTACGCGCATACTCCAGGTCAGGGTTCTTTGATCAGCTAGGGGACGGCTCGGCCATTATTAAAAAACGTGTTGCTTAAACCTCTGTTTTGAACATATTAGGCTGCAGGTTCTGTTTGTTGTGCATTTCTGACACGAGCACTTGCCCAAATGAAGTAATTATGAGGTGAAGCCCTGAAGGGATAAACAGGAACAGGTATGACACAATGGGGCGGCATTACAGGCTTGCAGTGTCGTGGAATCCATGGGGAAGGGGAGGAGGAGGACGGATGGGGTGGAGGGATTTGTGAGGAGGTTTGGACCTCCCCAAATTCTCCTCTGGGCTAGATTAATGCAGGGGATTTATGGGTAGTTGAAGGCCTTGAATCTGAGACCTCACAAATACACCTCTATCTCTTCCTTTTTCTCTTTCCTTCTCTCATTGAACAGAGGCTCTTTCCTTCCTTTCTTTAAGCCCTCTCTCTTCTTCCCTTCCCCAATGGCTAGTGTGGTTCATATTCTCTCTCTCTCTCTCTTCCCCGTTCCCCTGCTATTAGTTGGACATATAGGCAGCCCAGGCACATTTGAAACCAGCTGCTGGGTGGCATGTGTCCGGACAGGGGTGTACCTAGTTGGGAATGGGCCCTGGTGCAGAAGATGGAATTGGCCCTTGCTGGGGGTACTCCACTCCAATGTGCATATGCACTTGCATTTGTGTGTGCCTCTGTAGCAGGGTGCGGTCACACTCGGGTAAGTCCTATGCGGATCAGATCCCCAGAAGTCACTGTCTCTTTAAGGACTTTTGCTTGAAGAGTCAGCCGCTTAGAGAACTAGCTTAACTGTCTTTACTCTGAAGTATCCTTTCGCCAATACATAGACACAGTGTCTTACATAGTAATATACAGTCTCCAGATCCTATACACTATCACTGGGGAAGAGCCCTCCGGCAACCCCAGCCCTAAATCGAGCCTCAGGTAGGCAATGGCCTTCTCGTAGGTACTCCTTGTCCAGGTTGGACCCAGTCTTACCTCTGGTCAGGCAAGCCTCTCCCAGTCTCGTGTGTTTCAGGTCACTTATCCGCAGTGTAGATAGCCAGGCATCAGTCTTCTAACTCCCATCATTTATTATTCCTTAAACCAGTCCCCAGGCTTCTCCATATTGCCCAGCCTGCGTTCAGCACCCTGGATAAGGCTCCTGCTGTAGCCCAGCTCTCAGCAGAGCTCCTTTCTGGTTCAGAGTCAGGGACTGACTCTTCTCCTTCTGTCTGTGTCTCTGCTTATACCCCAAGAGTGGGTGTGGCTGGCCCTGCACACTCTCAGCCTTTAAAGGGCCAGTGTCTTTCCACTCTGTTCAATGTCTCTATTGGGTTTTTTTCCCCACACTCCAACTGGGCTGGCCTTTCCAAGTCCTTACCCCACTGTCACATCCAGAGCCCAGCCTGCCCAGTCCTTTGCTGGCAATCGCAGCCCTGCCAGAACGCCCCAAGCACATAGTCCCCGGTGCAGCTGCTCCTGCTGCACCTATTATAACTATGCCCTTCTGTCAGGGAGCAGCAGGCGAGGTTCCTCAAAGCAAGAAGAGAGGAAGAGGAGGCAGTGGAGCCTGCTGCTGTAGGAAAGATGGAGTAAGAGATAATCCGAGGAAGTCTGGTGTATACGAAGAGGAAGAGACTGATTAGACTGGAGACCTGGTGAGGTTGCAGCTCGTCTGCGTATGCTCCCAGCATCCTCAGCTGTCATCGCTTGAGGACACCGCGACTCTCCTGGGGTTTGGCCTTTCTGCCACCCCAAGCTCCACCAACCAGTGGGCCGAAAGGCGCGCGCCATAAGGCGTGGGCCGAAAGGCGCGCGCCATAAGGCATGCGCCTTACAGCTACTTTTCTCACTTTCTTCTACTGTATTTTCCCCTCCTATCTTACTCACTAGCATGCGTGCCCTATTTTCTCGCCTTTTCTTTCCCTCCTCCCCTTCTCCTCTTCCTGTCCATCTTTTTCTTCCTCTACTTTTCTCCTCCCTGAGATTCAGTACCAGGGGAAACCAGATCTCTATGATTGATGGCAATAGGGGAATAGCGTGAGGGGGCGGAGGTCCCGTCTGGTCCAGCTTCGTGGGGAGAGTTTCGGGAAGTGACGCCGGCCGATGCGGTGGTTATCTTGGGGTCTGTGAGGGCCACGTGTTGTGAACTTGATCCGTGCCCGTCCTGGTTGGTAAAAGCTTCCAGGGAGACGCTGGGGACGGTGCTGGCAAGGGTAGTGAACACGTCCTTTCGGCAGGGGAGGTTGCCGCCCTGCCTTAAAGAGGCTGTGGTGCGCCCCCTGTTGAAAAAACATCTTTGGACGTGGATGTGCTTGCCAGCTACCGACCTGTCTCTAACCTTCCCTTTTTAGGGAAGGTTATTGAGTGGGCAGTGGCGCTCCAGCTCCAGGTGCATCTGGACAGTATCGGCTTCCTAGACCCTTTTCAATCTGGGTTCCGCCCCGGCTATGGCACCAAGACGGCGTTGGTGGCCTTGGTAGACGACCTCCGCCGGGAGATGGATGCAGGATGTTCAACATTTCTCATCCTGCTAGATCTCTCGGCCGCTTTTGATACCGTGGACCATGGGCTGCTGCTGAGGCGACTGCGTGACCTGGGGGGTCTGGGCGGGACCGTTCTTGAATGGTTCCGCTCATTCCTCTCGGGGAGGAGCCAACGGGTAGTGTTGGGGGAGGAGACATCGTGCCCCCGCGCTTTACCGTGTGGCGTTCCGCAGGGTTCGATCTTGTCTCCGCTGTTGTTTAACATCTATATGCAGCCCTTGGGGGAGGTTGTGAGAAGGTTCGGGGTGCGATGTCACCAGTATGCTGATGATACTCAGCTGTACCTCTCTTTTTCTACTGACCCAGACCCTGCTATCTCGTTGCTTTCCCAATGTTTGGAGGCCGTGGCGGAGTGGATGCGGCTGAGCAGACTGAAGCTTAACCCCGACAAGACGGAGGTGATGTTGGTGGGGAGAGCGAAGGGGGTGGTGGCCCCCCTGGTTGGGGGGGTTCGCCCTCCTGTAGCTCTGCAGGTTCGGAGTCTGGGGGTGATATTGGACGCAGATCTGCGTCTGGAGCGGCAGGTGGAGGCAGTCGCTAAGGCTGCCTTCCGCCAGCTATATCTAGTACGTAGGCTGCGTCCGTTTGTCTCCGGCCCGGACCTGGCCTCCCTCATCCATGCCTTCGTCACCTCGAGGCTCGACTACTGCAACGCGCTCTACGTGGGGCTTCCCTTGTTCTTGGTTCGGAGGCTGCAGCTGGTGCAGAATGCGGCGGCTCGTCTTCTTACGGGGACGGGCCGCCGGGAGCATATTACACCGGTGCTCCGAGCTCTGCACTGGCTGCCGATAGCGTGCCGAGCCAAGTTCAAGGTGCTGGTGATGGTTTATAAAGCCCTACACGGTCTCGGCCCCTCATACCTTAGGGACCGCCTCGCCCTCCGCGCCCCAGAGCGGCTCCTGCGGTCTGCCGGGGGTGCCTTCCTGGAGGTCCCCCGTGTTAAGTGGGGGGCCATGATGGAGAGGGCATTCTCGGTAGTGGGACCGCGGCTGTGGAACTCCCTTCCGGAGGAAGCTCGCCTGGCCCCTAGCCTGTTAATATTCCGGCGAAACTATAAGACCTGGCTGTTCGCCCAGGCCTTTGGGAGGGAGGGTGGGTAGGGTATGGGTTTTTTTAGTTCCCCCCCCTATTTTTGTTTTTTAGATTGTTTTGCTAGTCCTGTTTGATTGTTTTATAATAGTGATGATTATTTTAATTGTTTTTATTGTGTTTTTAAAATGTTGTGAGCCGCCCCGAGCTGCATGGCAGGAGGGGCGGGATAAAAGTTTATATATAAATAAATAAATAAATAAACTGCTGTTCATTGCTATACATGGTACCGTTGATCAGAAAATATGGAACAAACGCATGGACCGAACAGAAGGACAAACTGAAATGAAACTCAAATGGAAATGAATGAAATCAAAAATGCACCAGCATACGACTGAACGCAAAACTGTCTCAATCTTAAAGAAAAAAATTCAGTTGCTTGAATACCACATCAAATGTTATTTGGGTTCATTACAGCCTACCTGAAATTGTGGGGGGGAAATCCCCACAAATATATTTTTTATACTTCTCCCTGTAACAGCTCTACTAAAAAATAAATTTTGCTATGTGTTTTCTGCTACATTTAGGGTTACCATACTTCCCCTTTAAAAGAGGACACTTATGAAAAACACACGTTGCAGGGAACTGGAACCAGTGCAGCCCTGCACCATGTATTTTTCATAAGTGCCCTCTTTTAAAGGGGAGGTATGGTAACCCTATCTACAATGATCTCAGTGTGGGGATATTAAAAAGTAGCCATGGGCAGTTGGGAAGTTCAGTGGGAGTTAGGGTCCTTTCAAAATCCCTAGCCAGTGTTTTGTCAATACATAATATGTGGTTACTGTGTAAACCCACATCTCCCCCCACCCCACACACACACACATATGGGGCAGAGCTCAGAGAGGAGAGCCTGCTGGGCTCGCTGGGCTACAAGGGTCAGCAGGGGAAACTGCAGGGGATTGTGAAGGAAGGGAGGTGAGAAGAAGAGAAGATGATGATCTGAAGGGAGACTCAGGAGGCCCAAATGGAGAAGCTAGAGTGATCCGAATAGGGCCCTCTCCGCAAGGAGCCACAGAAGTCCATTGTTTTAATTATAATTGTTAAAGTTAATAAGTTGAATTGTGAGCCACCCCTGAGCCTAATGGAAAGGGTGGGACGCAAATTGAAATAAATAATTAAAATTGTGACCGGGAGTGAGGCTAACCCTGCCTGAGTGTCCATGTCGGTGAGTCCAGAAGGGGAGTCCCTGGGGACAGAGGGACTACGGGGAAAAGACTCTGCTGGAATTTTCACTCAAGGAGAGCAGAAACCACAAGGCCTAAGAGACGGAGAGACTTTCAGCATTTCACACCATACTCCTCGGAAGGCAAGGACCTTAAATTGCCTCTGGGTTCTGCAACACAGACTTCTATGGGCGTTTCAGACAACACACTACCCCCCCCCCAGCATACATGTTACAGGGCACCCATAGGGCAACACTGCGGCCCTATGGGTATAATGGGTGGGTGGGTAATGGGTGGAGAGTGTCTTGTCTGAAAATGCCCTGAGAGACCACTTTCCCTCACTGGTTTTGGAGGGGAAACTGAGATCCCTTCCAGAGGACGAGAAACTGAGAAAGGAAAGAGGGGGTGAAAAGCTATGGGTCTGTTATCATTGGGTGAAAACAGACATGACGCTAACCACCCTTTAACCACCCTTGGTGGTTATTTATGCATGTTGGAGGGCTGTATTGGTGTCTTATGCAGCCCTGAAACATGCATAAATGACCACCAAAGGTGGTTAAAGGGTGGTTAGCGTCATGTCTGTTTTCACCCATTGTCTTTGGGTGTTAACTTTGACAGTAAAATACTGGGATATTCCCCTTGTTTGTTTATGCGCAATACGTTCCTTAATAGAGAGACTTCACAGTCCCTAATGTATTAGACAGATAATTCCCTTGGTGGGAGTCCTGAATTTGCTCCATCTGCTGGCAATTACTTCCCCAGGGAGGAGGCACTGAAACGCTAACCACCTCAGTTACTGAGGATCCCTCCTCCCATGGGAGGTCCCCCAAGTCAAGAAGGATAAGCAACCCAAGATCAGGGCCCCAGAATCAACTGAGGGTGAATCAACGTCAGGTACAGGGGTGGCTCAAAACTGCTTTGAGCTCTGTGACCTAACCCGTAATATAATACAAGAGGAAGAGTTACAGTTTTATAACCGAACCAATAGTACTTGTGTGAACTACTAGGAACAAAATGGTTGTGGATTATGGTTAGTAGTGCAAAACTAAATGTATTAGAGTAAAGGATATTGTTGCAAGTGGTGATGCGCCAGAGATTCCAATAAAGGGCAGCGCCCTCAAACACAATATGACATCTTCAGCTTGTAAGATCAAAGATTTATATCAATGGTTGGATGTGTTATAATAGCAGCCGCTAAGAAATGTGACCTAATCAGGGATTAGATCAGAGAGGCTGCTAAAGAAGAAGAGAAATGGCCAGAAGGGCTAAGGGAGATGTAAGCGATGAGAGACTAGGTGTAAGTTAAAATACATCATTAAAAATATTTTTTTATCAATAAGACATTTTACTGCCTACCTGAAAGTATCTGCTATTTTATCTGTACTTCTTAGATAATAACTCTGTAAGTCATGGCTCTGTTACCGATGTAATAGAGGTTATGGGTAACTCCTACGGTTACTCACTCATCATGTTAGCTGTATAGGTATTGTTCCGAGCCTATGAACACACAAAGTACCAAATCTGGTGAAGCTGCTCCTGGAAAGTCTAGAACAATAGCCCTTGTTTATAGCCCCCACACAGCCAATGGAATATGTCAATGGTCTGCTTACAGTAGACCAAGGTCCTGATCCTAAACCTGTATGCAAAGATCCCCTGGATGCAAATAAAATGTGTTCAAGAACCCCCGGCTACAGGTTTTCACAAATGTGCTACTTCATGCCATTGCAATGGGCCACACCGAGATTTATTTATTCCTTGTGTACTGTAAGCTCTCATTTCTTATTTGGGAAGTTCAGTATCTTATTTGGCCTTACTAGTGAGATTTACGTCCTCCTTTTGCATGACGTAAAAAAAGACCTTTTCTAGCTCTAACATCTCTGATTTTGTATTGCTTGGATCTGGTATTATGTTCATGCTCTTGTTTTGTTGATGCAATTTTTTTAAAAAGAGAACTAATAAATAATTATAGGAAACAAAGGAAGGGTGAAGGGGAAAGCCCTAAATCTCTGTATGAGTAGAATTCCCATGACATCACTGACAATTCAAATAGTGTTTTAAGAGAAAATAGGAAACAAAGTGAAGGTAGAGGGGGTGGAAAAGAAATGTAATTAACTAAAAGCATAGCACCATAACTGTTGTTAGAGCAAGTGGGAAAATAATATTGAAAAAAAGAGTATTTTTTCACAGCAGTTCAAGTCAATGATAAAGATTTCATGTGCAGGTAGGTACAGAGAAACAATGATCAAAGGCATCGGAGGATAACTGTTATGTAGGCACAACGGAATCTGTTAAAACTATTCTTAAACTCTTCATCACCACTCTCTTCTCCCTTCTGTCTGGCATAACATTTCTCCTGTTTTCCTCCTTGGAGCATTCCTGTCATTATTTCTGGTTCACCTTGTGCACAAAAAAACGCACACTCCAACATATTGAAGACTTTGTGGTTGTTTAAAACTCCCTTCGCAGCGTATTCAATAGAGAATATATCTGTCGCATATAGTCACACTGTTGATAAGCTTCATCAACCTTCTATTGAACTTTTACCTGTTCTACAGCTTCGTTGATCTCACTTGGTGAGATCACTGGTCCAAGTTGTATGATATTTAAATGTTGCCATAGTGATGAGTAGTGGACACTGCCATCTTTCTCTTTTTAATTAAAGAACAGATGCAGAGAAGGCTGATCTTGCTGTGACCCTCTTTAAGCTGACATCAACACACTAATTGTTTTCAATTCTTTTCTTTCCTCAGCAGTCTTAGCTTTGTCCTCCTTCCTATCAAGGTCTTGGCTCTTCTTAGGTTAAAGAAGCAGTAACTCCTTTCAGAGATTTCCTTTGCGGACTGCAGGCTGCGGCTGCTTCACAGAAATTCTATCCCCCCTTACATTAACAAAATCAGTAAAAAGGAATGAATAGTCCTGTTTATGATAAGCAACACCTGATTTGCTTCTTAAAAAAAGAAAGAAAGTACTTCAGAGAGAGTAAGTGTGGTTTTGCTTGAATGATATACAAAAAAGTGCCTTGGCAATGGTAAATATAATTATTTTCTCCTGATTTTTACAGTGTCAACTAGCGTCTTTTTAATGTTGCTTGGTGTAAGTGGCAACTCACTGCAAATTCCTGTCGTAGCTTCATTGTTTCTAAAATAGAGATGGGGAGTCCTACCTCCCCTCCTTTTATGCTGACGATTGATTCTTGTTTGTACAAGTCTTCCAACCAAGGCTGGCTGTAGGCCCCTTGGGGCTCAAGACACCAGCCATATTGCGTGGGGCGGACGCAGGGACACTTATACTCCACTGACACAGTAGAGCTATTTCCCTTCCCCAACCTCATCGGGTTGGTGGTGCAGGGCAGGGGTGTAGCTATAATCGATGGAGTAGGTGCAGCTGTACTGGGGCCCACGAGCCAGGGAGACCCATATATATATGCAGAGTGCATATGCACACTGGAGTGGAGTGCCTCAGCAGGGGGGCCCATTCCCACCTAGCTATGCTTCTAGTGCAGGACATCGCATTCCCTGAAGCAAAGGGAATAGCTGGGCAGATAGCTGTCAGTCCTGAGCAGCCTGGTGCCCCCTGTCCATCTAGGGGCGGTCTTCTCGGTTGTAAATTCCTATTAAGTTAATTTATGTTTTGTTTTAAGCTCCCCCAACCTTTATGTGGCCCTCGGAGTTTGTACTAATATTCAGTGTGGCCCCCCAGGACAGAAAAGGTTCCCCACCCCTGCATTAGACCAATATAGGAAGGGGAAATCTCCACCACCACCACAAGATTAGCGATAATTTGATTGGCAAGGGTGCACATATTAAAGGCTTGTAGCCTGAAGATATCACAGAGTACGTGCGCCGATATCACAGGTGGTTTCAGAACATATGTTAGGGTTACCATACCTCTCCTTTAAAAGAGGATACTTATGAAAAATACATGGTGCAGGGTTGCATTGGTTCCACTGCAGCCCTGCACCATGTATTTTTCATAAGCTTCCTCTTTTAAAGGGGAGGTATGGTAACCCTACTAGACTGGTGTTGGCCATTGGATGTGCCTCACTAAGATGAAGAGCCCTTATTCAGCTGCAAGCTATCAGTGTGTGTGTGTGTGTTGGGGGTGGGGGCACACCTTGTAAATGCAGTGTATTATTCGAACTGTTTGTGCAAAGAGATAGGGTTTTCTTTTGTTCTTTTCTCCCTTATCTCCAGGCTTTCTTGAGGTCATAGAAGATCTCAGTTTCCGGCAAGCCCTAGGGGTTAGGAAGTAATTTATACATATGAAATATATCATACTAACACATTCACAACACTCTGAAAATCATTATTTTACTCTAGGTGCCAAACTATGTGATGAAGTGAGATTATTGTCAATTGGGGTCAGTAACTGGTTTTGTTTCTAATGCACGTGGTTTATTTCCTCGACATGTTTCTGCATTAATGCAAAACAAAGAAACTAGAGCTGGGTTGGAAATGGGATTTTCATTCTGTCGGAAAGGACTTTTCAAAATAGGCTTCTTTTCCAAAACAGAGCGGAATGACAAAGTGTTGGGAAATTTCATAAGAAAGAAAAAATGAAAAATTTTCAAATGAGAAAATGCCAAAACAAAGGAAAAAATAGACATTTTGGATCAAATTTAAAGGATTCAACATTTTAAAACAGAGGGTGTTTTTAGACGAAACAAGGCAGTCGGGGGGCTCTGTGGTCATTGCGTGGGCGCCATGCCTGGGGGGCACTTAACACAAGCGGCCCCATCCATAGCTGCCCCACCGACGAAGTGTCCCTTTACGGGACACTTCGACTTTTTGCCGAAAGCCCCATGCATGGGAGGGGCGGAGATGCATGGGGATATGTGAGCGCTGGAGCATGCACCGCCCCCCCCACCCATGACAATTATTGATTTATTTATTTTATTACATGGATTTGATATCCGGCACCCTCCAGCACAAAGCCAACTCGGGGCAGCGTACACAATAGATAGATAAATGGATAAGTACATTATAAAAATACAATAAAAATTCAGACATTATAAATATGTCTAAAAGTACAACTGAAAGGAGCTAAAACTCCATCTCAACCCTCCTACCCATCTCCCCCATGAAAGGCCTGGTGAAACAGCCAAATCTTACATTGGGTGTTTTCAGACGTTACGGGGCCACTTGGCCCCATACCGAAAACAACCAATTCATCCCCCGCCGGGATGACCCCGTCACGCCGTATCAGACGTGCCGGGGGATCCCGGCGGGGAATCTGGGAGGGGGCGGGGCCGCGCGGCGCAACGTGCGGCCGCACGGCCCCGCCCCCTCCACGCTCCCGCCGCCCGCCCTCTGGGGAGACGGGCGGGCGGTGGGGCCAATGCGGCCGCAGCGTCTGGCCAAATTCGCCACAGCCCGGGATCCCGCCGGTGATCCCGGGCCTTGGTGCCCGACCAGACGTGATTTTTTTTTGGTCCCCGCCGGGGTTCATTTTCACCACGCTTCCCAGGAAATACCCCCTTGGAGCCCAGGAAGCGTGGTTGAAATTGACCCCATGCGTCAATTGAGCGTGGCGAACAGCTGGCGGCCGCCAGACAGACGTTCGAGGCACAGTGACCACAGGTGGGTATTCACCGTGCTTCACTGTGATCTTGTAACGTCTGAAATCACCCATTGTCGTCGGAAGGAGGGGAGATCCAGGGCCAGGCAAATTGTCACTGGGAGGGACAACTCCACAGTATGTTTCACAGCCGCGGACCGGCCACTGAGAATACCCTCCCCATGGTTGCCACCAAGAAACTTGGGGGACCTTGAGGAGGTCACTCCTGGCTGATCGCAGGGGCCAATCCAGGATTGGATTGGCCCTGAGGCAGTTCCTCAGGTAAGTGGGGATCAGACCATGTAGGGCTTTATAGTTAAGCACCAACACCTTGAACTGGGCCCAGGAGTCTATAGGCAGCCAGTGCAACGAACAGAGCACAGGTGTTATGCGCTCACGATGACCCGTCCCCGTCATTTAAACAAGATGGGCCCCCATGCAGGGACAGGCGGTCCTTGCATGAGACTGTCTCATTTAAAAACACCCAATGTGCTTAATTTTCAAATTTAAGTTGACAGTTTTCTCACAGAATATTCAGCTTTGGTGAAAACCAAATATTTGGATAGAAACATTTCCAAGTGAAAAGTTGTACCATGCTGTTATCAGCTGTAATTGGTAGATAGGATTTGTCACATGGTATCGGATGGATTGGTCCATTAAACACAGTATCATAGCTTGACAGTGGTCCAAACTACTCATAACATTGGTGGTTAATTTTTTTGCAGTGTTTTTAGCCTCCTCACTCATTGCCCACCCACCACCCACCCATCATGCATGGGTGATTTCAGACGTTACGATATCACAGTGAACCACGCTCAATTCCGCGTGGTGGCTGTGATCGCGTAACGTCTGTTGGGGGAAACGGATGTTTCCCCCCAGATGTTACCATGGCTGGGGATTGCATTCAACACATGAGCAGCCAAAGCGGGGGGACCGGAGGCCACCGCGTGTCGAATGCAATCCCATGCCAGGGTGAACCCCGGCGTCTCGTCTGGTCGGGCGCCACGGCCTGGGATCACTGGCGGGATCCCGGAGGGCGGGCGGCGGGAGCGTGGAGGGGGCGGGGGCGTGCAGCCGCACGTTGCACCGCGCGGCTCCGCCCCCTCCCAGATTCCCCCCTGGGATCCCCCCGGCACGTCTGTTGCGGCGTTACGGGGTGACCCCGGTGGGGAATGAATAGGGTGATTTCGGTACGGGGCCAATGGGCCCCGCAGCGTCTGAAATCACCCCATGTTGCAGGGCTGCGTGATGGATGGATGATGGGTGGACAATGAGTGGCAGTATATGTAATAGAAAAGAACAATCTTTCTTATCTTTTCAGAATTCATTTTACACTGTTAAGTAAGAGCTCTTGGATGTAAAAGTGCTCTTGGTGAGTGTTTCTGCATAACAAACACACTTAAATGTTTTGATTCTGATCTGTTGTTTTTTTTCTTGCTATGTGAATGGATATTATAAAGAGAAGAAAAAACAAAACCAAGATCAGGCATAGAGATATTTCACACCAGATCCTAGATACTTAAGAACATAAAAGCTGTCATTCTGGGTCAGACCAATAGTTCATCTAGGCCAGTCCACCACCACCACCACCAGCCAGCACTTGAGGCTTCAGAAGAAGTATACAAAAACAGTATATATATATATATATATGGCATAATCCCTCCCGCCGCCGCAAACACACTTAAATGTTTTGTTGTTCTTTTCAAGGTTCTGGCAGTCAAGTTTGATTGCCCAGCTAACTTAGCTAACACCCATTGGTGAAACTTTGCTCCATTAAATTCTCCAATTCTTTTTTTTTTTAATCTAGTAATACTGTTGACACTCACAACATCCCGTAGCAATGAGTTCCACAGGTTATTGTGCCTTCTGTGGAAAAAGTTATTTTTTGTTTGTTTTTACTTGTACTTCCTAGTAATTTAATTGGGCATCTCCTATTTCTAGTAATATTCTAGTACGTCTGGTATAATTACAGGTTTGTTGTGCAGTAATTATTTTATCAATACAAATGGGATTTTCCATCTCAGAAGAGATGTTGAAAAGACAAATAGAAATAGTTCTGCATAGTTTTGTCCACAGGCTTTGATACCAGAAATGACCAAGGACTGCAAAGTAGTAATCGATCAATTACCCAAAGTTTGTGGATTCAGGGTTATAGATCTCTATGGCCCTTTTTACAGGGGCAGCACCCACACACGAACACCCAGAAATCTGGGTGTTCGTGTGTCCATGGCGGGTAGGGGTGTGTGTGGGTGCATGCGCAATCCCGCGAACACGCATGCACACCACATCCACCCATCCCACATGCACGGAGCAACCAGCGAAAATGGTGATGGCTCTGTGCATGTGCAGTGGGTAGAGGTTGGCGTGTGCCGGTGTGCGCCCATCTATATCCTCCCCCGATCCACTGCACATGGGCCTGCGTGAACACCAGCACCCCCCGCGCTGTGGCCCAGATCTGAATCTTTACATCCACAAAGATGTTTGAAGTCTAGATGCCTAATTTTAATTCATATTTGGGACTTTGAAATTTCAGCTTCAATTAAGAGAGAAGTGAAGCATTTGGAACTGGACGTATTTTGGTGATTCTTCACTAGCCGAATGTGGACTTCAGTTCTTCATCTCATTGCTAGCTAGAGAACTGCAGAGCATCCTTTAAAAAATAATAATGATGATGATAATAATAATAATAATAATGAAATCTACCCATAATAGGATTATGTTTGTCAAACAATAGAGTGTGTGACTTCATTTACTGCATGAACAAGCTTGCAGGGTGAATTGCTGTCTGTTGTAATAAATTGAAAACCATAAGACCCAACTGCTGTGTTGGGACTAAATACTCAGGATAGGCCAGAGTGTGCTCTGACTTAATCTGAGCTCATCCACACTAAGCCTCTTTGAAGGATACATATCTGAAAGGGCATGGCTGCCTGCACCACTGCCAGAAATGGCTTCCCCGGCTGTTCATGGTGCTTTTTTCCCCTTCTTTTCTTTTTCTGGCATATTATTTGATGCTGGATGTTTACGTCATTATGCCCTGGGATTTCATGAGAATGTCGAGTGAGGCTAAACACAAAGGGCAATTTAATTAAGTCACTAAACTATTGAGTGATTTCCTCAATGTTTGGAAGCAAAATAAGAAGCACGCTAACTGTCAGGGCCATATTTTCAAACTGCAGTATTTTAGTCCTACCCGTTGTAACTGTGAATCCTACACGGTGTATTTGTAAATATTCACGCACAAACAATAATGACACACGTTTTCACACGGACGGGGGTGGGTGGGGGTGCTGCCGCGGTGGGTGTGTATCCTGTTACATCAGGGTTGGGGAATCTTTTCTGTCCTTGGAGCTGCACTAAATATTAGTACAAGCTCTAAGGGCCACATAGAGGTTGGGCGCGGGGGTGCTTAATGGGTTTATTCAAGAAAAGGAGAGTCCAGATCATGGATCTGTCCCCTACCTTTGTTTGCATCCCCTCCTCTCTGCTCCATTTATCATGAGTTCAGTTTTCCAATGCTTGGGGTGGGGGGTAGAGACTGGATCCAGGGGCCAGATCCAGGTGCTGGAAAAGGGCCACATAAAAACTTGCCAAGGGCCGCATTTGGCCCCCGGGCCTGAGGTTCCCCACCCCTACTTTACATGGACACCCCCCCACCCCCACCTCCACCCATCTCAACTTACAGGGCCTCCTCTGGTTTTCTCAGTTGCTGTCCCAGTGCTATGGAACTCCCTTCCCCCTGAGGTTCATTTGAGCCCAAGCATCTCCTGGAGGTGGTCCAAGGCCTTTCTGTTTGTAAAGGCGTTTGGCGGGTGGGGATAGGGGATGGGGGATTTGGTGGGTGGGTTTGGGGTAAGGTATGTGGGGGGGATTTAGGGAATGGGGAGGTGGTATTGAGTTCGTTTGTGGTGGGTTGTGGGAAGATTGGGAGGTTTGGAAGGTTGTCTTTGTATTTTATTTTATTGTTTTTATGGTTTATGAGCTGGGGAAAAATATGATTTTTTTATAACAAAATCACATGAACTTGGACCTAGTTTTTGTTCAATTCTGGAAGTACAGAAATCAAGATTTATTTATTTATTTTTTAAATGTGTGTTGAAAATTCATATTCAGGTGTTATATAAAATCTTTATTTAAATGTGCGAGGCTAAGTGTCCTGCAATTTTCAACATCTTTACGTGTCTAGCTTTTAGCACCCATTTTCAAAAAGGTGGCCAAAAGCTTAGTGGAGTAAAAGACCAAGCAGAAGGGGTATAGCCTTGCTCCCTCTCCCCTTCCCCTTGATGCTTCATCCCTTGGCCCCACACTTGGGTTTTTTTTTGTTTGGTTTGGTTTGGTTTGGTTTTTAAAAGCATATTTTGTCAATGTAACCAGTCACACACAAAGAACAACAGTCCTGCCCCTTTATTAGGTTCTATATAAGCTGTGGCAGAATTTGGGCAGTGGCAAGTTGTAGCAGATGCAGATGCCAGCTTTGAAAGCGACTAGAAGTGGTGATCTGAATTCTAGGTCCAGACTGAATTCTAGGCCGAAGGGACAGGGCATTAACTTAGGAATGGGTTGGAAGGTCAAAACCACCAGTCTGGAGTTAGAAGGTTCCTAGGGAAGCATGATACAGCTCTCCAGGTTGCATTGCAGTTCCCCTTTTCCACCACAGCTGCTCTGGGGCAGCAGAGAGCCACCGGACAACCACACTTATTTATTTATTTAAATTAATTAATTAATATTTGTTTATAGTTACATTTATATCCCTCCCTCTCCCGTCAACAGACGGCTCGGGGCGGCTTACATTTCTGGCAACCTGCCAGAAATGAATGCTAATGTTGAAATTTCTTCTGTAAAGGATGACCATGTGAGATACATGAGCCACTTCCTCTAGGGGCTGAATGAGAGAAAGGATTTTGCATATTGCCCAGTAATTAAATAACTGTGCTGTGGCAGAGTCTGCAGTGCGCTTGGGTTGCTGAGCCTTGGGGCAGCAATGCTAAAATCTCGGATAGCTCATTTCTAAAATAGGAAAGCAACTCTAATACTGCTTTTAAACGAGGGCGCGCTGAAGCGCCTCCCAAACACCGCATTAAAGCAAAGCCGCCGGAAGTGACGTTCCCCCCGTTGCAATGCAATATCATCTTATTTTCTGTCTGTATGAATTACTCGCCAGAGGAAGGGGTCCTTTGTGGCTCACAAATGTGCATACCCCTCCAGAACAGAACTTGGAAGATATCCGCAGACAATGTAAGACCTGGCTGTTCCGCCAGGCCTTTCCCGAGGGAGATGGGGTGGGTGGGTTGGGGTAGGGTAGGTGGGGATGGGGTTTTATATTGTTTTTTAATTTAATTACTACTGTTTGTTTTAATGTTTTAAAAGGTTTTTAGTATGTTGTGAGCCGCCCCGAGATGCCTGAGGCAGGAGGGGGCGGCATAACATTTTTAATATAAATAAATAAAAATATCATCTGTACTATGGTGGGCCTGAACCAAGTATACACACTCGTCATGCATAGGGTGTGCACACATCCCGCTCCGTACGCACAGTGCATGCCTCCCATGTATACAGTCCATGCACGTTGCACTATAGTGTGTTCATGGTGCACATGTCCATGCATATGGTGTGTACATGCACCTTGGATTGGCCCCTTTTGTTTCCAACTATACAAAATAGCGTACAATGGGAATTCAGATAGAATGGAACTCCACTTATATATGCAATGGGGTGTTTGGGTCTTTTGGTGCCCCCTAGGGGAAATCCCAAATCCCTACTCTAGTCGTGTTCCTGGGATGGAGTGGGGGGGGGAAATGTTTCACTCTTCCAAACAATGGCCTGAAGTTTCAGGAGTAAATTACAATGGAATTCCCCTTATCTTGACACCGCAGGAGTTTAGTTTGGATTAGACGGGTTCTGGACAAGTGGATCTCTGTTATAATAGTAATAACTTGTATGTGAGGGCTGCTTGGGGTATAAGATGAGGATGGATTGGAGAGGGGCAGGTAAAAGGTTTCTTCGTTATTGCTGTAGCTATAGTGTGGGGATACTTCCGTCTCAATAGCAATTTCGATGAAGGTGTAAGACCCAGCTGTTCCGCCAGGCGTTTGGTGAAGGTGATGGGAGGTGGGGAACTGTTGTTTTTAACCTCCAGTGTTTTAATGTGTTTTATGGTTTTATTGTTGTTTTTATCTTTTTATAAATTGTAAGCTGCCCCAAGCTGCCTGTGGCAGGAGCGGTGGGGTATTAAATTTTTAAAATAAATAATAAATTCATAGATGCATTGTTTAGGGTCAAGATTGAAGAAGCATGGAGAGTTGGTATTGTGTTGGCCAGAGATCGTGTCAAGGAGCTTTGAGGAACTACCCAGTACTATTCTTACTTCTCTTGGGTTTTCTGTACTTACGTGGCATGGCAAGAAATGCTGTTGGAGACATTTCCCAACATTGTTGCCAATTTCCATTAAACTAGAGCCCCTTGCAATTACAAAACAAACAAACAAACTTACCCTCTGAGGCTGATTTAGGTTTTGATGAGTTCTCCAGTCCTACCCCAATGAGAACAAGACCCCAAAACTGGATCTAATTTCAATCCTTTCTCCCAGACCTCCAAAACTGTGGAGGGTTGAGATTTGAAGTGTTTAAAGCCTATTCCTAAATCATAGTAAAACCTCTTTCTTTACTAGGGCTGTAAAACAACATAATTACAATGAAATTTAGTCCTGTCCGACTTACCAGATCAGGTTGTGACTTAGCGGTCATTTAATGGGGTCACCCAACTTTCACACTGCAGATGGGAACTGAGGGGGGTTGACTGCAGTTTTGCCTCTTTTATAAGAGTTAATCTCCATTCATGTAAAGCCTTTGAGGAAGCAGTTGTAAAGCCTACATGTCTGCAAAGCATGCGTACAGCATACACACACAAAACCACACTTGTAGCAATGTATAAATAGTTTAAATCAATGGAGTTGATGGAGGTCTCACAAGTATTCTGATTAGGTCCACCAAAGTGGCTTGGTCTAGGCACCCTGTCTGTGTTATCAAGACACATTTGTCAGACATTTAGTTTATTACATCACAATCTATCAAGTCAACCTTGTCATTGTAATTTCCACACTCTTCTTTTTTCTTTGTTCTATGTGACAGTGAAATCTTATCTCTCTAGTGTTCTGACATAGGTTAATAGTCTGGAACAAACCTCATTTAAGATGCTTATATAATAAAAAAAAGGGAAGAATTCAGAAAACAAAGTTGGTGGCTACAGCCAGTGTTACATGGAACATACCTTACAGGCCTTTCTGGGTCTGTAACGTCAACTAGCAGAGATAGGGGGAAATTTAATATAATAATAATAATAATAATTAATAATTAATAATTGCCCAATTCATATATGTGGTTAAATGTATGGGGGATGATTCAAGTCACCATGTTCAGCTCTGGCTCTGAATTCCAGCAGAATTTGGAGAAAAACTGTTGTACTGAATTGTCTCTTTCTGGAGATGAATCAAGCCCACTCTAATCCCTCCTCCCCCCCCCCCCCAACAAAAGAAATTGAGAGTGATTGGATCTGGGGTTTGGCCCACTGTGGAGTTAGGAGTAATGATAAAGTCTGAACCCAAACTCCCCAAAGTTTGTCGTCCAAAACTTGAAGTCTTTCAAATGCAGGTCTCTCCACTTCTGTCTTACCATTTCCTCCTTTAGTGTCCCAAATACAAGGAAGCATGAAAAAAATATTCCTCAGCCTCTCTCCAGGGGATTATGCAATGAGAAGAAATTGTGCCTAATCCTTGGAGAAAGTGGAGAGGCGGCAGGGTTGGCATTGCACTACATAGCAGCCTGTTACCAAGTCAAGAATAGACAGCGGCTAAAAAAAAATAGATGTGACGGTGGCCTGCTGTGGCGTGCATTTTCATGCTTTGGCCCGTGAGCTGTTGAGGGCCCCCTAGATATTGTCCTGGGACTGACCCAGGCCATTTCAGAGGCTAGCCTGGGCTCTGACCCCCTGAATAACTTGAGGTCACAGCCTGGGCTAGGCTCTGTCCAATTAGGACAAAGCAGGCCACAGCAGGCTATCACGTATGGTGTGACCCAGCCTGGATCAAGCCCTCCATGACTGGCTGTCATTGGCCGCCATGGCTGCCCATCATGGCGGGGTGCTAGGCGCAGCACAGGAGTGGAACCGTCTGGCCACATGTTCCTGCGTCTCTCTCATGGCCCGGCTGTGGGAATGTGTGTTGAGCAGCCCGACTTGGTCCAGATCGTGTCTGCTGTGGCTTCCAAACCCGGACTGGGTTGCCATGGTAGTGTGGTCACTCCTGTTTTCAACCTGTGATGACCAATGGACCAGGATTTTTCAGATCCCAGTCAAAAAACTTGGGGCGTAGTCCTATAATAATAGAATAATTTTTATCCTATTAAAATAAATGGGACTTTTTCTATAATTGAGTGGGGTTAGGATTGCACACTTGTCCTACCAGTCTTTCAGGTTTAACCTTCACTTTTTCCTTGGAGATCTGTCCTTCTCTCGTGGTTTTGCAATACCTTTATTGCTTGTCATGCCAACAAAGTATCTTTGAATTTAATTGAAAGGGATGAACCGTTTGAGATAAACGTAAAATACCACAAAGAAAGCCTTTCTCATGAAAGTCAGGTACTTTTGCTTCCACTAAATAAAAGAAAGGTTGAGGTCCGTAAACAGCATAAAAGTAAAATAAAAAATAAAAAATTTGCATTTCTGGACCTCAAGAGATTTGAGTGGCTATTCTTAGGGTACTTGCACACATCACAATTTAAAATAGTGAAAACCCACAATAAAAGTGGAAAGATCACCACATGGTAATTCACCTTTTGATTTATTTTGTGACCTGTGGCACTTTTACCACATGGGAAATCCACGATGACCTGTAAAAGGCTTTCCTCGGAAAATATTTAGGGAATCTCGTCTACAGATCAGTGTGGATTTAGCAGATGACAAAAGTGTGTATGTCATGAATAATAAATACCATGTGGTCATTCGCCACAGATCCCCTGCAGCTTTTTGACAGGCTTTACCCCTTGAAATTTGGACATCTGAAAATGCTTCTATTTTTTGTCTAGGCTGGTTCATGTGTCCCTACTTTGTAGGTTAATTAATATGAGCTGTAGGACCGCCCCCACCCCTCATTGTAACATCTAGGTTTTCTTGAACTGTGTTGAGATAGAGCAGACTCAGCTATGTAACAAAACAAACAGATGCCCCCATGATATACTCTTTGGGCATCTTTTGGCTTGGGCATTTAAAAAAAATCCTATCTGATCTTCATAAGAAAGCACTGGTTTATTAAGATATGGGCCAATGTTCTGAGTGCAAAAGGAAAGAGAATCCAGAAACCTTTTGTTATAGTATAGTCTCAATTTTTGTACGCAAATAATCTGACCTTAACCTCATTTTCTCTGCTCACCATCTTGCTTGTACACCACAGTGATTTTTACAGAAACTATCGGTGAAGTCACAAACAGAGAGGACCTGAGGGTGGGACGGAGCAGCAGGAGTAGATGAACTCTGTAAGAAGCTAGGATCTGTGGTCTTGTGCTAACAGCTTCAGGAAGAGAGCGGTAGCGAAGGGAATGGGGATATAAATGTGCTTAGCTCGGTTGCTGTACAAAAGAACATTTAATAAATAAATAAAATAAGGTCGGTGGTCAGGATCTTTTATTAAATGGTGATTTTATAGTGGAAGAGCTAAGCTACTTTCCCCCCCTTTATCTGTGTGCTTCTTGTGTCTTGTAAACCATCCCCCACCTCCTTTCTCATTGTTCCTAACCCCGGTTTCTCTTCCAGTACATACTGCACCGCGGCCGCTCTTGGGACGGCACAGATTCAAGCTTCTGTCTGGTGGCAGACTGCTATTACATCTGTAAAAGATGTCAGAGGCCAGGTGTTTTCTTGAAGAAGGCACTGGAGAAGTTATCATTGGGCGAGAGAGAGAGAGAGTACTGTTGAGAAACTATATGAATCTTTTTGCTTCTAACTAACTTTCCTTTATACTAAGTTCTCTGTTTTCCTTTGCCTTGTTTTCCTTTATTTTTTTATTTCTACATCGATTTTAAAGAGTGTTTGTCGCCTACCAAAAAATGTTGAAATGCATTGTATTTAGAGACAGTTTTCTTTTCTAGATCAAATATGTCTTTCCTTTTTTTCTTGTCATATTTGCAGGAAAACTATTTACTACTCCTTATAATTACTGTAGCACTACTGGCCGTACTCAGTGTTTTATTGTCACCGATTTTCAGAGACAGGTCCCTGCCCAGTGGGCTTATAATCTAATATGGACAAGGGTGAGGGGAACACAGGGACAGACAAACAGACACACACATATTTCTAATTTTTTTTTAGATGGGGAACTGAGGCGGAGAGATTGTGACTTGCCCAAGGCCACCCACTGAGCTCATGGCTAGGGCAGGATTTGATCCCTGGCTTCCCAGCTCCAAGTCAAGCACCAGCACCTTATCCACTACACCACGCTGGTTCTGTGAAATAAGGTTCTTTGCTTCTTAAAGGGATAATGCTAAAGTTTTTAAACATCCTTACTGGTTCCTGAACAAACTTTAAACTGCTACTGATTTTGAAATCATTCTTTTTTTCCTCATCATTTATACTTTTACAAGTGCAAAAAGAATGACTTTAAAACACTTTGACTGTGACCCACAAACCACTTACACCTGAGCACCCCATTGAAGCCCTCTGGGGCAAGCCTACTCTAGAGAGTAAGTGGATTGTGGGTCGTCAACTAGAAATAAAAAGTGAAACTTAGCTGTATTGCCAGGTTTTGTCTACTTTCAAGTCAGAACTCAAACTAGGTTCGCTAAGAACTCATGAACCCTGGTAAACCTTTTTATGAAACCCCTGCCAAGCCTTGTGAAGGTGTTAAGTATTTCAAGCTCCTCATCAATGGCCTCGATCTCCTCCAAGGCCTGGAAGTGTACTGGTGCAGTCAGCAAAATTTGGAACATCTGGTGCTGCAAAAACAGCTATGCCGAAGTGGGCCACCGTCACGTCTGTTTTTACCCAAAGTTTCTTAGATTCACAAGTGGGTTTTTTGTTGGGGTGCTTTAGTTTGTTCTTTAATAAATGCAATCTTATTTATCGGGTGATTTTATTTTTGCCAGCTTTTACAGCTCTAGTCTAGATATTTCAATGTCATGTAATTTACTCTCTCTAAATGTCAGTTTCCCAGCTTCTGATGATCTGCTCTCAGATAGGATGCCTAAAGCAGACTATCAGCCATTCTGAAAGCATATGATGCTTCCCTCACTCTCTGTATATCACATGGGCCGTCACTGGTAGAAGGACAGAGAAACATTAAATTGTTCTTGTACAACAGAAAACATTGCATTAAGATGGCATCTTTATAGTTATGTGCAGATATCTCATTTATGTTACTAAAGGGTCTTATGGTGTCTAATGCTTTCTCCAGGGGTGATCACATTAATTTATATTTGGGATGACACTTTTGACATATGCTTTCTGGGAACATAAACTGTTCCTCAAAGCATTCTGGATGATACCAAACCAAACGCAAGCAATGCTTTTTATTACTAAAAGAGCAAATAATATCACTTCATAATTCAAAAAAAAAAAAAAGAGAGAAAAAAGGTTAAGATAACCTTAGCAGTACATTAGTAAGGGCCTTCGCCCGGCACTTCAGCCATGTATGAAGATTTGTAGCTCTGGATAGGACTCCTCTGGCTCCAGTGGGGTTCTGTATGGTCCCCTCTACCCACATGAACTTGAATATTGAGGTTCATTCACTGAAACATGAAGAAATGTGTAGGTAAATTTGAAAGTAAAGTTACTGTTGGAAACTGGCAGGAAGACACGGTGTAATTTCATTCCCCATGACCAATGTTAATGGGATGTTTCAGATCATTCACTTGCTCCGTTCACCTCTTTCCGGTGCCGTTCTTGTGACTAATTTGCACGTGAAAATTCCATGGTGTCACATGAGAGAGAGAAAGAGAGAGAGTTTATTCAATTGTTGGCACATTCTTTGACATGTATGTTTGGTGTGCCTGTGTTTCTGTGCTTTTTGAATAATGGTATCTTCATTTCAATCAGTATATTTGGGTGACTCAATCACTTAAAGATAACTCAGTACGGTCACTAAAATAGCTACAGTGAATATCAACATAATCATCATCTTTAGATTTATACCCCTACCCAATTCACATGGCTGTGGGCGGCTCAAAAATTTACTCAAGACATGAGTAAAATACAAAGAAAAGCAAAAGTCCATCTACGCCCTCCCCAATCACCCACTCATGTCTTTTGTACATGACTCCTAGACAGCCCCCATATCCAAGCCCAAATCCTCCCCCCTGCCCTCACAGGAGGGTCATGGTTGTCTCCAAATCTCACCCAATGAATACACCTTCATGTATACAATATTTTGTTGCAGAAGTTCCCTGTTTCCATCTTTGTTGTCTCAAACCCTTCCTTCTTTTTCATACTGTGCCATCCACATTTGTTGAACTCGGTTAACTAAAATCTCCTTTTAAGTTAAAACTGCTCTCCCTCCACCCTAAGTCAATTAAATTGCTATATTTTGATTTGGGGTGTTTTTACACAAGATGCTACCCTGCATGGTCCCTCAGGAGCCACTCATCCGAACGCCCACCTGAAGGTGGAGCTGGGGGAGGTGCGCTCCCGTGACCCATGCAGTGCCCACTCATGGTCACTTGGGGAGCACCTCAGAGAAATCTGGAGTGCTCAGTGCAGGGCAAGCCAAAAAGGTCCATGGTAATGGGAGACCGTGCAGCCCCTGCCTGTATGAATTGGGGTGGCCATTTACACCAGTAGACCGGTCCACTGCTCATAGGCACTGTGCGTGGGAGGTCACAGGAACTGGATGCGAGACACGCCCAGGACATGTCAATCTCAAAGGCCAGCCTGGCATGTTTCTCCCTCCGCTCCATGGCCCGTGGCATGAGGACTGTGTGGTAGCAGTCACGGTAGCCATGCTGGGAACCACCTGTTGGAATCCCTCCACGCGTACTCCACCTGAGTGGGTGCTCCCCTCACCCCAAGCCTTACTCATTTAAAAATACCCTTTGTGGATATATTCTGGTCTGTCCCTTAGTCTCCCCTCCCTTGTCTCTTTTAAATTGTAAGCCCAGTGGAGCAGGAACCGGTCCATAAGTGATGATTGCAAACACCAGGTACATTGCTGGTGCTGTGTAATACTTAACAACAACAACAATATTATTTTTTATTTTTATTATTATTAATAATAAATACTCCAGTTTCCTGATACGATAAAGCAACTGCCCTGGAAGCCCATGGATACAAAGTCAATGGCTACAAAATGTTATTCACAATTCATTATGAAAATAGCCCTTAGGCTGCTAAGTCATTGAAGACCTTTTGGAAACTTTACCAGAGGGACCCAATAAATTCCTAGGATCAAATTTAAAGATATGAAGATTAGTTGTTACCATCCTCTTCTCCTTTTTTTCCCTTTGGGCCTTTTTACATGGACTGCAGCTCCCCGTGGTGCGCGTGGGGATAGGTGGGTGCCACAGTGGGTGTGCAGTGGTGGCGGGGCGTTCCCACGGACTAGAATTGCCAGCGAGCAAAACGTGCATACACCGGTTGGCCCCAGGAGAGTCCCCCATGTCCAGCCAGCAGAGGGAGAAGTGGATCTGAAGTAGCTGCTGCACTGGCTGCAGGGTCGGGGCGGAGGACTTTCCCAGGGCCACCCGGCGTGCCCACACCATGTGCTCATCTCTAGTGTTTGTCACCGTGCGCAAACCTTGGATTGGGACTTTTGTCTTTAATGACATAACTTGCGTGCTGTCATAAAAAGTCTTGCAGATATTTTGGCCTAGAGATTACTGGTGATTATTCAAATAGGCTTTTTATGGGTGAAAAAAGAGGGTGTTTTACATGGCATGAGGGGTGTCTGTGGTCATTGCGTGGTGCGGGTGCATGGCCACCGTGCATGGGGGGGTGCGTCACATGAGCGGCCCCACGCACAGCCCCCTCGGCCATGCACCGCCCACCCCGTTCTGTTTTAATGTTGTTGTTTTTCTGGGTGACTATTTGTGAAACCAAGTATCAGTGCAGTTTGTGGTTGTGAATAAGGTCTGAATGCTATCTACGCCAGCAGAAGTACCTTGAGAATTCCTGCATTGAATTTATGCTAGGGTAGCCTTGCCGAAGCACAACTGTGAGGCCAGGACCTGACAAGGCCTTGTTGACGTGTGTGGCTCAGATGAGGTATTATGCCAGTGATGAAGAAAAGAACTCTGTATATTCAGTCTATCCTGCTCTGTCCATTGCTCTTAACAAAGCGAGCTGGACTGCCCCCAGCCCTTAGACATGTGTGTAAATTGTACAAGCCAAGGAGATGTTTTCAGATTCCTCCTAGGCTTCCTTCTTCTGGCTGAGTGGGAAGACACTTCTGGCCTTGAAAAGCTGCTATTCACTTCCTCCTGCACATCAAGCCAGCTCTGCTGGCTGAATTATAGGTAGCTGGAGCCAATGCTCTGCCTACTCTTCTGCGACTCCAGTTCTTTTCTTCATTGGGGCAAGGGCATTAACTACGCAGCATCTGAGAATTGGAGCTGTTTGGACACCCAAGGTCCAGCTAACCTTTCTGCCAATGTGTGGGCTGGGTTGGGGTGAAGACTGACATGGACATGTTAGGGGAACTGGCCATCTAGCCCATAGTGATAGATGTAAACGAGATGGTTAACGCTAGCAAGTAATGGTAGCTTTGTGAAAGAGGACTATTATTAATTATTCTTATTATAAGAGAATTAGACCATGCTAATTTTAGCCAAGGGTGCGTGAGGTCAACTCCTTCCCAAGGTCAACTTTTAAAATGAGTCCAAGCTCCAAGGTCTGCATAGAAGCTGAAGGTGAGGTTGCGTAAGAGGTGTGCTCAGGAAGAGGCGGGTCTAGATCAGAGGTGGGGGAACCTTCCAGGGACCACGTCAAAAAATAGCACAAGCTCTGAGAGCCACATAGAGGTGGGAGTGGGGTGGAGGAGGGTACAGATCATGAATCTGTGCCATGAATCTGTCCCTTATCCTTGTGTACATGCCCTCACCTCTTCTTCCTTACTCTGAGCTTAGTGTTTCAGTGCTAGGGAGTACAAACTGAGTCCAAGGACCAATCCAGGAACTGGGAAGGGGCCACATCTAGGCACAGGCCTCATTTGGCCCCCAGGCCTGAGGTTCCCCATCCTTGATTTAAGCCGACCCATTGATGTGACCCAAAAGTTTCCATCAAAAAGCCAATGTGATGCATGGTTGAATGCAATTTGGGAGCACGTGATAGGATAAACATCTCAGTACTCTCCTTTCAAAGCATTACCTCGTTAATTAATTATGAATGAGCATGCAGCGGTAGCTATGAAATAACACTCGTTTTAATTTTTTGTCTAAATACACAAAATATGCATTTATCCAGAAGACCATGGCAGTTCTGGAAAAGCCATTACTGTCAACGAATGCATGTTCATTTTAACCCTCCTGCGCCTGAGTAACTGAGTGACTAATAACTGTTTTGGGGTCAAATTGACCCCCATCAATAAATAGCAGGAAAATAATGAATGTGATTTATTTGAAATGGACTCCAGATTAAGAAAAAAATTGACAGTTTATTAGTATAACAACTGAAAATCAGAAATAAATAACCCCCCATGGTATTGGGGGGTCACCATGACCCCTCAAGTAAAGCAGCACAACTAACAAAAATGGTACAGGGGGTATTGTTGACCCCTCCCCCTAGAATATAGAAAGGGAGAGGAGGAGCCAGGTCAAAAGTCCTGAGTTCACAGTACGATGGCCAGATATGCCAAGAGGACATTTATGAAAAATACAGGGCTTCAGTGTTTTCAATTGAGCTCCAAACCTCACAGTAAATGCAGGGGTCATCAACACTCCCGATGCAGAATGAATAGATATTGTTCCAACACAAAGCTGCTAATGGCTGTGATTAAAAAAGCAGTGTCAAGAGTTCACTCTAAATAGGTCTTAACTGCTGTGTAAAGAGTTGCAGGGTTTCATTGTTTTCGGGTGAGCTCCAAACCTCACAGTTAATGTAGGGGTCATCAACACCCCCAATGCAGAATGAATAGATATTGTTCCAACACAAAGCTGCTAATTGATGTGATTAAAAAAACAGTGTCAAGAGTTCACTCTAAATTGGTCTTAACTGCTGTGTAAAGATAAGGAACAATAGAAGTTGGCAAATTGACTTTTCACCGGGGGTCAATGTAATCTCCCAAAGCACTTTATGGTGATATTTTCCTAAACACACCACCAATGACCTTTGTGAACTCAAACTAAGTGCTACATTTTTTCCTTCACCCTCCTTGAGGGTTTTAATTAGGAGAGCAGGTGCTGGGTTAAGTTTCATTTCTTTAAAAGACACATGTATTTTAAGAATATATGTGCAAGGGGTCAAAAAGACCCCGAGTGCAAAGGGCGTATAGTGCTTTCATTTTCCCATTGACATACACTGGGGGTAGAAAGTACCCCATATGATGAAATGATAAAAAACTCTATTTAAAAAAATGGGGAGGGTGGAGGAATATGAAACAACGCAGGAGAGTTGACCTCACACTTCTTGAGGAATACATGGGGGGAAGAGTTGTTCAGGTTTGCCAAAACAGTTTTATGATTTTTTTTAGCAACCTTGGGGGTCCTAGAGCCCCATGATGAAGACAGAGTTAAGCACTATGTAACCATATATTTTGCACAATATTGTTTTCCATCTCAATCCTTTTCTCTTCCCAGTGAAATTCTTTTTTTCCTCTTTAATGAGTCTCATAAAAGAAAGAAGAATCATTCCAAGACATGTTTTTGCAGGGCACTATGTGTAAATCATTACTATATGCCACTTCTCCCTCTTCCCTGCTCACTGGTGACAGAATCACCTATGTCACGTGAAAATGGATTATCTGCTCTTACTGCCAAACGTGCCCAAATGTAGTGTGTGTAAATCTGTAGCTGTGGTTTGTGGGGGTTATCACTTACCTGCAGAAACCCACAAACAGCACTGAGATTTACATAGTCTACACCCGAGTGTGAAGGCACAGACTGCTGTTGGTTCCCGTTTTCTGGTTTTCACTCATTCAAATGTGGAGAGAAAATCCGGAGGCAGTCTTCTACTTTTGATAGAACTTCTTTAATCCTCACAGTTGATAATTTCAGTTTTAATAGTGGTTGTCTCGCCTAATCTCTACCACCATCATTGCCTTAGGACGTCTGGCAAAACCAAGACTTAATTGTTGTGCGTTTTGTTACCAACAGATTAGTAGTGATTACACTATTTATCATTCTATGGAATTTTAATTGTCTGCGTATATACGTTTTGCAGTTGATATGCAAAACATCTGGAGACAGCACTAGATTTTAATAACATGTTGAGTTCACTGTGCACCTATGATGCATACATTCCGCAAAACATGCTAACAGGATGACACTTTGGCATACGCATAGCTAAGCGCGCACACAAGCATGTTTCTCAGCAAGGATGGGTTTAAGAACACGTTGAAATGTTTTCCTGAATTAAGGTATGATGACCGAATTTGGCTTCAATTTCTATAAATTCTTTGAGATGACTTGATTACTAGACTGGAGGTTTATAATATTAATTTCTTGTGCTTCTTAAGTATACTGGTGCCTGAGGAAAAACAAATAAACCTGATGCACAATACAAAACGTTGCTCTCGATTTTTTCCCAGTTTAGCGTTGTCAAATATTGTAGCTCAAGGTGTCCAGTATCCTGCAACATTCGAGCATGTTTGGCAGTAACAACACAGAGGATAATCCATTTCCAGATGACAGGCGATTCAGTCACGAGTGAGCATGGAAGAGGGAGATGTGGCATGCATGCCAAGGGAGAAGCATCTCCTATAATGAGTTAAATCTTTGCCATGAGTTAGGCTTCCATTCAGAAAATGGGAGGATCTGGAAGCCTCTGTAGGTTTTCAAACTGAGAGTCATCAAGCCTTGAATAAAGAGGGAAGTTCACCATGAATGTCAGTTAGAGAGCCAGAGGAAGGCCTAAATCTGATGTCCAGAGACTCATTTGCTGCATTAATATTTATTATCAGAGTACCTGAACCTGAAAATTTTATTGCGGCGTGGGCTTTTGCCATGGCTGAAATTTGGAGTATGAAAAAAACATATCCTTTGACTGCATATCAGGCTGCAGTCTTTCCTTTTATTAGTGCCACATCCATTCTCTGATCAGTTGCAAAAAGAAGAACCCTTGAAAGAAATATCCGTGCATTTACCATTTCTCCACAAACCATATCAGACAGCACCACATCTCAATTCAGAGCACTTTTCGACATGAAGAATATTATGTCTCTGTAATTGGCCTGCTAATCCCATTCTTATTTAAAATCACAGTCTTTCTGGACAGGACAGCACTCCAGTTTGAGAAATGCTACTCCCTTTCTCTTTCTCTCCCTCATTCCTTCCCTCCCTTTCTCTCTTGCTCTTGTTTTTTAGGAAGAAAAATGTTCTGAGTACACCTCTGCTGAGCTAACACAAATGTGTAGTAATTGATTTTTTGTTTGTTTGTTTGGGGTTGAAGCTGTTAAAACTATCCACGCAAAGCTAAATTGCACATGTGAGGTTCATGTCTTGTTGTTTAGACAAACAGTAAGTTTTATAACATTGTTAATGCCAGACAATAAGAGGAGGGATAATAGCTTCTATTTTATCATTTGTCTCAATTTTGCACTATGTTTTCTACTCGGTCATGCACACACTGCTTCTAATGTGGCATATTTAATCTTGCATTTAGCCTCTGTTTTTTGTTTTGTTTTTAAATACCCATATGTCTAGAAATAATAGGAGTTAGCCCCTCAAATAGCATTTTTTTTTTCCATCCAAAATAAATTTGAACAACTGTAATGGTGGGAAAATCTATCCGGAGCTCATTCTTCTTCTTTTTTTTAGAGAGAGCGAATTGGCAAACCAGAAAGAATAGACTTTGTCATGTGCAAATATGGTGACCATAAATGGTGCTGGAGGCTTTTTCCATTGTCCTGTGACTTTGCCACGAGAGAAAGCGAGAGGGAGAAAGAAAGACACGTTTGATAGAGTTGTGAAGAATGTTTGAATGGCTATTGGGTGTTGGGCATTGTCTTGCAGTGACCTCAATTCGGTACAGTAGAGACCATTGAAAGCACTGTCTGAAGTCACAATACCACTATTCTCCTTCGTTTAGCAAAAGGGATTAGTTAAAAGGGTGACGTTTCGTGCAGAGAGTTCCAAGTATTCCATGAAACAAAAGGCCCTGAAATGTTTTTGAAGTTATTTTTAATTGAGTTGAACTAATTTAATAAAGGTCCTAAGGAGGGGGGGGGGGGGGAAATAAAGGAATGCGATTGTTTTATGATTCCTCACAGATGGAATGGACATTTATAGCATACTTCTTCTTTAGTCTTCTAGAGAACAGTAGCCCCATTTACAGCTACTGTTAGCAATTTAAAACTGCTCCAAAATGAAGTCTTTCAAGAAGTTGACAGCTTATAAATAAATCTGTTTGATAAAATTGAACATAAACTGCATCTGTGGTTAGTTTGCCAAAATTAATTCTACATTTAATTAGAGATAGCAGTCAAACATATTTAATAAAAAACAGCCTTGGAGAGTAAATCAGATGAAGTCAGATTTTTAGCAGACACTTTGCATTATTTTTGTATTTTTTTATTTTTTTTTTCGCGAGAAGTGATGAAATGACCTCACCTCTCTGATCCTCATATATATGGTAGAGTCGGCTAAAAGAGTCCAGTGGAAGTCAATGCGTTTATTGGGGGAGAAGCTGCTAATTTGGCTCAGAGCGTATGGAGAAAACTATTGTGCTGTAATTTTAATTCTATCGTTAGGATTTTCAACCATGCCACTGTATTTGGTGTAAACATTAACACAAGTAATATGCTACTTTTAAAAAAAGCAACAACCCCGGAGTTGCAGAATTAAGATAGATCTACACCTAGATTTTTTGCCAGCTCCAAAGTCTGGGTTGTTTAGATCCAGAGATTTGATTCAGGCCTAGCTATATAATTATATATTTTGAATGACGTTACAAAGTTAAATAGTCATAGGGAGGAGCCAGGAGTATGCATGCAAGACTACAGACTCTCATATTCACATTTTTATGTGCCAGTCAGCCAGGTTTTCTAGAAAATGTTAGGAAAAACCTTCACATGACGTAAATGGATGTGGTGCCATTGGCTTTAATTGGGCTGAATTTGTTCACATCAGTTGAAAATCTGACCCATAGGGTGTCTCCACACGAGCTGTGGAGGGCTCAATCCCTGCACACCCTGTAGCGGGCAATCGTTGCTGCCACACTTGGGGACCAGCACGGGGGAACAGGACAGACTGTCCATGGGGCTGCTGTCAGCTGACCTGCCATGCCCCATGGTGGGCCAAAGTGATACCGACACAAGCAGGTGCCTGCCCCTGCCCCACCCCGGCCCACCCAGGCCCACCCACTATCCCGCCTCCGACTGTGATGTAACCACATGGGACTAGAGCTAGCATCTGGTGCTCAAAGCCCTACAGCGAACCTGGCTGAGTGGTGGGGCAGATGGGAACCAGGCACATGAGCGGTGGCATGTTTCTGCACCGTAGGCAACTTTACCCCACTTTGAGTAAGGCTGCTATTTGTTGCGTCCTATTAATTTGTCAGATGCCACAGCACATAGCTCAGCTGCCCACCGTACCCAGTGTTGGGTTGAATATCTGGCAGACGCCAGGCACACTATGCATTGCATCATGTGGTTAGGCTGCCTGGAGTGGGGGAAGACTGGCCGAGAGGCAGTAAGTGCGTTGTGTGGCTGCACCCATAGTCTATGAACTCGGTGGCCTAAATTCATCCTTGCTGCGAAACCAGTGAACTCAGTTGAGCCGCAGAAGCGTCGGATATAGTCCGCGCTGTTTTACCAAGTAAAAATGCTATAATATCTTCCCTCTTGCACTACGAAAAACCTGACAAAAATACGTACGAGAAATAGAACACCCCGCAGAGCTTGATCTTACGGTGCGCAAGCAGCCCAGAGCTCACACCATGTGTGAACTGGAATTCAGCATAGGCTGATTGGAGCTGCTGGCCTGCTGCCATGTTCTTGTTACGTTTAGGAACTTTTGCACGATGTACTGGGGAATAATTCGGCGTGCATGTGCCAGTCTCATGATTGCATGTTGATAAGCATGTGGATCCTTTCTCTCGGGACATGCAGCTGCTTCACCACCCAGTAAGATTAACACCTCAGTCTTGCTCAGACATTGTTCACTAAAATTGAGCAGTTTAACGCTTCATGTTACTAAGCAAATCTTGGTGTGGTGTGTGTGATAGTCCTTCACTGGTTTAGCTTTACATTTGTGAATTTTAAGACTGAAAAAGACAGGACTCCTTTCCTTCCTTTGCTAAACTTTTTTATCTGGTCATTATTTTCAGAATAATTAAATTTCTAGTGGGGAATAAAAGAACACACAAAGGAAACTGTAATTCGTTACATGGGCCAGGCACTGCTGCAGGACACGATGAAAAGTGTGTTTAGTTAACCCCACGAAGGTTCTCCTGTTACCAAATATTTTCTTTCCCCTGAAAAAAAGTAGTTGATATTGTTAATTGGAAAACAAAGAACCTTTTCAATGCAAAGGTTTGGCCAAGATTATAGACTTGCATGAAATGAGTTCCTTTGATTTATTGTACTATATTGATGATGTTGCGCTGTCTGAAATGGGTGTTCATATGTGGTGTGTGGGGTGCAATAGTAAATAGTCTTCTACTTGCCCTTATTTTATCATTCGGTGACTGTTTTTATCTGTGATGGTGGCATGAAGGGCATGGAATTTCGGATCAAACTAGGAGCAAAAAAAATAAATTAAAATCTGTTGCCAGACTGTATCCTGATATTAAACCATCCTTGCCCCACTACATCCTTGAACCAGTCACCAGTCTCAGTTTTCTGGGCACCAATGTCTCCCAGGTGCCTGCAAATATTGTGCCCTGGTGGCACGGTTTAATCTGCTTTAGCACAGATTAACTTGGGTGCCACTGTCATGCGTAAATGTGCCTGCCAGATGTTAGCAGCACTGTCTGGCCCCCGACTCTGGTGGGGGCTAGCTCAGGCTGTGACTCGGGGAAATCCCAAGTCAGGAAATCCACCACAGTCAGGAGGCAGCCACCGGACCGGAAGTAAAGTGGGCTGTCCTGTCTGAAAGCTCACTATACTTAACACAGTCCAGAGTGGTTGGACGAGCTGGGTGCCATGGTGACTGTCATTGGCCGCTATGGCCGCCTGTCAGCTGTGGGCGGGGCCACTCCACGCAGCACGGGGGCGGGGTGGGGCAGGGCTGGGCCAGGCCGAAGCATATTTGTATGTCTCCTTGCCTCCTGTCCAGCTGCTGTAACATTTGTTCGGCGACCGGGTCAAATCAGAAAGCACCCTGTGTTGTTTTCAAGTTATGTTTAGCACAGTTGTGCAGAATAGGATGGATCCTATCTCCCTCCTCCCCCTGTGTGTGTGTGTGTGTGTGTGTGTGTGTATGCAGCTAACTCTCAAGTGGGACTATTGACTTCAGTAGGAATAGTCACATGTTTAAAACCATGCATGTGCTTAGATATCTGACTGAATCAAGTCCTTTAATATTTAGCGAGAATTACCTCTATAGTAACTTGAGGATTCATCCTAATTATTACCTGAAACATAGACTAACTCTCCCAGACACTCTCACAAACGAGGATCTTTTAATAAACGATACCAATTTTCTACGTTCCAATATATTTCTGTGAATACCAGTCTGACGATAATAGATATCACTGTTCTCTTTAGCCTTCATAATTACTGATTCAAATATTTCCTACTTTACTCACATTTTAAAGTTTTGAAAGGCTTATCTTTTTAATGTAATGTTCAAAAGTGCTATTTGAAGGTCATTAAGACTTTAAATTGCCGTTTTGAAGCCAGGCTGGAGATTTTGCTCTTCACTTAACACAGAGTTAGGGGGGGGGGGGCGGACATTGAGGGGGGGGAGAGAATCACTTACATGGACTTGTCTTTAAAACTAGAGCACCTCCTTAAAGGAATTAGTTATTTCTTTTAATTGCATCAACTGTTTAAATCTGAGTTGGATTTTTGAAGTAATAGGAAACTTTGATGTTTTATTAAATATTATTTTAAAAGGTGGAACTTTTTTCTTGAGAACTAAGCCTAATAAGTATTGATCTTGTGTACCATAAAGATTGTCATTACTTTCTTGGCAACAGTAGTTTATGCAGTCAGATCTTGGAAGGAATGTTGTTACTGATTTATTATTTATTTATTTTTAAATAAAGTCCCCCAAATTCACCTACTGTTGCAGCTGGCTGAAAAAGCTAATTTCTCAAATATTTTGATTAAGACATTGAACATGATTAAAAAGTCTAGGAATTCTGCTTCTGAGGGAGTCAGAATGGAAGTGTGTAAGTGTAAGTCCTTGAGTGTGTGGAATGTGTGCAAGTTATAAAGTCTTCACTAAAATAAATAGGACAAGGGTCTTAATTCATGCCTGAGATGTAGATTACTCAGCCAGAACTGTTCTAAATTGTACTGTGGGACGGAAAGAGAATATGAAGACAGGTAGATTGTGGTATCGCTCTATCAAGAGCCTTGTTTGGATTTTGTGGTAGAGATTGGATTGAGGTTGTTTTGAAATTATTAAAGGGGTGGGCAACACCACGTATGAAAATGAAAGCAATTGAGATGTGCCAAGATGATTAATACATCTTACTTACACAAAACTACTTGCAGATACCACAGAGCTTAAGCTTGCTTGTTGTGGTGTGGTAATTCACTCCACAGAACTTGTTTTGGGTGGAGTTCACCATCATACATACTTTCTTTTCTGAATGCCATCCTCTAAAAATGGGGCTAGAAGAATGGGGAAACCTTTTAAAATGGAGGAAGAACTGCTTCTGTGTAGCAAGCATTAATGAAGCATAATTTCCTAAGTGGGGGAGAATGCTCAGTGTAAATCAACAGGGGTGTTTTTTACGACAAAAGGGTCCCATACAGTGGAATCTACTTAAACTAAATTCCTTCAGTTATGTAAAAAAGTTCAACACACCAGAAATTCTACTTAAGGAAATGGACCTGGAGATGGAGGTCTCTCCATCTCTAGTCTTCTTCCTTTTCCTCAGAGGCAGAGAGTCAGAGCAGACAGAAGGGCAGAGGTGTGCGTATATTACCTTGCCAATTCTGACTGTAGGAGCCTTGGGTGGTCTGGAGATGGGGTGTTTTTAAACCAGCAAGGTTGTTGGGGGGTGTAGCTGCTGAGTGGCACTGCTGCGGAGGACCCACTCAGGTGGAGTGTGTGTGGAGTAATTCTAACGGGCGGCTCCCTGCCCCCCCACCATGGACCAGCCCTACAAACAACGCACACGGGCAGCTGTTCCTCCTTCCTCTGTCCCGCAACACCTGCGTCCAAAGTCCAACTGCCCGCAGGCCATGATGCACAGCTGCAGAAACCATGGCAACAAGAAGTTGCAGAAGCCTGTAACCCCTTTCTGCCCATGACCCTGGGAGCTGGAGCAGCGGCTGGCAGTCCGGGTCAAGCACAGAGGTGCATGCTGTCCGAGGCACAGAGGAATCCCAACACACCACTCACAGAACGTGAACAGCAAGGAGCAAAGTGTACAATAAGCCTAGCGCCAACAATGTGCATGGAAAGGGAAAGGGCAAAGGAAATCGCAGGAAAGTCCCTACAGGCATTCCGGCTCAGCAGTGAGTGCTGGGCACAGCATCCCCAGCAGGCAGCAAAGTCTATGACCCACATGCAGAGGCTTCAGGGCAGTGAGCCTCCATGGTACTGGCAGACCTGCCTGCCACCATTCATATGGACCGCCTGTTACCCTGCACAGAGCAATCCAAATTTCTCAGCCATGCTCCATGTGTGGCTCTAAGTGGGTGTTGTGTGACTCATGGGAGTGTGCATCCCCCCGCTCCATCTTCAGACGGGCGTTCAGATGAGTGGCTCCTGGTCATGTGGGGTGGCATGTACCTTCCATCCAGTACAATCTGTTACCTGAGATCTGTGTACTCATATCCTCACCACATGGACCAGGCATCCATCATTATCAATGTTACCAAGCCAAGCGCGTGCACCTGGGACCTTGCATCTTTGTGAATGTTACACCCCTTGTCTCTCCTTCTGTTCCCCTTCTTCTTGTAAGCCCTAGGGTAGGGACCGTGTCTATTCCATTACTCTGTAAAGCACCAGGTACATTGCTGGCGCTATATAAATGCTTGATGATGATGATAATAATAATAATACATTTTGTTTAAAAGCACCCAGGGAAACCTGGTGCTCACTTCCCTTACAGGCTGCTTGAGAGTTGCAGAGTTGAAATTTACAGGATTTCTCACACTCACCCATTGTTCTGCCTGGCTGTTAGTGAGAGTCTTCATGTCTGGAGAGAACAGATGTTACCTAACGCTCATCTTCAGCCTGCCCAACATGAAGACTTGCCCTGACAAGCTACTCCAAACCACAGTATTTTAACCACATGCTGCAAATAAATTATTCATACATTCAAAAGTCCTTATATTTTCACCTAAATGGGTATATCCTAGACAGCTTAACCAATATGTTCTTAGGGTTCAAAATTCAATGTAAAGCTATGCGAGTTCTAACTAAGTGGGTTCCACTGTATTTCCCCTGCTGGTCTATCTATTTGTACAAAATTGGGGGTTCTCAACTTATTTATAGGTCTCTTACCCCCCCAACAAATTTGGCTGAAATTGACACACAATTATAAGTTACTAAGTAGCGGAGACACAGACATGGTGATCACATAAGCCTTTTTTTACCATAGTGCTAAACACACCCTGTTATCCCCATCACCACAATTTATTCATCAGTTACTGAAGCTCTTAGGATTTTCTTGTGGCCATCAGTTCTTCAAGTCTTACAGTTTGCTTCTGCCAGTAGCCAATAACAACAGCAACAAAACTCATATGCTCCCACTGCCCAAAATCCATAGAAAACGGAACCCATTATTGTTCTTTAGCGAACAATTAGGGTCTGGGGGGGAGGGGGAAGGATTTAATAATCCTTGTAGACTAGCATTTAATGAGCTAAAGAGCATTTTTCAGCCACCTGCTTATGTAGACTAGTTCAGAAAGAGACCCCATCATTGTAAATGCTTCTGTCAACTTTATTCCAGCCATCTAAACCTCTTAAGTTATCAAGAAAGTGCATGAAATCTTCCAGGTATAGAGTTTCTGTAGGATTTTGATTAGAAGTGTGCACCAGGGGCCCATGTCATTTTCATTTTCTTCATTTTCGTTATTTAAATCTGTCATTTTCGTTTTCATAAATATCAAATTGTCATTTTCATTTTACATTGGTTTCAATGGAACACACGTTTTTGGTTTTAACCTTTTTGCTTTTCACTATATGTGGCTGAAACGTGGTGTGCTTATACCTCCAATAGAAGGCAATATGTGTACAAAATTCCAAAAAGATTGGATAACGGAGTCCAATTTTAGATGCAATTGAATTAATTTATTTTGCAAAAATCTTCATATACATTCTTAGGTGTAACTTCTTTGTCTCACATTTAATGTAGATGAAACTTGTCATGTTTATACCCCTTCCCATATGTACTATCTCTGCCAACTTTCAGAAGGATTGGATAAAGGGTCCTGATGGTATAAGCAATTAACTTACAAATGTCTGACTGTAACATCTTTGTAGTCCAACCAGTGTACATGAAATTTGGCAGGGCTGTATATAACACTTTCACGATGATTAGAAAGATGTGATTAAAGGGTCCCAATTTTATATGCCTGCACAGCATATGCAGAGAATGAGTCTATGCCAGGGATTCTCTTATGTGTCACTGTGGTATAATATCGGTTTTTGATGCCAATTGGCCACAGAAATGTCAACCAAATATCCTCATTCTGTGCTGTGACCATCCCAACATCTCTCCCCCACTTGTTACTAGGAAGTCAGAAGCATCTGTTTAGGAAAGAGCCAATAGAGAGTCTCTTATGTCCTATGTCACAGTGCTGCAAGATGTAATTGTGATGATAACTGGCCAGCCTGAATGTGTAATCCATGTCTCCTGATTTCTGGGATTCTATCCCCAAAGCCCCAGTTATGTCCCTTCTATGCCCGCCTCAAAGCCACCACCCATTGGTCCTGTAAAGCTGGAAGCATGCAGTAATTGGCCAGTGAATGTGTCGGTCAGTCTTTTGTGTTGCTCCACATCCTCCCTCCCTCTGCCATGCCAGGTGCCTGCCTCTGACTGGCACTGCATGTGCTGCTATTTATCTGAATAATGGTCTTAAAGGGGACAACTTCAATTGCTTATAAAATTGGGGCCCTTTATCAAATTGTAGTTTGGCAGAGATGACAGGGAAGGTATGTGATACATTCCTGCCAAATATCTGGTAAACAGGATGGAATATATAAATGTTACAGCTGGAAATGTATTTTCAAGTTAATGTCCTATACCATCAGGACCCTTCATCCAATCTTTCTGAGAATTGGCAGGTGTGTTAAACTTGTGGAGGGACATGTTAGTCACAGGCTTCATGCAGATTGGATGGACTATAAAGAAGTTGTAGTCATGACTTTGTATGAAGCTTTTCTTAAAATCACAACATTCAATTGCTTCTAAAATCGGTTCCCTTTATCGAATTGTTTCATAAGTTGGTAAACAACATAATGCCCTCCATTGCGGGTACAAGGACCCCAAATTTCATCACAATTGAATAAGAAACAAAAATGTTATAGCCAGAAATATGTTTTTCAGTGTTTTCCCTTTAGTTCAAAAACAAAATGTCATTTTCATTTCTATTTTTGTTATTATTTTTTGTCATTTTTGATATTGCAATAACAATAATGAAAATGACAATTTTCATTATCATTATTGTAACAACAAAAATGACATGCACACCCCTAATTTTGATTGCTAATTCTTGTTTCTGGAGCAACATTTGATATCCCTTATATTAGTCATAGCTACAAATAAAATACTTCACAGAAATACTGCCCCATACATATGAAAGACTATGTCCCCAATCCCAGAACAGCACATGCACATCATATATGTGTGTGGACCAAACCTACTTGTGCGTGTACGTACACAGTGTTTACACTGGTATACCCCATGGGGTATACCCCTAGTGAAGCCCCTCCCCACCCCACCTTCCGCCCACCTCTTGACTGTGCTGCTACTCGCATTCGCCACTGCAAATTTGAAGTCGGGAGGTAGAGGACTTTAAAGCATGGTTACATTGGAAGTAATATTTTCTTTTAAACTTGAGATCTCTTTGTGTGATTATAAGTGTTGCTTAAAAGAATGTAGAAAATCTTTTGCGGTGAAAAAATAATTGCAGTTTTGAGAAACATTCTATAAAATTATTGAAACAATAGATTTCTCTGAGACTTTTGTAGAGAAATTCAGTTTTTGGTATAAACAAATATTTTCAACTAGTTGTAGTCATTACTAGCTTGATCATGAGGAAAAATTGTTCTACGTATTCTCTGCCACTGCTTAATTAATAAATGAATAATAAATAAATAAATATATTGATAATTTAATGAATAATTAAAACCACCACCACCGTCACACAGCATTTATCTTAAAGTGAATGATGTATCTTTTGCATGGGGTCATCTTAGATAGCTCTGAAAGGGAAACCAATTGGTAAATGGCAACTAGATTTTTTTGAACAGATAGAGATTTTGCACTGCTGGTGAGCATCAAAGTCCCATGCATGTCTGTGTAAGCCACACATGTAAGGGTTTGGGATCATGCCCAAGGTTAAGAACTAATGCCATACTTGCCTTTCAAACTCAAATGCAACATTTTAAGTCATTTTCCTGACAAACCAGCTCCTGTCCAGTTCCAAAACTGTAAGAGGCCAAGGACCATGGAAAGAGATTTTCCCTGTTTGCTGATTTATCCAGAAACAAAAATTACCAAACAAAAAACTAAGGGAAATCCATACATAGGAGACTTCTGGCACTGTCATGAAGATTCAAGAGGTCTAGAGAGCTAGAGTAGAGTTCACAGAATAATCTAAATTATGAGGTCATTTTCTGAATGATTCTACATGAGCAGGTGGCTTAAAAAGCACCATAATCCAATGCAAGATGGATAGTAGGAGGTCCTCTGCATTGAGGGACTGATGATTTGGGAAGCCTGAAATGGGCAGGCTGCCAATACTCCAGTGGAGTAGAGAAAAAGGTCTGTGGCCCTTATGAATGAAGTGGAAATAAACATGGACATTTCCAAACCAATGAGAGCCTTTTGAGTTGTCAGTGTGGATACGAGACACATTTTCCCTGACTCTTACATTTGCATCTCCATTCCCCTCTGGTACTCAGTTACATATTCAGGCAGAGAGGGTGAGATTTAGCTTACTACTTACCTGAGAGTATTCTCTGTCCCTCTGCTCTTGTAACTGCCTGCCTGGTCTAGTGTGATTTGCAAGTGAGCAGCCGTACAGTGACAGGAAAGAAGAAGCTTTGTTAAATTAAGACCCTCTTGGTCCCAGTGGAAAAGGGTTACTCATTCTTCCATAGATGAAAAATGACCTTTCCTCTCCCCTTTTCCCTAAGGGAGATTTTCTTGATTTAACAACATGAGAACTTGGCAGGCTCAATGTGTTAGATGACACTGTATGTTGATGAAGAACATTTCTGTGATATCTCTTTAGGGGCAGACAAGATGGTATTAGGAGGAGGGCAAAAAGAAAAGAAATCAGATGGAGGTAGAAGCTACTATGCCAAGGTCATGTATTCTGGTGGTTAAAACTCATAACCTACCAAGACCCAAATTTATGAATACCGACCTTTAAAAAATGTGGTACAAATAACTCAGATGAGGGGATAGGACACTAAACAGCAAAGGGAGGAGGGAGCTCAGAATAAAAGTAGGCTTTCTTCCTTTAATGTATATGTATTTTCTTTCAACGTGTTTTTACTAGATACATTAATTTTGCTGATGTTACGTTATTAATACAAAGTGATAGAACACCAGGTTTATATAGAAGGATGATGAGGATAATTTTTTAATTTTTTTTTTTTTAAAGTAGCAGCTAGGGAGCACGAGTCCAGGCCATATTAGAGACATGCAGTAAAAAGACTGCCCGTGTCCCAAAGAGATTATAATCAAAATGGATTAAAATGCAATTCAATCTAAAATGACTGGCATACCACATAATGAGGAACAGGTGAGAAATATGAGCTTGCTGCCGATAATAAAAGGAGACTGCTGACAGCAAATACTGTTGAGGAGATGGAATTTCTGGTTTCCTTTTTGTAAAGGGATGAATGAGAGGTTAACAAAGGAGCGTTCAAGTTTTAACATATAGGGTGAAAACAAACGAGACGCTGGTGAGCCGATTCATGGGCCATCCTGGGGAGGTCCACTGCGGCCAACACTCCTTGGGTTGGGGGGGGAGGGGGGAATTCACACACACACACACACACCCAGTGAATCCAAGTGGGGGTGGGATTTATTTATTTATTTATTTTAACAAGTAAGCTGCCTCAGGCAGCTCGGGGCGGCTAACATAGAAGATAAAACAATAATATAAAGCATAAAAACAACTAAAATCAATACAGATGAATATAATAAATAATGGGGGAAGTAAAACCAAAAGCAAACACCAACCCCACCCTTTCCCATCTCCCTCAACAAAAGCTTGGCGGAACAACCAGGTCTGACACATTCGTCAAAAGGAAGAGAGGTCCGGGGCCACCCAGGCCTCTGCTGGAAGGGAGCTCCACAGCCTTAGTGCAGTCACTGAGAACACCTTCTCCATAATTGCCCCCCAAGCAACTTGAGGGACTTCAAGAAGGGCGCTCTCAGTGAACTCCAGGGGCCGATCCAGTGCACAGGGAGTGAGGCAGTCCCACAGGTAGGTAGGACTGAGACCATGTAGGGCTTTACAGGTAAGTGCCAACACCTTGAAGAGGGCCTGGAAGACTATAGCTAGCCAGTGCAGAGAACAGAGCACTGGTCTAATGTGCTCTCGGCGACACGTCCGCATAAGGAGACAGGCCACCGCATTCTGCACCAGCTGCAGCTTCTGAACTGTTATCATGAGTAGCTCCACGTAGAGTGCATTACAATAGTACAGTCTTGAAGTGGTGAAAACATGGATGATGGTGGCCAGGTCGGAGTTCGAGACATATGGCTGACACAAAGATATAACTGATGGAACGCGCTCCTACCTGGACAGCCAGGCAGAGCTGGGAATTGAGGACCACTCCCAGGCTACAAACCTGGGGGACCAGAGGGGGGCGAACCCCATCAATTACACGGGATGCCACACTCACCGCCTTACCCACCAACATCGCCTCTGTCTTGTTGGGATTCAGCCTCAGTTGGCTCGCCCTCATCCAGTCCCCCACAGCCGCCAGACACTGAGTAAGTACCAAGACTGCCAGGACTGGGTTGGATGAAAAAGAGAAGTATAGTTGGGTGTCATCAGCATATTGATGACATCGAACACCATATCATCTCACGACCTCACCCAGTGGCTGCATATACACGTTGACATCACATGTCCCTCCACACCACAGGTTGGTCCACCTGGGACAGGACTCCTGGTCCCCTGCTGCCCAGTAGGATTGGGCCCTCACCTGGCCTGCGAAACAGCTGATTGGGGGGCTGGAGGAGCGCCCTCACCCAGCCCATGTGTGCACACCAAGCAGCTGATGGGGGGGGGCAGAGGAGTGCCCTCAGCTGATCAGGAGCACTCATCCACCCCCCGCCCCCCAATCAGCGGTTTTGCAGGCCAGATGAGTACGCTTCTTCAGGTCCCCCCAATCTGCTGTTTGATGGCCGGGGTGAGCATGTCCCCCTAGGCCTGATCCTCAACCTCACCTAGGCAGAGTCTAATAGAAGGGAGGGCACATTAGCCCAGATTAACCCAACTGGGTGAGCCTTTGCCTGTGCTGCATCGCAGACCTTCTCTGGACGATGCATCCCATAGCAGCTGGCAACCTCCACCTCCCCCTCCCCCCAAGGCAAAAGTGACCGAATGTCTGGCAGCATCCGAACTGATGAGTAGGTGACCCATGGCAGGCTACTGTGTTGTTTGTTTTCACCTGTTGTCAGCAGTCCAAATTCACCTCTGATGTAGACCTATTGACCACAACCATGCACACTATATCTTTATGCGTCTGGAGCGGCAGGTGGAGGCAGTCGCCAAGGCTGCCTTCCGCCAGCTTTATCTGGTACGTAGGCTGCGTCCGTATGTCTCTGGCCCGGACCTGGCCTCCCTCATCCATGCCTTCGTCACCTCGAGGCTCGACTACTGCAACGCGCTCTACGTGGGGCTTCCCTTGTTCTTGGCCCGGAGGCTGCAGCTGGTGCAGAATGCGGCGGCTCGTCTTCTTACGGGGACGGGTCGCCGGGAGCACATTACACCGGTGCTCCGAGCGCTGCACTGGCTGCCGATAGTGTGCCGGGCCAAGTTCAAGGTCCTAGTGATGATCTATAAAGCCCTATACGGCCTTGGCCCCTCTTACCTTAGGGACCGCCTCGCCCTTCGCGCCCCGGAACGGCTCCTGCGGTCTGCCGGGGGTGCCCTCCTGGAGGTCCCCCGTGTTAAGCGGGGGGCCACGATGGAGCGAGCATTCTCGGTGGTAGGGCCGCGGCTGTGGAACTCCCTTCCGGAGGAAGCTCGCCTGGCCCCAAGCCTTTTGACATTTCGGCGGAACTGTAAGACCTGGCTGTTTGCCCAGGCCTTCGGGAGGGAGGGTGGGGGGGGTGATTTTAATCCCCCGCCCATTTATTTATTTGTTTTTCTAGCCCTGTTTATATGATGTGTTTTAGATGATGTATTTTATATTTATATTTTAAAGTGAATTTTAAAATATTTTATTATTGTTGTTAGCCGCCCCGAGCTGCATTGCAGGAGGGGGCGGGATATAAATCTGTAAAATAAATAAATAAAATAAATGTATTCAGTCTAGTCTATCACTTTATCTGATTGTGAAGTATAGCCATGTGCAGGATGAGATATACAGTAGTTATTTATCAGATAATTGGACCACAGTTTAAATTCTGGAGATTGCTTGTGGAGACAAAGAGTCTTAACCATTTTAATGGATTTGACGTACGAGAAAAGCAAACCAACAAAACCTACTAACTGTAAAGAAGAAGGGCTGAAAGGTATATTTAATGCAAAGAGCTAAGAATGATGCAGTAAGAAGGCCAACTGAATTAGAAAGAACACTCATACAGAAAATCCAGGAAAGATGATTCCATTGGTTTTGTTTGTTGTGTTTTAAGAATAGGAACAACTCCATTCACTTCTATGGCTTTGCATACATTGAACAAGAACTTGAAGTTGTCCAAAAATAGACTCTGTTAAGAAGGATCTGACACAGAAAATGAAACAGATAGCCAAAGCTCCTAGTGGCAGTGGAAATAATGCATTCAGCTCTGTTGTTGCTGCTAAGTGAATGAAAGGAAATCGAAGGAAAAGATGATGATGGTTATGGAGTTGGAAATAATGAAAATTGATTATCCAACTTGGAATTTGACCAAGACCACTAGCAATATCAATTTTTTTTTTTATTATATCTCATCTGACCAAAAACAAATTTACCCAAAAAATGGCTGGCCGAAATGTAAGCACACCATTCACTATAATGCCAACATTGTCTCCTGGATATTTGTCATTGAAGTAATCCAAATACATTGACAGATTGGAGTGGGTTCGGAGGAGGGCAACGAAGATGATAAAGGGTCTTGAAAACAAGTCTTATGAGGAAAGGATGAAGGAACTGGGTATGTTTAGTCGAGCAAAGAGAAGACTTAAGGAAGACATGGTAGTAGTCATCAGATATCTTAAGATTTGCCACCAAAAAGATGGTGACTTTATTGCTACAGGGGGTGGGACAAGAAATAATGGGCTCACTGTCTCTCAGATTGTAAGCCCTAGGGCAGGGACCGTGTCTATTCCGTTACTTTGTAAAGTGCCAGGTACACTGCTGGTGCTATATAAGTGCTTAATAATAATAATAATAATAATAAAATAATAATAATTTTGATTGAATATCAGGGGAAAACACAACAGTAAGAGATGTGCTGGAGTGGAATAAATGCCCTAGGGAGGTCATCGGCTCTCCATCGCTGGAGGTTTTCAAACAGCTGGACAGCCATCTCTCAAGAATGCTGTAGTTGCTGTCGTCCTGCCTCCAGTTAGGGGGTTGGATAAGATGATCCTTGAGGTCCCTTCCAACTCTGGCATTTTACGATCTGTGAAGTATTTATCGGCCCTGACTCAGTTAACTTGTGAAATTAAGTGGGAAAAGACATATAGTCACAGGTTTTATTTGTAATACAGCAGAGCCCACTTACATCAAGCTTACATAACTTGAATTTCTGGATAAGCCAAATCAATTTGTTTGCTCCAGCCCCAAGTCTATCAAATATATTGTTTCTTGAATTGTACCCCGATACATTTTTCAAGGTGTATGGAGTATACCCACCCAGCTAAAAACATCATGGCTTTTGAGTGTATTTATAATTTGTTGTCAGCATGTGGTTAAACTACTGTAGTATGCACCCTGACCGGGTGAGTCTGCACGTCAAGCAGTCTGGTGACAAAAGTTAGAAACCCTCCCTTCTCTTTGACTTCAGCCCCCCCTTCTCCCCTGACATGTAGAGTCACACTTAGAACAGGACAACATTCTGGATAAAACAGATGTGACGGTGGCCCGCTGGCCACTGGCATGTCTGTTTTGGGGCCTCCAGATGTTGACCCAGGATTGCCCCAAGCCGTGTTGGCAGCTAGTCTGGGCTCTCACCCCCGGACTATGTCCCGGTCACAGCCTGGGCTAAGGTCTGCCTGATTGGGCCACAGCAGACTATCACATCTGCTGTGGCCCGGCAAACACAGTCCAGATCAGGTCCGGCATGGCCACCATGGCTGCCTATCTTGGCCAGGGGTGGGGGGCACTGGGTGAAGTGTGGGGGTGGGGCCAGCCAGTTGCACGTTCCTGCATCTCCCCACCATCCCTGGCAGCCTGGCCGTGGGCATGTTTGTTGTGTGGCCCTACCCAGTCTGGGCCATGTCTGCCATTGTCTCTTGGGCCGCTGCCAAGCAGCTGTCATGTCTCTTTCCACTGTGTGTGTGTGTCTGTGTGTGTGTGTGTGTGTGTGTGTGTGTGTGAAATCTTGTGAGTTCTGATCCATGGAGTCCAGATTTCCCTGACTCCAGCTCACCCAAGACTCGTAGAGTCAGATCAGAGAGAGAACGAGAGAGAGATCTCTGCCCCACTGTCTACTCTAACTCTCTGCTTCTGAGGGGGGTAGAGACTGAGAAAACTGGTGCTCATTCAATCTGAGCATCCGTTTTACCCATCTCCAGGTCTGTTTCCTTAAGGTCTGCTTAAGTAGAATTTCTTATAAGTTGAACTTTTTTAGATAGCTGGAAAAATCCAACTTAAACAGACTCCACTTTAGTTGTCTATAATAAAACTGTTCTGATCCTGTAAAGCAACTACCATAGCAATGCCAATATAGTGACAGACCCCAATGCAGTGAAGAACCTCCTTTCAAAAGCATTGCCCTTGATGCTAATGGACTCTTGTGGAGTTAGCTCCTCGTCAACATGTGAAACGGATTTGAGGCTTGAGGAGAGGTCTTTGCTAAGAATGTGTTTCAGCTGCAGGGTCAGTGGGTGTTACCATGGAATTTCATGACACTGGTAGATGACGTAATGGCAAATTACCGTATTTTGAGAGAAAATACAACAAATGCAGTCGATGTCAGTTTTGAGAGTTATGGAAACCACTTGACCTCATGCTTTCTAAATACATTCAGGGGAGAAGTGGTCATGTAACACTGAGTTTTATATTAGACTTATTTAGAGTGCCTGGAATTTTAAATGATCAGGTTTTTTCCTCTCTTTTATATAGTAATTTAATTTATTTATTTCAGTGTATGTCCTACTTTTTCCCAACAACGTAACATGGATAACGGCATAATAAAAACATTGAAGAATAAAAGAACATAACATTCAAAAATTCCCATCAACCCTCTCCCCTAAACTCCTATCCCTGCCTGCCAAACACTTGGCCAAAAAGAAAAGCAAAATGTTCAAGCTTAGGCCTTGATGAACCTCCAGGGTAAAGAGGTTTCTCAATAGCAGGGCAGCCACCAAGAACAATTATTTGCATTCCCTTGTTGTATGAACTTGACAGGCAGATGGTACTTGTGAGCCATTAGTCAGCTGTCCCATTCTCCCCAAATGAATTGAAAGGATGGAGGGGGTGAGGGGCCAGCTCATGCCCTCCTGTCCCCAGCTTCAGTGTTGCCCCCAACCTGCAGAGGAAGAGGATTGGGGCTGAAAGACGAAGGCAAGGTGTGGGTGCATGGAGCCTAAGTTATAAGTGAGCACAATATGTAAGACTGTACAGTGTCTTTACTGCTAACATGGCATGGAAGTTTAGGCAGGAGCCTTAACTTGCCATTTCCATGCTTTTTAGTGCATGATTGAATTTGCAAGATCCTTAACTTTTCTTGTAAACTGGAGGTTTAATCTTGCATTTGTTTGTTTTCCTTGAGATGGACTATGTCCTGTGCGTTTACCTGATGATATTGCTTATAATATGTACTATTTATTTAAGATGTTCTATACAAACCACTTCATTGTTTATTAGATCCTTGATCTCATGTATAGATACTGCATCCCAAACTGGTAAGGCTGTTACTGGGTTGGTATGTAAAGAAGCCTCCCTGTGCTAGCAAACAAAGTCCTAAAATGATATTCCCACTGGGACTTAGAGACTTGTGTGGACAAATACCTATGGTGGTGATGATGATGCCTTAAAAAGCCAACGTTTTCAAATCTGGTTGCATAGATTTGCAAAATACACACACACACAGAATACTACATAGCAGTAGCCTGAATTTTCAGAGGAAGAAAGCACCTGCCCGTCCATTTGACTTCTATAGCACTCGTATATAAGCTTAGCAGGCACGCTTTCCCCTGCAATATCACTTTAGAACCCTAATTCTAGGTGATACTGCAGTGTACATAGGAACATAAAAGTGCCGTACTGGGTCAGGCCAATGGCCCATCAAGCCCAACATCCTGTCTTCAACAATGGCCAATTTTAGTTGCTTGGAGAAGTACCCAACAGGTCCCAGTGGGCAATCCATTCCCTGTTGTTCACTCCCAGCTCCCAATAGTAAGAGTTACGTCCTCTAAACTCACTTGGCTAATAGCTGCTAATGGACCTACTTTCCAAGAATGTATCCAATCCTTTTTAAAAGCTATACTACTGGCCTTTACCATATCCTCTGGCAACAAATAATAGTTTACAAATCGTGGAAATAGCAAAAATAATAAGACCTTCAAGCCTAGTCCTCCTCCTCCTCATTATATAGCATTACTAGTCATACGCAGCGCTGTGATTAACAGTTGCTGGTCCATGAATTCATGGCTGAGTTATTGCCAGTCTGCATTTCGGCTGGACCTGTGATGTCAACCATGGTCAGAGCCTGTCATATACTACCTTACCCGAGGATTCTTCAGGCAGGGTCTCCAGCTGGCACCCTGGTTTTCCAGTTGGAGGAAAGCTGCAAGCAGGAAGCAGAGTAGAACCTCAACATCTCAACAATCAAAGCACTGGTAGCTAGGAATGGTGTTGGCAGGTCCTCCTGTCTGCCCATCAGGACTCTTGGGGCCTGACTGGCCTTCACGGTACTGCCACTGATATGTGAATGGTGTTTTTTATAGAACTCTCCTCTCTTGAGAATCTTACAAGATAATCTGTTTTTGATCTTACAAGATAATCTGTGCTTCTTTGTGGCGACAAGAACCTATATTTGCACTGATTCGTGCTAAAATGACTTTGGCAGAGTTACAGCTTTTGTTGTTGTTTGCCACCCATCACTGAAAATATATCATGACTGTAGTGTGATTCATACCAGTCCTGCCTTGCTGTGGGTGGGGATATGGGGCAGAGGTGGGAGGGGGAGAGGTGGTGTTGCATAAACATATATACAATGCACAGAAACGGAGAAAAGCCTCTTTTGTTATGTCTCCTTCCAGTAGAAGTTCCTGCTTGTGCTGCTGGAGATAGTCTGTGAAGATCAGGAGCTATTCCACTGAAGCAGGACAAAGACAGGCTGTGTGAGCAGAATCTGCCTATTTGCCCAGTGGAAGCTCCTCTATGTAGCTGGTGACAGATGTAGCAGCCTGGCGCAGAATTTGGCCTTGCTAGCTCCTCCTCTTGATTGTCAGAAATGACAATTGTTGTGGTATTAAATGGCTCTGTGGAGTGCACTGTGAATTCCCTATTCGTTTGCTCATTGTAGCTTGTGATGAAAATTTAATATTGAACAGTCTCCCTATTGTCTAAATTTCCTATCACAATGTTTACTTAAGCATCGTATGGGAGTCCCTCTAAAGCATTTTGACATTTGCTCCCATGGGTCTTGTGCTATGAATTCTTGACATTGGTGGGAGAAGGGAAAGGTTACCCACCTGAAAGCATTAGGATGCTTACAGTTCTCCTTAACTGCCAAGGAATCATCAAGAGTTTCAATTCACCGAATTAACATGTAATATGATGGACAGGTCCCTGCTGTGCCATCTAAATAGGGGCTTTTCCTTTTGCAGACACACTAATCTGCCACAGGATACTTGCTGCTATCTCAGCTCAGTGAAGTTCCTTTCAATGCCAAGTCACAGCTTGTAATGTTAACAAATAGCTTGTACAGTAATTTGCACTTTGATAAAATTATGGTAGTTAAAAACAACAACACATAAAGCAGCAAAACAGAACAAGTGGCCAGGTAATAAAGAAGTGTGCTTGAGGGGTCCAAAAATAAGCAACATTTAAAAACCTGAAATATTCAGGAAATGGTACATTCAGGTCCCTTTAGCTACCAGTGACGCCCTGAATACGATTTCTGGCTGAGCGAGGGAGTTCAGATTAAAAGAAATCAGCCAGATGTAAAGAAACTTAACTCTAGAAGAAAGGAGTTATTACAAATTCTGGGACAGAGAGCAGTTTCCTTTAGCAGAAAAAGGGCTCTTTATTTCATTCCGTGGCTCAAAGACGCACAGTCTCATTGGAAGTGCTAACAAACACATTCAGCAATAGGTCACCACTTGTTCAGTCAATAAAGAGTGATTCTTTCCCTGTGTTTTGCAGTATTCTAAGCCTCGGGTATCTTTGACAGAGCTGTAAGCAATTATTTGTATGTGTGTGTTTGAACAATCTGATAAAGACGACTTTAATAACCTTGGTGTCACATCTGGAGCACAATCCGTCTTCTTCACCTTATTGTGCTCATCCGATTCCCGGGTATTTTTATTTGTCTTATTCTGGTGCTTGTGATTTGGGACTTGCATCTTTAAAAAGTAGGTCATAGGACGAGGTTTCTTCTTGTTCTTCACTTGGACAACAGTCTCAGCCCCTACCCTTCTGGATAATATATTACCTCCTCCTTTCTTAGAACTACATTCCAGTTATGGCTGACACAGAACATTTATGCAACTCCCTTTCAGAATATTTACACGAATCCCTTTCTTAGCCAACAGGGGATACTGCAGGAGTATTCTCTCAACTACCATGGGGTGTACAGACAAATCCTGCCACTCAACTGTGGCCAGGTAAACATTGGACGCTCTGTGGGTTCCAGAAAGGCTTTGTGTTGGGTTCAAACTTTTGAATGTTGTGTTTAAAAGTGATTCTCTCTATCAAAGTGGTGGCATGGGAAAAGAAGGGTTAGTGATAATGATTTGGTATATCACGTGGGGCAGAACGTGGGCACAGACGCTTCCCAAGGAAATATTGGCCTAGCTTACGGCCTACCTCCAGAAAAATCTAAAATCATTGATTATGTCCACAGCACCCATCGCTGTCGTTATCTCTCCATCTTGTTATGCTTGTATATATAATCGCAAAAACTGGCCAAGTGATGCTCTGTAAGCATTTAATATTAGTAAATAAACAGTTGTAGAATTTTGATACTACAGTATTTGTGCTGGAAGTACTGATTTCTGGAGGTTTAGCTTCCGATGACATTGGGTCTTGCAAGATAGGGCCTCAGTTCTGGAAGACATGTTTATTCAGGTTAGCATGTGAATCCAAGTGGCACTTGATCATGTACTTAAGAATCAGGATAGACTTGGATAGTGTTTTATTCTAAACAAGTTAGCATTGTTAGTACTCGAACAGAAGACTTAGGCCCTTTTCATACAGACACTCTAACACTGGGTGTTGCATTTTGTTATACATGTTTCAGGGCTTCAGCTGCTCTGTGGGTGCCCAGCAACATGTATAAGAAAATGTAACACCCATTTTATCAGTGTTAGAGTGTCTGTGTGAAAAGGGCCTTACTAGTAAAACCCAGAATGCATTAGTGATTCTATAGTAGGGATGGGTGTTTCATATTCAGGTTAATCTGTAAAAGAGGGCAGTGTTGCAGATTCCGATTATGGATCCGTATAAAAATAAATAAATAAATAAATAAAAAAACAAGAAAGTATGTAAAAAGATCACTGTGGATACACACGTGGCATATGCAGCCTTTTCCAAAAGCTGCCACCATTTTGGAAATGGACAGCCGGTCTGCACATATGTGGTGGTCATTTTGTACATGCACAGTGATTACTTTAACTCTTAATTTATTTTTAATGGATTTAAATCTGAAGCCATAATCCAAATCTGTAACTATACCTGGAAATCACAGATCTAAATTTGTAATGGATCCTAATCTGTAATAGCATCCTAATGCCCACCCCTATAGTTTATATCAGGGGTGGAGAACTCTGGCCTATTGGCGTATAGGCCAATATTGGATCCCTGTATTCAGTCCCTAGCTACCCTCAAGCACTGAAATAGTGAGCTCAGAGGAAGACAGCTGAGATGGGCTTTTGGTCAAGCACAGAGGATGGATCCCTGCCATAGACCCATGATCCGAACCCTCCCGTTCCTTCCCCCATCCTCGGGACACCCTTTCGGCATCTCTGGCCCTAACCCTTCTCGCCTTCCGACTAAATTGCAAGGCCTGGCTCTTCCACCAGGCATTTGACAGGGAGAGGTGGGAGGGGCTTGTAGGATTGGGTGGGTGTTTTTTTTCCCCTTGCGCTAGGAAATTCTTTTTGACACACAATGGCCATTAATACACGGACAGGGGTGGGTGGGGGGTTGGTGTTTCGGCACGGTGGGTGAGTGTCCATTTACACGGACCTCCACCCATGGAGCCTCCACTACCGGAGGACTTGGTGGGTGGAGGTGGGTGGGTGGCGGAAGCACACATGCACAAATACCCACCGCCTGTGGCGTCTGTGTTAAAACGGCCAAAGTAAGTTTTTGATTTGTTGTAATATCTATTTTAATGTTTTAATGTGTTTATTTTGTTGTTATATTTTTAGTATTTTGTAAGCCGCCCTGAGTCAATTGATACGAGAGGGGTGAGGTAGAAATACAAATATAAATGAGTAAATAAACAAACTCTAGCACTCAGAGCTAGTACTAATTTCCAAAATGGCCCATGGAAGGGAAAGGGTTTTCCATTCCCAGTTTATACCTTCTATCCTATGGTGCAGAGGAGCAATGCTTCATGCTGAGGTGCTCTGTTTTAGATTAATTTTACACAGGCATTTGTGATTGCTGAAGATCATTAAATTATTATGGCAAAGTAAGAATATGAGTCTATAGGTCCAGCCAAATGGGACTCTTTTGGCAATTACTTTCTGCACACCCGAGTTCTGCTCTCAATTTTGGTTGGGAATGGTTGGGTGTTGCAATTTTTACCTAGTGTTCTTGAGTGCTGTTAAAATGGTATTGCACGTGAGAGAGAATTGCATTTTTAGTTTTACTGAAGGAAAATATAATGAATTTGTAAAGCTCTTTCCGATCCTTCAGCATGATATGTCTTGTGTGTAACTACTAGGGTTGGCTCTCCCCTACTTCCCACAAGGGGCAGAATGGCCTAGCAGTACTGCCTCTCCTCCATTCCTGCGTGGGGTAGTTACCGGCACTCAGACAGCTCCCCATCTCAGAAGCCAAAGGGGGAAGAGGTTCAGCCTTGCTAGGCATCCACAACTATCTCATGCAGAATGCCTCAGCAGTGCACTGCCTCCCTTGCACATTGCAACTTTGCTGGGATAATTGCTAAGAGGATCTGGCCAGGCATAAGACCAAGAGTGACGCAGCAGGAGGTGTCACACCAGGGGCATTTATAAATGAGACAAAAATGGCGGCTGATCCCTTTTACAGCCGACATTATTTTTGTCTGTTTAAATGTCTGACGCGCTCGGCAGCAGCGTCTTTCCCGCGTCCGGCCAGCCCGGCGATCCTTCCCCCTTAGACGCGGATCGCCGGTATGCCGGCTTTAACCCACAATTCCGGGTCACGCGGGCAGGGGGCGCACGCGCAGAGACACTCCGCAAGGATGAGCATGCGCAGTTACTCTCCGGGACGCGTCTGATTCTCTTTTAAACATCAGACACGTCGCGGAGAGTAACGCAGGGTTTAGACGCGGGTTTGAGCCCTCTCCCGCTTGGGAGAGGGCTAGTTTATAAATGCCCCAGGACTGTGAACATGACTTTCCCCAACAAGAATCCTACTAAGAAAATGTTGAGTTCATCTCAGTGAAGGGCAATGAGAACGAAGAATGAAGTATGGGTGTTTTCAGACTTGATGGCTCCCATTGCCACCATGGACCTATCTGGGTAGCAGGGCCAGCCCCAGGCATGTGGGGCCCTCCGAGCTGTTCGCAGGAGGGGCGAGATACAAATTGAAATAAATAAATAAATAAATAAATAAAATGTGCCCCATGTGTGGCTGCACATGGCCATGTGGCCAGCTGGGGCCCCAGAGCTTCTCCCCCAGTAAGTTCTTCTCCCTCCCCTCCCTGACTCCGGTTCCCATCCCTCACCTGCCTCTGCCTCCTAGTAGTGCTGCAGCAGCAGCAGCAGCAGGACACCGATCGGACTGGGAAATAAAGCTGTTTGTTTACAAACAACTCCTCCCCATGTGAGTGATTGTTACTTTGTAAAGAAGGGTCTTCAAGATGGCTCCCAACATTCTCACAACTGGGTTCTCTATGCTCACCCTTTTCAAATTAGGCCCTGCACCAAGACTTCGCACATGGCCTTCCAAACCTTGGGATCAGCCCTGCTGGGCAGTGGTGAGAGCCATCAGTCCAGCGGGGATATGGTTTGGTCACCAAACAAACGTGATAGTGGCCAGGGAGGGGGTGGGAAATGCACAAATGTGCGTCTGTCCGGCTCCACCCCCACGCTGTGTGGTGCAGCCTGCTCCCACAGCTTATTGGCAGCCAGTAATGGCCGCCATGGCGCCCAGTCCCCGCAACCACTCCGGAACACTGTAAGTAAAGTGGGCTATCAGACATGATATGCAACTTTACTTCAGGTCCAGTGGCCATTTCCTGGCTATGTTAGCACTTAGTCCGGGCTAAGTGCCAACAATGCCTGGGGAATGGCCCAGGCTAACGGTTTCAGAAGTGATAGTGGCCTGCAATTCCACGTAGGTAATGATGCACATTAATATTTGAAAGTTACATTGAGCCTGATGTGTTCAGCAACATAGTAGCTTGACCAGCATGTATGGGGGAGTAAGATCAACACTTAGGGTCTAGATTCACCAAAGTGCTTGTCTAATTCCTGTTGAAATCTGTCCTTTAAATTAAGCACAAGCTTAAATGCTGTGGTGAATTAGGACCTATAAGATACTTGGATCGTGGTATGTTTTCAGAGCCAGGTTTGGTTTGGTTTTTTTTCCCTATTTAATGGACGTTTTATAAACAAGTTTTACACCAAAGTAGCAGCAGTTTCTACCGTAGCTTTTTATTGTTCACATGATTGATTCAGGAGACCACAACAGCTTCTTTGGAGCAGTTACAGTTGTCATATTAAGGCCGACTAAAGGGTGGAGAGATGCTTTAATCTCCACATTAGGATACAGTAGTCCTATTGTACTAGCATGGCTGTTACAGAGTCTGCTGAGAATCCTTAGGAAACTTGTGATGAAAATTAGCTACTGTGCCTGTGTGGCAGTCTGGTCTGGAATATGACCTAAGAAAAGAGATTTTTGTAGGTTTGAGTTGTAGCAACCCAAAAAACCTCTGAAAGCCAACAATTCAGGTCTCCTTTTTCATTATTTTTTTCCTACTTCCATAGCATAACAAGTAAAAATGGAGCTAATCATATTACTGAGGTACTTCGGGGTTCTAAATAGACTTTCCTATATATATATATATATCAATCAGTTCACATTAATTGAATGTACTGTGGCAATACTTTGTAATCCTTCCAAATCAGTCTACCCTGGAATCTTTAGGATATTAGCAGAATATTAGTCAGTCAGTGTGAAAACAGACATCATGCTAACTTCATTTTAACACCGTATTACCATTTCTTATGCATGTTACAGGGCTGCATAGGGCACCAATACAGCCCTGCAACATGCATAAGAAATGTTAAAAACGGTGTTAAAGTGGAGTTAGCATGTGTCTGTTTTCCCCAGTAGATTTCCACAAGGCGGCATGTTGTAGACAAGCAGTGAGGAACTTTTTCCCTCCAGGGAAAAGGTTAGTACAAACCTTTGTACTAGCATACTAGTGAAAATTAGTACAAGCTCCGAGGGCTGCATAGAAGTTGGGAGCGCATAAGGGGTGCACTCAGGGAGAGGATGGTTCCAATTATGCTCCTGTGCCATGGATCTCTCTGTCCCCTATCCTTGTGTGCATGCCCTCGTCTCTGCTTACTTCCTCTGAGCTCAGTCTTTCAGAACTTGAGGGTAGGGACTAGATCCAGGAACTGGAAGGGGACACATAAAAACAAGTCATAGACCGCATTTGGTCCCTGGGCCTGAGTTTTCCCACACTTGTTACAGACAGGCTAGTTTTCTGTTTCACATGGATAACCATGGAAAATTGAGGATTTTGCCATTTAGCAGAGACTCCCACAGAATTTACTTTTCACTAGAGAACCACACAGATTTTGCCTTTGAAAGTGACAGGCCCCAGCCCAGCTCTGTAGTGATTCCAGTCACTTTCCAAGGCAGATTCCCAGCCCTGTCACTTTTAAAAGCTGCTTCTCCCATACAGTGTCTCTCACCTGAGGGGGTGGGGGGGAGCACTGCCCCGCCTTTGAAAGTGACAGGCTACAGCTGGGGCCGGTCACTTTCAAAGTCCACTTCCCCACCCCACAGCGCCTCACCTGATTTTAATTTTAATCGCAGAAACATTAATCAGAGCATTTCCAATTTTTTGTCATGGAAAACTAGGAACCCTGCTTATAGATCATTCCTGAATAGCAGCTTGCATTTTATTCAGCAGGATGGAAACACTTTAAAACGGAGGTAGGGGACCGTTTCTGTCCTGGGGGCCAATCCTCAAAGGCCACGTAGAAATTGGGGGCAGGAGTGCTGAAAGGATGCATGCAAGAAAAGGTGGACCCAGATCATGGATTTGTGCCATGGAGCTGTCTCCTATCCTTGTGTGCATGCCCTCATCCTTGCTCCTTACCCTGAGCTCAGTTTTTCAGTGGTTGGAGGTAAGAACTGGATCCAGGGGCCAAATCCAGGCCACAAAAAAACTTGCTGAGAGCCACATTTGGTCCCTGGGCTTGAGGTTCCCCACCCCTGCTTTAAACGCAAAGCCCACTGCCTGATTTGGAAGCTGCACTCTGTAGCCTTTTCCTTGCAAAGTCAACTTTGCAAATGTTAAACTGATACAGATTTGAAAGAAGAGAAAAGCTTGCCTGCATTTCATCGGCAAGAGGTGTGTCTGGTGAGGAAACGTAAATGCCATTTCCTCTTTCCCCCATCTTATTTAGATTTGTAACAAAAGAACTTTTGAAAACATCTCTGACAATTTCAGAACCACAGTGACAAACATGTATAACGAGTCAATGGAATTTGGGGCATGTTACAAAGAAGAATCATAGAGTTGGAAAGGGACCTCGAGGGTTTTCTGGTTCAACCCCTGCTGGGATGCAGAATGACTACAGCTACACCATCCCAGACAGATGGCTGTCCAACCCCTTTTTGAAAACCTCACGTGACAGAGAGCTTCTGGCTGCCATAGGCAACTTTTATCTTATCCCTTCTTGTAACCATTGGATTGGCCCTCTGCTTTGGGGCGTGATCATTATATTTGTGTAAGGAAGGTAGAGGGCACAAAACTGTTTCACAGGTTCAACCAAAAATGTTAGAGATCAGATTGTGAATTTCTTACTCACACCAATGAGCAGTTACTCATACAAGTAGTCTCACAGGTGTTACTAGTTGGAGTGACTTCTCACCAGTATGATAAAGGGTAGCATCTCACGCCTTGCATGTTTGTTTTTACTCTCTGTCTGAACCTTGGTTGGAGTATCAGGATGCATCCATCTTCAGGCTGGTATTTTTCTACTAATATAGTCAATGTTAGTGTTGATGTGATGAATGTCAATAGTGGTTCTGAGTTTTGAAGTGCTAACAGAATATTACTGAGAAGCCCCCTTCGCCTACCGTATGGGGGTGACGGGCGTTTGTCATGCGCCCCCCCCCGCACCGGAGCAGGGAGGCAAGGGGAAGAGTGCCGCAGCGGGGAGGCATTCCTAGAATGCTCCCCGCCAGAGAATGCTGGGTTGCCAGGCAACCGGCCTGAGGAGCGCTGACGCGAAGTGCAGCACGGGCAATGTGGAGCAGCCCCGCCCCTTTTAGGAGGGGTTAGGGCTGCTCAGAGCCGCGTGCGGCGGCATTCTGTGAAAGGGGTTAGAAGGAAGCTGCAGCCCCACCCATCCCACCCTCTAGCATTGTGGAATTGTTACCGGTTGCCTTTAGGGAGCCGAGGAGGAATTTTGGCGATTAGCCTTTATTACAAAGGATCGCTGGTTTAGCCTCCTCAGCAGTGCAGAGTAGGTTAAATAGGTTTATTTGGCATTGATTCGGTATTGGCATAATGTCAGGTGAGAATCATAATTGGCATTCACGATTGGCAACTTATATAATTGTATTAAATAGGGCAATTCGAATTTGCAATATTGAAGTTGATGGATACGAATGTTTTAATTTGGAAAAAGACATGGGATAGTTAATTGTAGCACTTGCAGGGGTCCAGTATGCTAGGATAGGATAAATAGGTAAGGTATAGGATCAAGAGTCATCTCCTTAAGAGATGGGGAAGTGGCACCCAGAGTCATGCAGGGCACAGCAGGCACTGGGGTCATGACCCTGGGAGGGGTGTCTTAGCAGATGGGTAAGGACATGCGCTGTCCTCGGACTCTGCAGACATTTACCTCCTTACTCACGCCCAAAGTTGGGGCTTGTTCGCCCCCCTATTCGGCCAGAGCCTGAGTGTTGTCGAAGGGGGGCAGGTTATGTTGGTGCCCTGATTAAGGAAGGCACATCCTGATCAGGCATGTGTTAATAAGATAAGTTAGAGCTAGCATACTGGACCCAAATTGCTGAGCAATTTACCTACCGGCCTTATTGATTGAATAATTAAAGAGTGCGGCCAGTTTTCAACTCAACCACTGTCTCCGTGTATTATTTGGGGGGGGGGTGCGTCGACAAATGGGGGTCCATCAGCTCCTATCCCAATCCCGTAGACTTCCCAAAACAATCTGGCTGGATGTCAGTTTTTGATCAAAAATGGTCACCAATAAGCGTAGTTTCTCTATATTTTATTAAACAAATCAGTAAAGATACCCAGACCCTAAATGGTGGAAACACATTATAGACAGAAGTTTTTAAAAGAGTAATAATTTTTGATGGCCAATTAATTGCTGTTGGTTATTGTTTTCTCCATTTAATGAATTCTCAATAGAGAAAATCACACTACCTCTAGAACATCTAGCACTATAATACCCTTCATTTTGGACAAGGGAGTTTTGTGGGGGACCAAAGTGATATTCCAGTCAGCTGTCTGCAAGAAAACATATTGATTTTTATTGGTAGTACTCTGCGCTCTCTACAAATGTACACTATGTCCAGGTGTTCAGAACAGAGAGCTTTTAATTCTTTGTAAAGTAGGATTGTGTGCAGAGGGATCCCTACTCCCACCCCAGCCTCCTGCTTTAAAAAAAAATGCATCTACAAATAATATTGTGCCCATCAGTTTAAAATGAATTGACCTTTTGTTTGATTGGGGGTTGTGTATTACTTGTTACGGAGAGACTCCATTTGCCCATGCAAATAAGCATAAAGCAAGGATATTATCAGTCTACAGCAAAATTAAGCGGTAGGTCAGATTTAATGGAAACATCTGTCATTAACCCTTTTACAGAGGCTGCCTGGGGGAATCCTTATGGATAAAAGCTGCACTGTGTTATCTTACCTAGGTCTGCTGAGTTGCAAAGGGATGGCAAGCATAATGTACATATTTGGTTCAGCAGGGTTTATGGTAGTTCTGTGCAAGCTTTGGAATAAGGAGAAAAAACACATGGCTTTTCAAAAATAAATAACTAAATAAAACAAAATAAATAAAATTAAATGCATTTTGCTTTGGGGAAAAATATATCGGAGAATGTGGGTAAATTAAGACTGCCAACTTCCAGGTTTTACACTGTCAGCTATGGCTCTACTATTCAGTGGTATTGTGACATAACGTGTGTGTGTGTGTGTGTGTGTGTGTGTGTGTGTGTGTGTGTGTGAGAGAGAGAGAGAGAGAGAGAATGGAAATTCCAGCGTTGGGATTCCACAGTATTTTCTGTACATAAAATGAGATTACCATGGGATCCATTGGTCTGTATCAGTTCTTTTGGAATTTAGGCAATGACAATAACAAACTTTGCTAGTAGAAAGAGCCCAGCTAAGAAGAAATAAAAACAGAAGCACTAATCTCAAGGAGGTAAGTAACTTTTAAAATATGTCTTTAAACTGCTAGCTCCAAATCACAATTATGACAAATAACAGTACATAACATTTATTATTTGCTAAGTATTGAGTTGCAACATGTACTTTTCTGTACAACATATGGAAGGAACTATTGCTGCCCCTAAGAGCTTATAGACTGTGTTTATTTTATATATCAGTTCCCTGCTGAACATTCCTAGGTGCTTTAAAAAACAATCAACTCAATACTCCTCCCCTCCCAACCAACATAGCTTCAAATTTTACAGGCACAGGACTAAAAAATATAAATGTAGAATGTATTATGCTGTATGCAGTGATGGGGTAAGACAATGAGATAAGACACGGATACTAGCTTCAACCACGTTGTACAACAATTGCCTCGTAAAGTGCCAGGTACACTGCTGGTGCTATACAAATGCTTATAATAATAATAATAATAATAATAGCGCACTCCTAGCACTGTTTTTCTGACCCGTGTGCAATGAGAGTAAAATGTCGATTGTGCAGTTGTGACCTAAAAGTGCATCTTTTAGGAAATCACGTACAGATCTCTTTGCTAGTTACAACTTTATTCAAATATGGCTGGCTAATTTTTTTGCGTGTGTAACGTTTTGGAAAAGAAAACAACAACGACATCACCATCTAATTTTGGAAGCTGAAATTAATTTTTTTAATGTCCCTGAAGTTTTCAAATTAAAATATCAAACAAATGTGAACACTGAAAACAAACAAATAAATAGATAAATAAATAATGTTTTGATAATTGTTGACATGTTTCATGTGGGGCGGGAGGGGAAAACTGAAAATGTCAACATTTCCCTGCAAAACATTTTGTGAATGATTTAACGTGTGATTTTGACAAGCTAGTCTGGTTCTGTTTCCATTGCTGACAGGGAGTGAAGGGAGATGCCAGTTCAGGCAAACTGAAGGGAAGTCACTGATTATGAATGATGCTGTAAAGGCCAATGGTATAACTGCCTCCCAAAAGGATTGGATAAGATCATTGTCCACCAATCGCTATTAGCCAACGTGATCCGGAGATGAAACCTCTGACTGTAATTGAAAAATGCAGGATGGTTCACTGTCCATATGTCCTTTTTTTGAATACTCCTTTGGAAGCATATGGTACTGGTCCCTGTTGTAGACAGAATATTCGGTGAGTTGGACCATTGGTCTCACACAACTTGGCATTTCTTACATTCTTGTGATTCGGTTCTTATGTATCTAGAGAGTACCAAATCATGCCGTAGCACAGAGGAACACAATTATCGCAAAATCCCCAAAGGTCATAGTTTAACCCATGTCTTCTGTTGCAAAGTATAAACCAAACAACATTTTTCATGTCTTGGGGTAGAATCTTACCTCAGTCCTTTGGCACATACATTTCTTGAATGTGTAAGCTAACACGAAATGTGATGGGGGTAGATTTCTACCACATGATAAAATGAATTGGGGTATGTTTCTACCCCAGGGCCTTTTTAGTCGCATATAAAAACTGGTTACTGGTAACCAGCTTTCCTTTGGAGATATTCTGCACCTGTGTACAGGTGATAATGGCTGGTTGCTGATGTTCAGGGTGGGTTGGGAACTACCGTGAATTTAACTCAGGTTAGTGCAGTCATGTGAAATCCCTATTCATGCTCACGGGGGTTTTAGTGTTATTTTTCAGTTCTGTTAAATTCAATAACGCGATACAGGGCTGGATTTTGAGCCCTGTATCATGTTATTAAATTTAACGGGAAGACAGAAAAATAACACTAAAAACTGCCTGAACAGAAGCGGGATTTCACGTGACCGTGTGACTGTGAGTTAAACTCACAGTAAAACCCCTGTGCAGACACGCAGGGATTTCACGGAACCACGTTAATGTGAGTTAAATTCGCTGTAGTCTCCGCCCCTTCCTGAATGTCGGCAATTAGCTGATATCCTAAAAGGGCAAAGTTGGAGAGCCACTAACTGGCAGGTTCTTGCAAGAGACATGCACCCGGGGGAGGAATCAACTCCAACACAAAAGACAATTAATGAGTGTAAAGGCCCATGATCTGCCTTTGCTTTGCCTTTTCAGATACATAATAAAATACTTATGGGTCAACTTTCCAAGCTTCATTTTGGATAATTGTTCAAGCATGCTAGATCAGACCACTGACTGGGGGAAATCAGCATAGTTTCATTCAAATAAGCTGAGGAAAGAGAGAGAGATGGAGAGAGAGAGAGAAAATGAGTTTATATTGGTGCTCCGGGACTCGGGCGTAGCTTACAGTCTGACTCTTTAGCTCAAGCTGTAAAGACGTTTCTGCTTGGCTTTAGAAATCCCCATTTCAACCTCTAGTATTTCAGCAGAATGTGTCTGTCATAGTGTCATGAAAGTAGGGGCCAATCCAAGCTTTGTGCGTCCCTTGTGTGTGTAATGCGTGCTCACACATGCATTGGATCCACATTGTGCATGGTACACGCATGTGCACACACCTTGGATAGGCTGCATTGTGTGTTGCTTAAAATTTATTTTATCTCCTTTTAAACAAACAAACAAACATGGGATTGGACTCTTTCCCTCTGAGCCAATTTCTCCTGCATTTTGTTATGAGTCAGTAGCTTTCCCCATTAACACAGTTGACTAGGAAGTAGTTGTTTTTGCACACTGGCTAGTTGTCTCCAAGCATAGGAGCATTATGTACAAAGCAGTCCAAGGGCTGCCCTTAAATGGACAAAGGATGATTCTCTTGGCATACGTGAATCCCTAGCTGATAACTCTGCATCTCCCTGCACAGGGTGTATGCTGAGGCAGAAAGGGCACTTCAGAGCATCATGCACTCCTGCTTGCAGTCTGAGTAGCGAGACAATTATTAGAGGCTGTAAGCAGGGACCCATGTTCACTGTGTTTTGAACACGACTCCCAGGCTATAAGAAGCAGGAGTAAATTAGAGAAGCACGAGGGTTGCTTTAAGTTATGACTTGGGTGCCTGCGCTGAGTAGAACTTTGAAGCATCTGAGGTATGGACCAGTGAACATCTAAAACCTACATAATCTAAAATAAATACCAGGATCAAAAAACCTTCCGTTTAAGAAAGGAGTTAAGGCATTTACAAATTCACTTATGCTCCAAAATGCCTGGAAATTGTAAGTTAAGTCTTCCCCCTTTAACTTGTGCACCATGTAAGCAGTAAAGGCGTTGTGCAGCCCCACACATTGTGCTTGCTTACATCCTAGGCTCCATGCACTCACACTTTGCCTTGGTCTTTCAGCCGCAGTCCTCTTCCTCTGCAGGTTTGGGGCAACACTGAAGCTGGGGACAGCCGCTCCTCTCTGCCACCATATTATGGACATGATCCCTATCTCCACTGTAGCCCCAATTTCTCCTTCATTTAAAGCTCCCCTCTCAGGTAAAAACTCACGTGCATCTGCTTACTACACAGGTGATTAAGGGCAGGCAAATATTTGTCCTAGTATATTATGCATTGGAGTACTATACTGTATTGGAAAGGAATTTAGCTGTTGGTGGACTATGGCTCCTGATTAAGGATTGGTTGCCATAGACTTCCCCCACTGCCTGCCTACCCGCAGTCTTGTCTTCCTGTACACATCCTACATCCATCAACCTCGTTTCCCCATTTACAGCCCCCCAGTACTTAGCTGCCCCATTCTCCCCAACCCAAATTAAAGCATCTAGGGAAATCAGGAGAGCAGACCCCACCCCCCAGTTGTCCCCTGCTTCAGTGTTGCCTCCAACCTGCAGAGGAAGAGGATTGGAGCTGAAATACCAAAGGGACGTGTGGATGCATGTAGCCTAAGGGTGAAAACAGCCACGCATGCTGTTTTCACCCTTAGGTGAAAATTCCCGGGGCAGGAAACTGTGGCCACCACATTCCAGGCCAGGGAGGGGCACCAACCAAATGTGCCAGCAGCTGGAGAGCCGTCCCATTGCCCACATGCCCCGGGTAGGAGGTGCACAACAGATGTGTGGCCTCCTCTGCCCCTGCTTTGCTCCCTGCACCCCGTCCTCCAACATGATGGGCAGCCATCGCGGCTGTAGGGATGGCGGGGCCGAACAGATGTGGTAGCCCATGTGGGTGGCCCTTAGCCTGGGATGTGCACCTGGGATCATCTGGGGGATGCATTCCGTGTCAGCCTCCTACCCGCCCTGAGACAGTAGCAGGCTAGCGGGGAAGCAGACGTGCACTGAGTCCCGGACACAGTGGGCCAGCGTCATGTTTTCACCGTAAATTGTAAGCAAGCACAAAATGTGAGACTGTACAACATCTTTACTGCTTACATGATGCACCAGTTAAGGCATAAGTCTTAACTTATAATTTCTATGCTTTTGGGAGCACAAGTGAATTTGTAAGAGCCTTAACTCCTCTCTTAAACCAAAGATTTTTTAATCCTAGAATTTCCCTATTTTTTTGAATGGGAAATACACTAAATTTCCCCTCCTACAACAATGAGTATTTTCAGACGTTACGAGATCACAGTGAATCCCCGTCAATACCCACATGGGGTCAAAGTGCCCTGAATGTCTGTTAGGCAGCCGCCAGATGTTCGCCACGGTCAAGTCCCACATGGGGTCAATTTCAACCACGCTTCCAGGGCTCCCCGCCGGAAGCGTGATCAAAGAGATCCCCAGCGGGAACCAACAAAAAGTAACGTCTGGCCGGTGACCACGGCCTGGAATCCCCAGCAGGATTCCGGGGCGTGGTCAAATCGGGCAGGGGCCACGACTACATTGGCTGCGGCGCCCTCCCGTCTCCCCAGAGGGCGGGTGGCGGGGGAGCGTGGGGAGGGCGGGGCTGTGCAGCCACATGTTGCGCTGCGCGGCCCCGCCCCCTCCCCAATT
>QEPC01009250.1:2606354-2620996 GCA_003113815.1 Sphenodon punctatus
CTTGCTCCCCCCACCTCTCTGCCCTGATCTCCCTCCGAACCCCTGCTCGAGAACTCCGCTCCACTTCCTCACCCTCCTACGCCTCCCCTGCTCCCCCAACCTCCTTCAGCCCTTCTCCCTCGCTGCCCCGCATGCCTGGAACTCCTTCTCTGCCCTCGTCCGCCTTGCCTCCACACCTTCAAGTCCTTCCTCAAAACTCACCTCTTCCGCTCCACCCTTCCTAACTCCTGCTAACCATCCCCACCCAGGTTTATCCCGCACCTGTTATCTGCAAACTCCCAATTTACTGAAACCAAGCCAAGAACGGGGTACCTGAGCTCTCGCATCCGCATGAATGTTGCATCCCTTGTCTCTCCCTCTGTTCCCCCTTCCCTGTCTCCCCTCCTCTGTTTTTAGATTGTAAGCCCTCAGGCAGGGACCATGTCTATCTTATTCTTTGTAAAGCGCTGGGTACATGGCTGGCGCTGTATAAATACTTATAATAATAATAATTAATAATTAATAAACATAAAGTGAGCCTATAATTTTGTACTGCCGCTGCAGCAATATACATACAACAGCATAGATGCTAGGCTACCCCTTCATTTGGCGCAAATCTTTTGCATGTACACCATTTCTCTTGCTGCTTCGGAAACTTACATACACCAACATAACTGTAGGATGCCATACCCCTTTGTGTGTACTTTGGGAAAAACATACCCAAAGAGTATGTACAAATTACATACAAAGTCAATCCCAAAGCCTGCGTAAATCGTCTGTATCCCCATAGCCTGCTCATTGTGCTGTGCGGAAATGGCACATACATATGCTGTTTACGCGGGCTTTGGGATCGAGCTCACTATGTGCACCATTTAAATTTCAAGTATTTCTTTGCTATCTAACATCACACACAAAAGAAATACACCACACAAGCCTCCCCTAGTGTCTCTCAGCCAAATCTGCCTGCCATTTTCTTCCTGGCATCTCCAAACTTCGGGAAAGCCCTACCTTCTTCTTGCTGTGTCTCTGCTCATGGAACCTCTGAAGATGACCTGCTGGGAGTGGGTGCCCCGTTAAAGTTCCCCACTCCACCTCCCCTGGAATTACAGGCATAGAGGTGTGTTTTGAGTAAAGCCCCCACAACTCTCTCTGATTGTAAGTTCCTTTGCACTAACGAGAAAACGTCCGTATACAGCTTTTGACCCTGATCCAGCTAAACATACCACTAGTGCACAGGTGGCCGTCCAGATCAAGTGCCGGTGCCCACCTTGCATGTGCTAGCAGAATGGCTGGGTTTTGGTGAAATGCTTTCGGTCAGAGCTCAGTGCCAGTGAGGGAAATCCTCCCTCTTCTTGCCACCACTGGCCGTGCTCCCTTCACCAGGGAACCCGGGGTTTGGAGTGAAACACCCACCCATCCAGAACCCCTCACAGGGATTCCAAGGCAACTTAAAGTGCCACAATGCCTCCCTGATAGAGCAAAAACTCCACCTGGACTCGGGTCCCCGATGTCACCGTGGTCATCTGTGCAGTCCCTCAGGCTGATGCCTGAGATTCTGGTGGGGCTAGAGATTGTGTCCAGGAAAGGACACCATTCAGGTCCCTTTACCACTCTCACACATGCCCCCCACTCCCCATTTCATCACCTCAAGGCTAGATAACTGCAGTGTGCTGTGTGTGGGACTGCCCTTGGTGCCTGTACTGGGCCAGTCTTTGAAAGTTACAATCCTCTGCCAGGACTGCTGCATTGCCCAGGTCCACAGCGGTCCCAGTCGTGACTTGTAAGTTTCAAAGGCTGCTTTCCTTTGTCCCAGCGCCTCTCACCTGTGTAGTGCTGGGGCACTATGGTAGGGGGAAGCACTGACCAGCTTTTGAAAGTGACAGGCCTTGGCTGGGACCGCTGCAGAGCCAGGCTCCACAGTGTTCTTGTCTGGTGCCTGTCAGCTTCAAAAGCAGCTTCTAGGCTATAACACCTATCAGAGCAGAAGCCCCAGTCTGACAAGCATCGGACAGAGGGCTGTAGAGTCAGTCTCTGCAGCGCTCCTGGCTGGGGTTCGGCAGTTTCTCTGGGTAAAGCTTGCATCTTTGGGCATCGGGCACCCAATTGGTCCTCGGGTAGCCCATCAGGTGACTGATGGAGTGCCCAAAATGCAGGCATTATCCGCCCGAACTAATTTTAGTACCCATTGCAGCTCCAGGCAAAGGCTGAAATGTTGGCACAGTTCAGCAAAACATCTCTTCCCCAGCCCCAAGCTTAAAGAAGACGGAATTGCTCCTGAACCCCAAACAGTGACCCTGATCAGTAGACCATCTCACCTCCTCATTTCCTCATCTTCAATATTTCTGGTTTGTGTTTTTTCTACTTACAAATGGCAGTGTTTCCTTGAAAGTGCTGACTGGGAATTTTAGTATGGTCATTCACCGGTTGTTAAATAAAGTGGATATAACTCAGAACATAAGTCTGGCTTATTCTCCTTTAGTCGTTCTAAAGCAAGAACTATAGCCCTGACTCAGAATAGAATAAACAGGCTGGCTGATCTGCACGGCACGATTTTATCTCTTTCTTCTCCTTACAGTCACGGAGGGACTTAGGGTCACACACGTGTAACACGGGCCTACATGTAGACTACAAGTCTAGTAAATATTTAAAGCAAAACGACTTGGGTGCAAGGTTTTGATGACCGTCTTCTATTCAGGTTTTCTGGCAATGGCTGCTTTTGCCTATAGGCTATGCAATGCAGCCGTGAATATTCTACAATACAAAGTGCAGTTGTTCTCCCCTCATCCTTTTGTGGACAAAGCTTGCTGCCCATGTGTCATATTTCCGAGTGACATTTAGCAGTGTGGGAGCTTGGCTTCATGCTCATCCTTCCACTTATATTTTGAAGAGTAATTTCTTATTTTCTTCTGTATGATTTCAGTTGCCAATATGGATGAGGGCCATTCTTGGAAGAGGGTGTGCAGAGGAGCTGGAACTGAGTGAACCATTGGCACAGAAGGGATATTCTGTGTCAAGAAGGCTTGGGCATGGCCAGGATCTACAGCCTATTCCATCTATTCCATCGCCAGCCCCTTGCCAAAATTCTCTGTGCTCCTTGATGCCAAGATTTATTGAGAGACAGAGAGAGTGTGTGTGTCATCTCTATAGCTGTTTAATTAATAACCTAGCAGATAATTTCCATAGTAATTACCTTTCCTAAGGTAGTGAAAAAATAGAGGTAATCCCTGTGCATGTATTTAAATTACTTGTGTTGCAGCACTCTTCCGACAATAACAACCACATGCTGACTTGCTACAGGAGCTAGTACAAAAGGTTTGGTTTTTTTTCCCGTTTGTTTGTTTACATAATTGACATCCGCAAGACAGGTTTCTTTCAGATTGGTTTGCTCATAAGTGATCTTGATGACTAGAGCCCCATTGTAATAACAATCTGGCACATGCAGAAGCACTGGCCAGAAGCTCGACTCTGTCCTGGCCCCAACTTCAGGATCTGTGTGTTTCAGGGTAAGTTGGGGCTGCCAACTCTACTAATTTTAGCGTGACACTCACAGTATTCCTAGAATCACCATGAATGACGTTTCTACTGGAGAAATGCTGGAGAACATGACCAGTATGCATTCTAAAGTTTAACAAACAATAATAAGAAAGAACAAACGGGAAGGACCAATACTTTGTGCATTTTTTATTTATTTTTTTAAATAGAAAATCAAGCCAAGACCACAGTTTCTTTCAAGCCCAACTCTTGACTGAACATTTGGGATTGGCAGTACTGACACTGACATGAAGTTATCATAAGCTGACTCCTGCGACTACTGTTGCACTCAATGCTTGTCATTCTTGCATCATTCATAGGTTGTTAATTTTTTCTTTGTGTGTTTCCAGGTCAATGAAATGGTGATTTCATTTTGAGTCGTGCTCTTTGGGTTTCTGTTTTGTGGAGAGGGGGCAGGCAGGTGCAGATTCTCCATTCTATTTCATGCTACGGAAGTCAATGGAGGTGGTACTGTGGCATAAAACTAGTGAAGCAAAGTGTAGAATCAGTCCCCAAACTCTCAACCTCTGTCCAGAGTGTGGCTTCTCAAATTAACACATTGACTCTCAGTCTCTTTCTTCGTAAACCTGTTCTACTCACTTGCCCATACAATGTGGAGCATGGGGCACTGGCTCTGTGATCCTCACTCATGGGAGCACGCATGCATCAGCAGGCTACCGGGAAGAGCTCTCTTTAGGGAGTTAGTAGAAGAGTATGGAATGAGCCCTTCCACACTCCAAATATTGGCTTTCTAAACTCATGATGGGAGAGGGACGTTTTAAGGAAGGGTATATGACAGCACCTCCAGCCTATAAGTGCTATTAAATTATTTCACAGACTTACCTCAGGCTAGATTCCACACCAATATCCTTACTGGGTGAAATTTCAGCAGAGCATCATCTTTAGCTGGATCCCTGGTGATCTCCCATGCTCCAGCCAAGCCCTTGGTTTTTTATTCACTCAGCTGACCTCCTTCATCTCCATCTGATCACAACCAGCTTTGCAGTTACTTGGGTTATCATTCCCTTCTTGACTTTCATGTTTTTCTTTAAAGTACAGTCTTAACCACTTGTAGCTGGGTAAGCTGCCCTTGAAGAGTTTACATGCTCATCTCTCCCAGTTTTGGCCAACTTATCCCAGTTGCAGATGGTTAAGGCAGTACTTTAATGGAAGATGGAAATTAGTTCTAGCTGTCTTCCTTCCCAGCTAGAAAAAAAAGTTGTTACTGTGACTGCCATGTAAGTGCTGCCAGTGAATTGACAGCATGGGACCACTACTGGGAGAACCATGACACACACCCCCTCTCCCCCGTCCTAGACCTCAGTGGTGAATGAACAAAGAGGGAAACATGGATCATTCACTCCACAGTGTGTGCACGTTCGGAATCGAGTCAAGCTTTCAAAGAACACACCACTGACTAAGAAGCTGGAAAAGAATAATTCAGTTAAAACCTTCAAGTGTCGGTGAAACAAAAACAACAAATGAGGAGTGGACTGTGAAAGAGCCACATTTTGAGCAACTTCAAAGTGGTTTTGAACAGTTGTAGTCTAGTCACTGATTCATCCCCTCCCCTCCACCCCCCTTTAACTTTTCCTGCCTCTACATGAACAGCATGTGTGAGCACTGAAAGAAAATAAGAATCTTAAACTCATAAACATACCTGCCTACCATCTGGCAATCATCCCAGCAGCCTGGTGACTGCCTTAGTTGTCCAGCACGTAGCAGAAAAACAAGAGCCCTGTGAAGATTCGCGTGTCACCATATACCACCAGATGGCTCTCAGTAAAACATGGGCAAATTGCACTGGCTCTGCTTCCATCATGACAAATCACAACAGAAAACACAAGAATATTGCAACATAGCTATTTTTCTTTTGGAAGCTGGGAAAGTGCAGGCCCGTGAAGTGCTGTTAACTATGGAAAGATTAACTTTGATAGACGTAATTGTAGTGCGGAAAAAAGAATTCCAAAGGGGTATTCTGCAAACTAGAAGCTGAGCCATTGGTGCTTCAGACGACAGGCTACTGTAAGAGGGCATTCACTCTCAGAACTTGAAGGGTTTCTTTCAGTATCCATCAAGATTTCAGTGCTCACACATGCCTCAGTGCACTTTTGTACTGCTCTGTCACTTGCCAGTTTACGTTCCTCTCTTAGTGCACATGCCTATTCTCCACTTGATGCATTCTTTCAGCTCCCGGTCTTGGCTATTGTTAAGAGCTCAGGGCTAAATCACTAGACCTTCTCATACATTTGTAAGGTGGTACCTAAGCTTTAAGAGGATATGCAAGTAAATTCTATATCAGGCCGATCAATTCTGAGGAGGGGTTGTGTAGCAAAGAAAGAACTCTGTACTTCTTTCAGAAGTTGTCCTGTTGTTTAGTTGTTGTTATTAGTAGTAGTCATCGTCATAGTACCCAGAGTCTCCTATCAAGGAATCAATGGCTGTTCTGTACCTACACATTGGGTGTCTTTAGACATAACAAAGATCAGGTGTCAAAACCCCTAAGTATGTGTTTGGCTGTTGTGTGTAAGCACCATAACAATCCCAACACCAATTTGGCCACCTGTTGAACACGCAATGTGAACACCATTGCATCACAAGGACAATTTGGGTGCTCTGGCTGAACACATGGCCAACCTTGTGTCTAATGATATCACCTGGCGTGCTAGCAGGAACAGCACAGAGAACAAGGCGGAAGAACTTGCGTGCTGAGATTGGGTGGCGAGCAAAACACCGATTTGCCACAAGATGGGCTGTGTGTCTAAGCAGCACCACATAGTGAACACAGGGTCAAACCAGTGTTCAGGTCACGGTTAAAACACACATTCAGACACCCATTGACGTTATGTCTAAAGACACCCATAGCGTAACCAGATATAAAGAAACACATGTTCGGCCAACACATGAAGACTTTGGTAACATCACCATGTTTACATAAAAAGCTTTATGCAACGCATATATGTGCTTATCTGTTAGAGTGGCTACCCATTAGTCTCTTACCATCACTGCCCTCTGAGACGTCCTCGACATGAAAACCACTCAAGAACAATCTTGTGAACTCCTGTCAGGTCCCACAATTGTGTCAACAACACCTCATGACCAACTGTATCAACAACCACTGAAAGATGTTACAAGATCAACAGGAGACAATTTCCCCGGTTGATCTCATGGTGTAGTTCGTCGACCAAGGCCACAAGCATGATCCCAGGGTGAAAGCCAGACTGGTGGGTCAAGGAAGCTGAAACATCTAAGTGAACCTGAAGCTGCAAGATGGCCATCCATTCAGTAACCTTCCTTTAAAAGGGAAGGTTATAGATGGGGCAGTAATTAGCAGGAGAGTCAATGTCAAAGGATGACTTTTTGAGTAAGTGCCAGATGACTGCAGTTTTGAGGCAATCCAGTACCCTGTCCTCCCAAAGGACCTTCCAGCAACAACCCCAGTGTCTCTTGGCTAGCTTTCACCAGCCAGGACAGACATGGGCCTGGCTGGTGAAAAAAATTGGTTATCCACATCACTCCAAGGACACCCTTTGAATTGATGGGCGGTGTTAATTGAAGATGATCTAATTAAACATGAGAAGACTGAACTTTCCCAACTGCATTCCCATGTGGAAGAGGTGTTTATCAACAGTTATGTCTGTAAAAAAACAGAAACAGGCCTTCTGAATAACCCCATCTTACAACCACTCCCATCCTCAGTATGAGGACTTATCCCTCATTCCCTACAACAACCCCCTCCCCCCCCCCATATGAGGGTTAAATGTCTAATGACATTTCAAAAGCGGAACAGTTTTATCTCAACATGGTATCCCTTCCATGTCACGTGTGCTAAATGCACAAATATTTAAAAGTCATTCCTACCTGTGCTACTATTTATGGGTGTGTTGGTTGCTCCATTCTATGATTCTTGGGTTAGGGGTTCTATTTCATCATCCACCACAGTTTCATCCAGTTCCTGTATCTTTGGCCTAAACACTTCAATGCGTCAGGCAGCTGGAAGGCAAGAAACAAGAACAAATTGAAGGTGGGCGGGCTGTCAGGGTTGATAGAAAATAGGTCAAAGATTATGATTTGATGATTTGATCCAGTTCCAAGGTGCTGGCTGTCATGGATGGTCCCCTTTGCTGCTGCTGTTACATCCTGCCCTTCAAAGAGCTTTTTATAAGATGATAGATACCTGGTGAATACAACAAAGAGAAGTTAAGAATTACCTTCAGAGGTTCAGGGTCTATCTAGTCCTCTTTCCCCCATATAACTCTCATTGCAGTGGGACTGCATTTGAAGGGTGGCTTAAAAACTGAGCTGTCAACTTGGGAATGACAGCTGAGATGCACAGGCCTGTTTGGCCTCCTTTTCCTCATTGCCAGTTAGCGAAGGAGGAATCTCTCTAGATGGGAAGGAACTGGGTAGAGCTGTCTTTTCTGACATCACCCGCTTCAACTGCTATATACGGTCTGTGATCTAGGGGAAGGAAAGGTGCTGAGCACCCAGTGATTATTTAGCTACTGCTAAAGTGGACAGGAGGTTTGTTCACCAAGGTCTGAGTAGGGCCTCTCCGAATCCTCCCAAGTTGCATAGCTCTTGTAACCTCTACAAGACAGAGTTGGGCTTGGCATGTTCCAAGGATCAAATAAACCCATTTGTGCAGTCTCGTGTGGAGGGTATGAAATCTGCACCTGGATGATCTGTGCCTAGAGATGGATAAGGGGAATTGTACCCTGTTGATCCTGTTAGATATTTCAGCGGCCTTTGATACAGTTGATCATGAGATGCTATTGACATGTCTGCAGGATCTGGCAGGGGTGTGTGGGACTGCTTATGAGTGGTTCCGCTCATTCCTGTCGGGGAGGTCTCGGTGGGTGGTCATGGACGATTGCTCGTTGTCCCCTGGTGACATCCCCTGTGGGGGTCCCTTAGGGTTCCATCTTGTCTCCCTTCTTGTTCAACGTGTGTATGAGGCTGCTGGGCGAGATCATTCAGAGGTTTGGAGTTAAGTGTTATCACTACGCTGATGACACCAGCTGCGCTTCTCTTTTTCAAATGACCCAGGTCCTGCAGCTTACCCAATGCCTGGCAGCTGTCTGGGGCTGGATGAGGATGACCCGATTGAGGCTGATACCTGACAAGGCTGAAGTGATGATGGTTGGCTAGTTCTGTGACTTGGGGGAGGGGGGGAGAGGATTGGGGCTCCTGTTATTGATGGGGTCCAGCCACCTTTGGTTACTCAGGTCTGCAGCCTTGGAGTGCTTCTGGACCCCTTGCTGCACCTGTATTGTCAGGTTGCAGCGGTGGCCAGGAACACTTTTCACTAGAGCTGAAACTTGATTCTCTGTCTTATTTGGAATTTACTGGGGATTCTATACCCTGATTCTGAATGTCCAAGTACACAGAATCCAGAAAACCTCAGAAACCTCAATCAAGTAATGGAGACACTATTGTGCACATGTCCAAAGTGACCCAGTACTTCTGTTCTCATCCCCTCTGTTTATCAAGTGATAGACAAAGACTATGCTTTTCTATTGTTAACCTCACATTTAGGGAAAGTACAATGTAAAACTTGCCAAAAATATTACAGCTAAGCTTTTCCCTCCCTAAACAGGTGAATGCCCTCAAAGGATAGAGTGTAAAAAACACTATTAGTAGGTTGAGGGAAACATGTGCGACGTCCTTTCAGGTCATGGTGACTCGTAAGTGACCCAAGAATTCAATAACTCAGCTCCAGTTTTTACTGTTTAGTTTTCCTATTGTCAGGAACCCTTGTTTCCCCAGGGAAACAAATTCTCTATTGTCCAGGGAGCTGAAAATTGTTACAAATAGCTTACAAAGTGTTCTGTTTCCTCCCCAGCATGTATCTGAACTATTAATTTGCATGTAAGAGGCTAGAGTCAGCTCTAAGTTGCATGCAACCAGAAATAGCCCCTTGCATGAATATTAATGGTTCAGATACATGCTGGGGAGGAAAAGGAGCAATTTGTAAGCTGTTTGTATGCAAGTTTCAGCTCCCTGGACAATAGAGAATCTTTGGGTCACTCACGAGTCACCATGACCTGAAAAGGCATTGCACATGTTGCCCTCAACCTACTAACACTGTTTTTTTATAATATATTCTTTGGGGACATTCATCTCTTTAGGGAGGATAAAATACCTCATTGTGTTCTTCCTAAATATAAGTTAATTAAAGTGTGTCTGAGTTCCAAAGTTCAATCCATATTTCTAAGTACTTGGAAAAAGTTCTGAATAACAACTAAATATCTGGACATGGTACTTGAAACTTTAGAACTCAATCCATTGCCTATTTGGTGCAGCCCTAATTTTCACCAACTCCGTCTGATGAGAAAGCTGCAGCCTTTTCTTTCTGATTCAGATTTGACTGCTGTCATCCATGCTTTCATCATCTTGAGGCTAGATTACTGCAATGCGCTCCTGTGTGGGGCTGCCCTTGATGACTGTTCAGAAGCTGCCGCTGGTGTGGAATGCAGTGGACTGGGTCCTTTTGTGGATGGGTCACCTGGAGCACATTACACCGGTGCTCTGGAGTCTGCACTGGCAATTTAAGGTGCTGATTTTGAGCTGTAAAGCCCAAGCAGCCTATATCTGAAAGACCGCCTGTCCTACAATTCTACATTATGCCCCCTACGATCAGCCGGGGGTACTTTTCTGTGGTTTCCACCTGTGACTCTAGTTCATATGATGGCGGTCCACAGAAGGGTGTTCTTGGCTGCTGCCCTAATATTGTGGAACTCCCTCCCCCTGGAGGTCTGTTTGAATCCGAGACTGAGTGTTTTTTGGAGGTGGTGCAAAACTTTTCTTTTTAGTAAAGCATTTGGCAGATGAGGATAGGGATTAGGTGGGTGGGGTGGTGGGTTGGGGTTGGAGTGGGTGTGCGTCTCCCCCCTCCCCCAATTGTATTTTAATGTTTTAATTGTATTTTATATCTTTGCAAGCTGCCCTGAGCCTTTGAGGAAGGGTGGGAGTAAAAATTTAATAAATAAATAAATGAATAAATAAATAATAACATTGGGTCACTGACCTGCAAATCATATTAATCCAAGGTCAGCATCTTTTGGTTTTCTTTCACAGAGCTGTTTCAATAATTGTTGGCTACAGTTCACCAAAGGCTCAGAGATTCATTTGATTGCTCAGAAAACTTTCAGAACCACTTCAGGCTTGAAATTTTGCAGTAGATCTTGTGAGAAGAGGCTCTATTGGGTGTTTTTGAGTTCTCCATTTTTCCATTGGCTCAAAAATACTATGCAAAGTGAGACCAATTTATGGGTGCATGGATGACATGCCTCCTGATTTCTATCCTGTTTTCTTCAAATGGAAGGAAGGAAATTGTATTCTACTAGTTTTGATGTGAACACGTTGCAGACTAGGATGTCGGCAAAGCATGCCCCTGGACAGCGTTGCCCATTTGAATTCCGAATTTGCTCCAATCAAGTACAGGGCCAGATACTGCTTAGCTTGTTTGTGGAATTTTTAAAGGGGCAGTATGTCAAGATTAAAAGAACACATTGGATCTGCATCTGGTTTAAACTGACATTGCTTTGCTGACTTCTGTGGAGTTTAGGGTGTTTATGATAGCTGAAAATACAACTGTAGATTTTGGTTCATTAGTGCTATAACTGATGATGTCATACATGTATTTCTTTTTACAGACATCAAAGGTTGTTTTTAAATAAGAGCGGCGCAGAATGGGGTCCATGGCTGCTGCATGGGACGATCGTGGGGCATCCATGCATGGGAAATCCATGGAGAGTGCTTTGCACGGACGGCTCTCTGCATGGCTGTCCCATTCATGGAGGCAGACACCCTGGCCTGGACGGGGCACTCCGGAGTACTCTGTGCATGGCCGTGGGTGGCCGGTGCGTGGATAACGGGAGCATGCCTCCCTACGCGGACCAATTCAAACAAGCCGTTTACCACGTGGATGGTGGGCAGCACGGAGGCATCTAATTTAAAATGACATGCTGAAAACTGAAATTAATTTGCACTGCTCATGTTTGTTTACTTACCGATTTCTGTGAATTTGCCCAGTAATAGTACATTGGATAATTTCTTATCCTCAAGCACAGTGCTGTTGCAACTCAACACAAGTTAGGTCCCCAAAATAACAAACTTGGCTTTACAAGCATGACCTTTAAAAAAGAAAGAAAGAAAGAAAGACTAAATTTGAGGTTCTTTTATTTTGTCTTCTCTTCTCTTGAACCTCTAGAGTCAGATCTATGTTTTGAAGGTTTTCTCCACAATCATGGAAGTTAGAAACCGTACATTCATATGATACTATGTTTTAAGATTGCTACTGGCTATAGAGAGATTCACAATAGAAACACAAGTGTCGAAAATAATGCCACTGAATTTGGGTTTTCAAGACTATTTTTAATAAATACAAATACTTTTGCTGAAATCTCCTTGGACGTCCCTATCAGGTTTTGTAAAAGCTGCTTTCTCCCCACCCTCACCCAAAGAAAGTGAAAATTACATGACAACATCTTGTTTGAATTGATAACATCTGGAATACTAATTCTTTGCTGAAGAATTCATTAGACCTCATCTGTACCAGCTCAGCATCATTCCTGACTGAAAGACAACTGCGAATCGCCTCCAAATCAACTTTTTAACATCCCAACTTCATTTCATTCTATTCTTCCCCTCAGCCTCCCATTTTTTTTGCCCCACCCCCACCCCCTGTTGCTCTTAAATGTGTCTATTACCCTCAGGCTTTGACCTCGGGCAGGCTGTGAGCACAAAGTCATGTTATTTAGAGTGAAGTAACACCAGTAGTCAGGAAGGAACAATGTAGTTCAGGCCAGATAAAATAAATCTTGCATTTCCTGTTAAGAGGCTGGGCCAAAAGCAATGATGAGAGACAGAGGGAGCAAACCATGCAGCTCAAGAAACAGACACATAGGACAGAGACATGACCACAACCCTTGCTTGGAAACAGAAAATGAAAACAAAGCCACTGGATTGACAGGGGAATACACACACCAGTTTGGGAAAAACAAAACAAAAATGCATAACATTGGAAAAATGACGAAGCTTCAAAACCAGAGCCAAACACGTGCTGAGCAATGGTCCTCGATCCACTGCCACTGCGGAGTGTATTTATTCCGAAGATTTCCTGTAAAGATAAAGTGAAAAAATGTCCTTTCGATATTAAAAGCAAATATCTAGGGACTCAATTTTTTTTTAATTTTTTTTTTTGCTTTTGTATAAGCAGGTTTGCATAATAGTGAAAACATAAGAGTTAGAGCTAAAACTCAGTCCCTGTTTTTATTCGGAATTTACCAGGAATTACGGTCCCCGGTTCCGAATTTCCAGATTCCGAGGACCAAGGCTGGTCCCCTGAAAACTTCAGAACTCTTTGAAACCCTTGATTCAGGCTGCGTTCCCACCTCCGGTGGCAGTGGCAGCAGCGGAAAGGGCGAGGGAAGACGCGGCAGCGCGGAGGAGCCGGCAAACGGGAAAAGAGCCGGTGCGAACGGGGATCTGCCACGGCTTTTCTCACACATGTCAGGGCAGGATTTTGTGCCCTGATATGTGTGAGAGAAGCCGCGGAAGATTCCCATTCGCACCGGCTCTTTTCCCGTCGGCTGGGTCCTCCATGCTGCCGCGTCTTCCCTCGACCCTCCCACTGCCACCACAGCCGCCGCAGGTGGGAATGCAGTCCAAGTGATGGAGGCACCATTCTGCGCATGGCTGGAGTGACCCAATCGATTGACCCTAGCTTCTCTGAGCTATGAAATGAAAATTAGTGCCATATTTAGTGGGCAGTGGGGTCTGGGAGGGGACAGGTGAGTGATGGACAAGCCACAGGACCGTTTTTGATTGGCTAGCAGGGGCAAAATAGAAGTGGCCATAGGGCCATTTCCCAGTCTCTTTGGTGAATTTGACTGTGTGCTATACTGCTGATCTGTAAGTATTTCAGATTGGGGCGGGTGGGGTCGTCCCTATCCTGTCTTTAGGGACAATGTTGGGGGTTACTTAGCCATCATGCCATGATGTTTTTTAAATAAGTGGGTGCCGCACTGTTGCCTGCAGGTAGCACTGCTTGGCACCATGGAGGCCAAAGGGATCTGCTTGCTCCACTTTCCCTGGCCTGGGCTGTCCATAGTGGCAATGCTGGGGGTTGCCAGTGCCACCATGCTTAATATATTTTAAAGTGGGTGCTGCTTTCACTGCTTGTTGGCACCATAGAGGCCAGAAAGGGATCACTTTTGCTGTGGTTTTTGTGGGCTCTGATCTTTGGCTGTGGGTTCAACTTTGCCAAGATGTGCTCAGCTGGGGCACATGGTGGATACTTTCTTTTTGGTTAATTTATGGTGGGTGGAGAGGGGCTTGCCTTGCATAGGTGGGCATAGAGCAATGGAATGGAGGCTTTTTTTGCGGAGAGACTTTGGGGCGTAGAGCAATGGAGGCTTTTTTCAGTTTTCCGAGGTCCAGAGTTCCGATTTCTGAGTGCTCAGAAAAAGTTCCGAGTTCTGACCGAGGACCCGGTCCCGTTACTCGGAACTTCAGAAATCCTTGCAAGTACTCAGATTGCCTATTTGGTGCAGCCCTAATAAGAGTGTAATTTACACACTAATTCCCTGCGCCCTTTCCCATGTCTGCCCAACGGCAGGCTATGGGGCGGAGGGGTTTGTTCCGCCCTCTTTAGGAGGAAGAAGACAGAACGGAATTGGGTGGGATGAAAGCAGGCCCTGGCCTGACCACTCGGTTCTTAGGGCAACTAACTTGGATGGCGCAAAGCAGGATCTTGTATCATGAGACTTGCGGGCGTCATCGTATGAGTAGGGCAAAGAGTTTCAGTTCGTCCTGTGGAGCTTAAAAAGCGAGAAGCACCCACCAACACTCCCTACATGACACTGCGGTTAGAATTCTGGTTGCCCTTTAAGGGGGCCGGGATTGGTGGTGCTTGGACAATGTGTGAAAGTGCTCCCCAAGCCAGCTGTCAGTAGTGCTTGGGAGCACTTTCACACATGTGTTGCTTCCAGTCATAAGCTGCTGCTGGAAGTGGAATAAGTAACAATCTGAGTGCATGACAGTCTGAATTGGCTGAGTGGACCAGAGTTGGGCAGGGTTACAATTCTAAGTTTTCTTGTCGCACTCTTACAGGGCTCCAGTGAGTT
>QEPC01009250.1:2621096-2631155 GCA_003113815.1 Sphenodon punctatus
CCATGTCTGAAAGTGGCCTTTGGATGCTGAAGCTGTAGACTGGACCCAGGAAGTGGAATGTCCCCTCCTCTGACTATTAATTTGGTTTGAATAATGAGTGAAGCCTTTTAAATCCCACACCTGTGTGTGCTTATCGTCTTCTGGGGTACAGGGACAAAGCAACAATGAACAGTTTGTCCCCAAAATAATCACATTGGCGTGAATGGGGCTACTCAGTGTGAGGAGGAGATTCACAAAACGTCATTATTTGTGAGGTGGTATGGAGTAATGTTGTATCTGAAGTACTGGATTTCCAGAGAGCGTTCATCACAAGTTAGAGGTTACGGGTGCTTACTGCGATTCCACGAGATGGCTCCCATGTGGGCTGGTATTGGATCATGTTCAGGTTTTGGAGAGTGAATTGGAGACAGCACACCAGGCATTACAGTAATAATACTCCAGCACACATAGTGTTTTTATCTTCAAAGCACTGTACAAACACCAACTAATTTGATTGTTTTTCCTTTTTCTTAGAAAAGTTAGTGGGATAAAGGACCATGGTTATGATTTATTTAGATGTTGAAAACGCTTTGAAAGAAAAAAACTTAGTATTCCTGGGTATGAAGTAAATTCCTATTGTGGACTGAAAAGTGGTTAAAAGGTGGAGAAAAAGAGTAGCACTAAATGGTCAACTCTAGTGCGGCTCAGTTTTATAGCTGAGCAGGAGGGATTAAGTTACAGAAGTGGTATTCATCAAAATATCAATTGTTGGATTTCCAGAGAGGATTCCTGGATTTTTTCAGAGTGTGGTCGATTGTCAGCATGCTAAGGGGCCAATTTTTTCTTTTGTGAAAAGTATAATTTTGTGAGGAACTCAAGAAGAACTTCTTTATCATCTGCATTTTCTATAATAGAAATGCAAAGTTGCCTCTAATTCAGGATCCTTCACAGCTGTGAAGAAAGACAGGATTTGGTCTTGGTATAAACTTAGTTCTAACCTTGCAGGAGAAAGATGTAGGCATCAGCTCAATTAAGACATCTAGTCAAGTGAGCTGTTTTAAAAAAATCCTACAAAGATTATCTGAGGCCTTTTACGGACCGTGATGTGTTTGGAACAAGAGGTGAGTTGGAGAGTTTAAAATGAACGGAATGGAATATTTTGGAGAAAAGTTTACACAAAGTTCTACCCCTACAGTTTTTCAGCCAAATATCAAACAGAAATTTAGTCAGCCAACGAACCAGTGATTTATAAACATTAGAACCCAAAAGCAAACTGTGATTGTACCTTGGAAGTGTGACTGTTTTAGTATCTTCTGAAAGATGCCTTTGTCTTATTAGGGCTTCTGTGGAGGTACAGCCTTATAGTCTGTAAAGGCCCAATCTAAGGTGCACACGTGCACCATGTTCAGTTTGCATGTGCACACCAAGTGCAGAACATGTGTGCTCTATGTGCGCACCATGCACACTGCATGTATACAGCATGCCTGGAGCAATCACACTGCTTGTGTGTGGCACGCTTTGGACTGGCTTCTAAAGATGAAACAGCGTGAACTAGGAACTATTGCCTTTAGGTGCTTGTCAGACATCAGCATAATTATTATGTTCTACCTGCTTCATTTTCTCTGTTGCTTTAAATGAATATGCTACACTATTTCACTTCCCACCAATAGTTATTGCATGGGTCTACTGGTACTGCTGTAAGAGTTATTTTTGCATTGCTAAGCTGCTGTATTGCAATGGACTCGTTCTGGGTATCAATCTGATCCATAAATAGTGTTTGCTGAGTCCATAATTGTATTCCTTTAAGCTTGTGAAATGTATTGTATAAACCAGTCAATACTAATTATATAATGTCAAGCACGGAAGTAAACTGTTCATATTGCCTTGTGCTATCATCTGAATGCATTCGAGAATGATAGGGCTCAGTGATAGCAAACTGATTTAGACAAAAGCAAGTCGAAATCCAGACCATCAACCATAACTCAAGAGGGTTCTGGATGGATCATTTTGCCCATCGTTTCGAATCTGCTTGAAAAGCCGTAGACAGCTTGTTTGTGTGAGGGCGTTTTCAAGACTCAAACTGTGAACCTTCATTCCCCACCATTTCAATTCTGTCATTCCACTTTAGGAACACTCCTTAGCCTCTTTTTATTTTACTTCCCAAGCAATACACAGTTGTTTACTGGAAGATCCCAGCACTGTCTGAGGTGTGACTCAGTAGTTGAGAGATTTATTAAGAGTACTAAATTCTGCTCCTCACTAAGGCTGAAATGAGATCTCGGTAACCAAGTAATCTTGTTGAAATTCTGATGCCCATTCTGTTCTGGGATGAACCAAGCACTGGGATGTGCTCGCCAAATTCTTGGTGAGCAAAAAAGGAGTTAATTTTTTTTTCCCAAGCACCATTTGGGGGGCAGGAAGCCCTCCCAACCAACTCTTGTCAATTTCAAAGCCCGTCCCCCCCCGGGATGATCCCGGTACCTGCGCTCTCTGTGCTGACTCACCTCACTGCCAAGCTAGGGCTCCTACTGTCCTGGTCACTGCTGCCTGCTCACTGTCTGCGAGCTGCCCGGCTGAGCCAGGGGACTTCCCTGCTTGACGTTTTCTGAGAGGGAAGGGGATCAGGGAGGCCTCTTCCCACCCACATGCAACCCCCTAATGGGTCCCAGTTCCCAGGAGGACCGATATCAGAAATGCGCACGGCACACACATCTGCTATCGGTTCCCCTGGGAACAGGGAACCATTAGGGGGTTTCACACAAGTGGGAAGAGGCCTCTCCGCATCCTTCCCATGTTAGAAAAAGCAGAGCAGGGAAGTCCCCAGGCTCATCTGTGCAGCTCGCAAGCACACTTCCCAAGCAATACATGGTTGCTTACTGGAAGATTTCAGCATGGTCTGAGGTGTGGGGGGAGGGGGGAGAGAGGGCTGGACGGGGTGGTAGAGGTGAGCAGGGCACAAAGACTTACCCCCTGGCCACTCCTGATGCCCACCCCGAACCCCTGCCTGCTTGGGAAGGAAAATTCTGGGTGTGGGCCTGGGAGCAGGGTTGGGGGCCTAGCGAGGAGCCTTGCAGGGGATTGAGGGCGGGTACTTACTACTTACCTTCTGGAGGTGATCCTGTGAAGTGTGGCCTCTTCCCACGGTTGTAGGTTTTAAAATAAAAACAAACTGCTGATCAGCCCTTCTGGGCATGCTCAGTCCTTTACAAAGAAGGTGCCGGCAGTGTCAGTATGCCGCAAGCACCATTTTTGAAAAGGGCAACACGTTCTGAGCATGCCTAGAACTTCTGAGCATGCTCAGAATGGGCTGCCCTTTTCAAAAATGGTGCCTGCAGTGTACTGAGGCTGCCGTTGCCATCTTTGAAGGGGCTGAGCATGCCCAGAAGGGTCAGTCAGGCCCTTCTGAGCAGGCTCAGTTTGGTTTTTTGTTGTTGTTTGTTTTTTAAACCTACAACACTAAACTGCCTAACTGAGTCAGATCAGTGGTCCATCTTTTACCCAGTATTGTCATAACCTGACACGGCAGCAGGGGTTTCAAATTCGGGCCCAAATCTGGCTCTTCCAGGGTCTCTGGCAGAGGCCATCCTGATGTGCTACCTGAGGCCCCCTCCAGGCCCCCAGTGGAGGCCTCACCCAGGTGGGCTACCATGGATCCTGAGGTGAAGATGCTGGGGATTGAACCTGGGACCTTGTACATGCAAAGCACATGCTCTTACCACTTGAGCTTTGCCACCCCGGAAGAGAAGGAAGGAGAGGAGTGGGAAGCAGCCAGCAATGACTGAAAGAGTAGACGCCTTAGCCCAGCAGTACAGTGTGTTAGCCCGGGAAGTGTGGGGNGGGGGGGGGGGGGAGCATCTCTGAGCAACCAGTTGTGTGGTGTTCAATGACTGCTCCACCCCCACGGTGTCGGGCCCTGCCAGACCACCCACCAGAGCACTGAACAGACATGCTCCCAGATGGACCGACAGCAGCCCAGCCCAGGGAGAATAGAGAACATACGGCCGTCCATCCCCACCCCTGTGCTGTGTCCAGCGCCCCACCCCCTCCATGACAGGCAGCTGTGGTGACCAATGACAGCCGCCATGGCCGCTGGCCATGGCAGAGGTGGGACAAGCTGGCAAACCGGCCTGGAGCCTGACGTGCAAACTCCGGGACGGCTTGTCTGGTGGACTCTAGCCCAATCTCTTACCGTGGCTGGTTGCGGAGATGAGAGCCTTGGCTAGCTGCCAACACAACTTAGGATACTCTGGGTCAACATCTGGTGGCCAGGAAACAAACTTGACAGCGACTGTCTTGTTTTACCCAGTCTCTCACATCCTCTGTAAATAGGGCACAAAGGCAGATGCATAACACACACTGATCAGTGAGGTCACCAGTGAGCTTTCCCTTAAAAGCATCTATTTGGTTAGCAGTCTAGAAAATATCAGAGTTCCAGGGGTTAAACATTTTAACAGGAGTCACATGAACATGTTCAGTAGCAGAACGTGGTGCTTAATTTGATCATGAAAGGATGCTGCAGCTTTGCTAAAAGACATTTACACACATACAGCTAGGAATATTTTCACTTGGAGACTAGGGCTGACTGAATCTAGCCTAGGACATCCAAATAGTAATTGAGGACTCTTTTGTATGTTCTCCCCAAGTTTTCATTCAGTAGCAAGGAGTTCATGTGCACACTTGAAAAATGCAGCTTGTCAAAACGTGGCCATGAGGAAAACTGAGTAAAAATCTGTCATTCTGGGGAATATTTTGTGAACTGGGGAAAAGGAGGCAATGAGTTTGAATCGCTCTTCCACTGACCAGGATCAATTTGTATGAGCTGCTACCTCATTTTACAAATAAGCTATCAGAGAGGTTATGTAAAAGTTTAACTGAAATAAGCAATTACTTTGTTGCTCATGAAACGGTCTGCAATTGTGAGCACGCGGACTGAGATGTCGTGGTGCAATTTCTCGGTGAGCAGTTTAAAAAATGGCCACGGGGGAGGCGGGGGGAAGGAGGGGGGAGTTGTAGGTTTCAAGGACCACCTAGGCCCCACCACCACCGCAGTCATCCCGTGTGGCTTACCCACTGTTACAGTCTTAGGCTGTGATCCACAACTGCTCAGAGTCCCATTGAACAGATTTGTGGATCGCAACCGTACTTCTTAGCTAAAGCTGGTTTTTATATAGTGTGTACATACGTGTGCATGTCTGTCTCCTTTGCTATCCTGTGTGTGTGTATCACATCATATGTGTGTAGATATATATATACATTTCAGTCTGTCTGTGGATAGATAAAAATTAGATAGACATTCATAAAGAACATCCAGGGTTATTCATTCTGATTTCAAAGTATATACCACACTAACATTTCTGTTGATTACACTTGTGTGTTTAAGAGTAGCTAGCTAGTATATAGAAAGGCTAAATTTCACAACTATTATCGAACCAAATGCATTTCATATGTATTTTCTATAGAGTTATTCCAGATGTGAACTTGGGCCATTAAATGTTGTGGAGTGTATATTCAAAAATCAATATCAATAATCCTGGGTGCTCATTTAAAATAGATTGTAGGTTTAATGTAGTGTGTGTAAAGTTCATACTAAATGATACCGTCTTTATTCTTCACTGTGGTTAATAAATAATCCTTTAGCTTCCTGATGGTTGGTTCTTGGAATCCCGATAGAAATCTGTATTTATCATTTAGGTGACTATCACCAGTAAATCCCTGCTGGGATGAAGAGTTGGGGAGGAGATGAGATTGGGGGGGGGAACATGTTCAGGGGTTTGTTGGGTGGGAGGGAAAAGCGGCAGGGGTTAAATTTTGGTGGGAGTGAGGGTATGAGAGTTAGGGAGAGGGAGTGCAGGATGTTGTTGATAGAGGATAGGGGGGAGTTGTGTATTGGGGGTGTGCTGTGGGTAGGCTTGGGGAAAGTGATAGGAGATGGAGAGGAGAGGGAAGAGGGGGAGTTATTTAGGATTGCCGATGTGGTTTGGTGGGGCCACCAACCCCTGGTGAGAGGAGGGTGCAGGTGGTCAGGTCTCCCCTGGTGGCAGCAGGGGAGGAGTTGCTTGTTGGTGGGACCTTCCCTGTTTTTGTAGGGGAGGTTATAGAGTGGGATATAGGCTAAGTGTAAGGGAATGTTATTGTGGAGGGATATTGTTTTGTTCTTTTTTCATCATGCGTAAATTGTATATTATGCTAGATGATGTGACAGTTGTTTTTGGGGCCCCTGCATGAATAACCCATGACATATGTATCTGTATATTTTGTAAGCCGCCTCAAGTCCTACGGGAGAGAGGCGGGATATAAATTAAATTGGAATTGGAATTGGAAATCTTTCCCTATTTAGAAATTTGCCAGAAATGCAGGGAGCGTTTGGGATTGAATTGCTACTTTATAATTTTTCTCTATTAGTGGGTTGTGATTTAGCAGTTGTAAAACAGTTTAGCAAAAACTCACAAAGATATCGTGGCACAAGGGGAGAAATAGCATCATCCTTTTGCTGAGTTTGCACATTTTTGGGGAGGTACAACTTCATTTATGGATATAAGTGACTCATGGAGGTTGTGGAAACTCGTAATTTCATATAACACCATGCATTTTGCAAGAATATTCTGACTTTTATATTCAATACTAGAGGCTACATTGCAGAGTTTGAAGGGAAAACGAAGTATATATGAAGGTATATCTATCTAGTTAAGAATACAAGTGTACCATACTGGGTCAGGCCAATGGAGTATCAAGCCCAGCATCCTGTCTCCGACAGTGGCCAATCTTGGTTGCTCGGGAGATGTACCCAGCAGGTCACTCTGAGTTTTTTCAGATGGACACAGGGCTGCCCACCCCTAGAGCTGCTCCGGGGGTGCACCCCATGTCCACCCACTCCCAGCCCTGCCTGGGAAGGGATCAGACGGACCCAGTGCGTTTCACGGTCCACAGTATGCCCGCATGTCTCGCTCCTCTCCCCCCGCCCCCGGAACACACCATAGAGTTGCGGGTGATCGCCCAATGCTCTAGGCTAGCGTCCACAACATTGCCCCGGGGCAGCGGCCAGCTGGAAGCGGAGCAGCAGCATGGGCCCACGCATCAGATGGACAGCTGCTCTGCTTCAGGCTGGTGCCTGAGGTTTGGTTGGCCCACTCTGCCTGCATATCTGGCAGGGCTGCTTTCAGACCGACAGGCCACCCAGGGATGAAGCAGGTTAGTGAGGCCAGCACCGGGGAGTCTGTCTATCTGAAAACACCCAATGGGCAATCCATTCCCTGTTGTTCACTCCCAGCTCCCAACAGTAAGAAGTTACATCCCCTATACCTACTTGGCTAAATAGCTGTTAGTTATCATATGCACACATACTTTAATAATGTAATTTCCTATCATAAATGGAGCTGGATATCCTGCAATTAAATGCCAGGTTAATTTTTGGAGGGCTCAAAAGGTTTAAAATCAGATTAGAACACTTCTAGAATGCATTAAGTTGGTGCTAATTGGGAGACACATATGCCAAAGGTATTTTAAGCTATGCTAAATAAAACTTTAGCAAGTCCCTATCACAGAGGGATCCTAAGATTTCACTAAAACTTCTGCTGTCGTCATTCTTTAAAAAAAAATCTGTGCACAAGTTGATTTCTGTGATATATAAATTCCTGATGCAAATGCCACCCCTGCTGTTACAGCTGAAAAGACCCAGAAGCAACGTTCAAAACACAGTCTGTTTTTTGTGTTCCACCTTATAAAAGCCTATGACAAACAGCATGAGTTTGGCTCATGTTTCTTGCCTGTTGATCTGACTTGAGAAGAGAGTTTGGTGGAGTGGGTGATGAAAAGAACTCACCTTTCTCTCTTACTGACCCTATTTTTAAAAGAAATTGCTGAGGACCTGCTGCACTCTCCTTAAAATCAGTTAAAGCTGACAGGGCATTTCGAGAGAGACTCTGTACTTTGCAGAATTCAAATGACCTGATCCAAAATCCATTGAAGTCTATGGAAAGACTCCCATGATTTCGACACGGACCGGCTTTGGCCCTGAATGTATTGTGCTGTGTGTGTGCTTTATCTTGTTCTGCAGTTATGTAAACCTGTTTGAAAAACACAAAAGCAAAATTGGGGTTGAAGTCCCCATTGTGTCAATACACGCCAACCATGTGGCAATATTTGGTTGCAAAATTTGATTTGTTACAGAAAAGAAAAGGGCAAACCTGAGGTCACCAGGGCAGGAGCTCAACAAAAGCAGCCACGTATTAAAAGTCTCTGGAGAAATCCTACTCCCCCGTGTTACAGGGAATGAACTTGGTGCACAGCACTAACTTGGCTTTAAGGCTGATTTCCAAGATTGCTCATCTCACTGCTATTGTCTCCTGCTAGGTGTTGCAACAAGAGATCAAGAAGGGCTTCTCAAGAACTTGACACCCCTAAACTGGCATGCCATAGCCACTTGTAAAATCAAGTGTCAAGTGAAATCAAGATTTCACTACAAAGAAACCTCTCGGGAATATCTCTATAGGATCATTCAATTACTTCTCAACCCGCGTTTCCATTTTCTTGAGGTTGGAAGTGTCCATGATTCTCTACCATTCTTTCTGGTCTAATTCTCCAGTTCTAACTCTTTCAAGTCAAATAATCATTTTCTTCAACTTTCTCTTCAGTGCATCCTCCAGAGAATCCTTAGTTGTCCCATATGCCCTACTGCCTGCCGTCCACTTGTGTCTCTATTTTTTCCAATGTTATTCCCTACCATCTGTATCTACATTTCTCCTCTTTCTGTGAGTTCCATTGTTTCCAAATTGTAGAGCAGACAAGGTACAGGTTATGCTTTCCCTTTTAATCTGCTGCCTAAATTGCCTGGCACGTAGCATTTATTCCACATTTTCTCGTAGTTGCCAATTCACTCTGAGTTCCTTTGAACCCCTCTGTTCTCTCTGTCATTGCTGTTATTATTTCCCAAGTAAACAAATTCATCTTCCTGATTAAGCTTCTCCACCTTCTAAAGAGAGAGAGTTAGTCCTATTCTCTAGTCATCTGATATCCTAGCGCTCTCCAGAAGACACTCCAGAAATCTGTGACTATAAAACACTGCATATGACTAGTAGCACTAAATGATTAATAGTAGTTAGTAGAAGTAGTACTCCAGCTTATCCTCTAAAAATGACTTTCTCTACCAATGATCCTGCTGCAGGCTTCCACCACTGCCTTGATAAAACATTCCTTACGGTTCTTCCATTCTTCTTTGACGAGTCAATGGTTCCAAGGTGGTAAATCCTTTTATTTTACTAAAGAAGTCGTCCAATGTAACTGCTTCCTCAGTCTCTTTTCATGTTTAGCCTGGTTTATAAGAAACCTTATTAAATTAACCTTGTTTGTGCATGTGTGTTTGTGAGTATCCTTAACATCTGATCCCACAGGCCAATGTCAGCCAAATTTGGTTGAGCAAAAGTAGACTCACCCATAAGGAGACCACAGAGCACTGAGTAAATAAGAGGGGAACTTGTCTGAAAATTTGTTAACAATAAAATCCTTTCTTTTAAGTGAAAACAGTAATAACTAAAACGTAATATTACAGCAAGGGTTTTATATTTGTGTCTTTAGTTGTATAATTTAGGAAACTTTCTTTAAGAACTTTTTAAAAATAAACAAATTTCAACCTGAACTGTTTTGACATTTTCAAACCTCTTTTGGTGGGAGAAATTGTGATCTGGGGTTAAATCACTGGACTCCAGTTTGGGAGATGTAGGTTATTATTATTATTATTATTATTATTAGACATTTATAAAGTGCCAGTAGTATGACCTGGTGCTGTACAGAACATAGAATTAGACGCGGTCCCTGCCTGTGGCTTACAATCTAAAAGACAAAAGGGGGGGAGACAGGGAGAGGGGGCAGTGGGAGAGACAGGGGAGAAGACAAACAAACATTCAGGCAGATGCGAAGTCTCAGGTGCGTGTACTTGGCTTGGTTACAAGGAAGTTGGTAGCAGGAGTCAGCAGAGGCGGGCCGACAGTAAGAGTAAGGGGAAAGACTAGCGGGCATTGGGAAAGGCGGCATGGAAAAGGTGGGTCTTGAGGAGGGATTTGAAGGAGCGGAGGGAGGAGGCAAGGC
>QEPC01009250.1:2631255-2641889 GCA_003113815.1 Sphenodon punctatus
TACAAATTACTAACAGTAGGTCTGCGATTTCATATTTGAGTTCCTTCAGAACTCTGGGGTGAATGCCATCTGGCCCTGGTGACTTGTTAGTATTCAGTTTGTCAGTTTGCCCTAGGACATCCTCCAATGTCACACAGGCCCCAATCCAATCTTTGTGTGCATACCATGTGCACACAGCATATACTCTTACTGCACGCATGCAATGCAGACACTTGGTATGTGCATTGCACACACTTGTTGTGTACTGTGCATACACCATGCATGCATGAGGTGTGCAGTCAGTGTGAACATTGCTCATTTTGCCCTTTTTGGGTTTGTCTTCTTGAGATTGTCTCACTTTTGCTAGCCTGTTTTTCTGGGCACAGCTTTGGCTGTGGGTTCAAGGACGTTGCCAATATGTGACCATCTGGGGCACACTGGGGGAATACTTTCTCTCTGGTTAATTAATGTACAGTGTGTGGGGAGGGGGCTTGCTTCACATAGGTGGGCACAATGGAGACTTTATTGTGGGGGAGCATGAGATCCGATGTTCTGAGTTCTGGGGATTACCACGGTATGGTATTCTGAGTTCCAAATTCTGGGTACTCTGGCCGAGTTCTGAATTCTGACCGAGTGCCCAGACAGGGTACCCGGAAAATCAGAACTCGGCCTGAGTACCTAGATGGCCTATTTGGTGCAGCTCTAATCTAGGCCTTAGCAGTGGACCTCCTGCTGTGTCAGCTAGGACCAGATTTCCAAAAGACCACAAAACACTAAATAAATAAGAGCTGAGCTTGCTTGAAAATCTGGCCCTCAATGTCCACATTTTTCAGATCAGTGTATTGGATGCTGAGGTCTTTGGTGGAATCTGACCATACGCCTCCTAATGGATATTGCTAGATAATATTGCTAGATAATTAGCTCTTATCTAAGTAGCTAAAGAATGGGCATCTTAGAAAACGTGGCTTGGTGTTGAGCATTTGAAAATTTGTCCCATTATGCGTTGCATTGGAGACGTGGAAATTGAAACTGTTTGAATTAGACGGAGTATAATTTCTAGGGATGGGCTAACAGAACGTGGTTCGGATGTTCGGACGTTCGGTCCGAAATCCGAGTTCGGGTTCGGCTGTTCGGTTTGGCGGAGTTCGGTTCAGCCGAACTTGGCCAAACAACCGAAAATAGCGCTATTGAAACCGAATTCGAATTCGAATATTTTTTGGGTTTGACCCTGAAACCAGCCCTGGTCTCCACCCCTGGTGCCAGGAAGTCTGCTCCGCAGCTGCCTCCCACTTCCAGTCACGTTTTTGCCGCCTTCCAGTCATGTTTTTCCCACCCCCGAACTCATCCGAACTCCTCTGAACTTTTCCGAACTGTTCGGCTGTTGAAGCGTTCTGTTTGGATGTTCAGTTCAGTCGTCCGAACAGGCCGAGTTTGGCCCGAACTCTGAACTTCCGAACCGCGTTCGCCCATCCCATATAATTTCTCCACCCCATCTCTTTTATGGTGATGGCCATGCTTTTCATTAATCATTACTGTGGCCCAATTTTTATAAAGTGCTTAAAATCAAGCTCCTTGGAAGCATCTCATGTTGGGCATTCAAAAAATGGAGGTGTTTAAAATAACTAGTCACTTTTGAAAAGCATGGTCTTCTCACACCTAAAGGGGAAAAAAAATTCTGAAGCCTACAAAAAAGGGATCGATTATTCATATCCCTTTCCAATCAGCAGCATGTACGTGTGGTGTCTGCCTTATGGCCATGCAAAGATCTGGAGACTGAGCTCATTCATTAAAACCCAAAAGCATAATGGTTCCCCATAAGTTAGAGATTTCTTTTAATTTTAAAGCCAGTGATGGCTTGTCACTGCAGCACTGAAAGCAGACGGAGGGGAGAGTTTGGCTGGAGGGTGTGACATGAGCAGCGTTTCAGTATGATGATGGGATTGTGGTGTGATGAACTTGTGGCAGCTTGGATTTGCATGAGGCAGTGAGTGTTCGGCTTTGGGTAAGACTAATAGGACCCACCAGTTGGTGGTTGCCACTCTGTAAAGCTGAGACAAATATACAAAGCAAGCCTTGAATTCAACAATTTGTCATATCTGAATGGTGAGATTTAAATCTTATTTTTACTTGATACCCAGATTCTTTATTTGCATTAGTTCACAAGATCATTTGCCATTTTATTCATTTGTTCATTCATTTTCTTGCTGTTCGGAAATTCTTTTCTAAATTTGCTAGTTGTTGGTTGGCTACCTAGGGTCACGTGATGGTCTGAAGAGCTGTACACCGAAGAAACGGCGTAACAAAAAAAAAAGTAGCAAAATAACAGATTCAGTGAACTTCATCAGAGAATCAAATGTTGGTATTTGCGTGGGTAAATAAATGCCTGAATTCAGTTTGTGAGTATAACACACGGGGGGAAAGCTCTCTGGAAGCTGAAATACAGCTCTTGTGCCTTGGCCAGACACAAGGTTGGAGCTGCCGCCATTGCTTGGCCTTGCAAGAGCCAAACTCCTGTGAAACCGGAGCTACTGGGCCCAGATGAGAACCAGCCTGTTGGTGATGCCACCAGGCCATTGTGAGAGCCAGGCCACCACTGGTGCCCCTCTGCAAGAGCCAGGTCAGTGCCACTGCTTGGTCTGCAAGGACAGGGCTCCACCACCACTCACCCACCACCTGCAGTAGGAAACAGGAGCGGGTGGACAGGGCTGGATGGGGGAAAGGACAGCTGGGCCAACCATGCGGCTGAGGTGACTCCTGGTCAGGGCGTGCCACCTTCCCCCATAGCAGCTGTGTGTGAGCGTGCACGCTTGTGAGTGTATGTGAGCCTGAGTGTCCATGAGTGTGTCTAAGTGCATGTGTGTTTTGTGGCTCTTGGCTTTTGAACTTTGGTCACCCCTGGTATAGAGATATACATTCATTTCAGGTCTGGCCTTGAGGGCTGCAACTGAAACCATAGCCCGGCCAAAATTAAAATAATGTGTTTTATACTGATATGCATGCACACATTTACATATCTATTTTAATTGGCTTAAGCACATACATGACTGGCTTGAGGAAGAGGGTCAGGAAGAGTTCATATTTGGATTTATTTTTTAAAAAAAGTCTAGTTTTTGTGTGTGCGGACTTCTCAAACTGAATGATGAGTCGTCTTGGCACAGCCCTCTGCTTTTTAAGACACAATCCCATCCGTTTGGAGGATGTGAATGCCATTCTTGTGAAACACAGTAAAGAGTTATTCAGAAGAGTGACTTTTTTATAGCTTTCTGAATGATAATGGGCCATGGAAATACCTACAGCAATTCTGCTGAACTTGTCCGAGATAAGTATGGAATGTGTGGAGGGGGCTCAAGACTTTGTTTGTGCTTAGTTAGGACATCCGCACGCATTGTAAAAATTCTTTCTCTTTACCATTGAGGGAATGGTGTGTGTCTGTGTGGAGCGGAACAGAAACGTGTCACTCAATGACTTTTTAAGCTTGAGGGCTGATCTGTGAACACTCCACCCCCCACCCCCCCAATTTGGGTTAGCGAATTCATTTCCCACTGTTAAGGATTCAGTTCCGAGCGTAACACTTGTTTGCGTATTTCTGCCCTTTCAGAAATGCCAGTGCAGATTTACAGCAGTACTACCAACTCACAAAGAGGCCATTAGGCACAAGGCAGACGGAAGTCCCTAGCAGGGTTATGAACCAGACAGTCTATATGAAGGAAGGTCAAGGGGTGAGTTTACTGTTTACGGAATCTGTAAATAGCTAATTATTCCACTCACAAAAGGAGTGATACAATGTCAATCACCAGCAGTTTAATGCTATCAAATCCTGAGCCAATTCAAGACCCAAATATAACAACATATATCCTGTGGCACAACATAGAGAAGGAGTTCTGTGAACTCCTGAAACCATTTAGAACCACCGTGCAATACTGCACAACCATTAAGTCGCCCTCACATGCAAGAAACAGTTTAACAGGCGCAGCGCTGGGTCCTTAATTGCATCAATAATTATTCACGCATTAGCACCAGCTCCTCCTTAAAGCGCGTGCAGCAGTGACTCGTTTGCTAAGTCATTAGCATTCATTACTGGTAAAAACTAGATTTCTGCAAAGTTTTTTATTAAAAACTTAAATCAGTTGAATTGTTCTGCTATGTTCACCTAAGAATTTTATAACTTGGATATGCATATACATGCCGACATAGGTCTATTTATCTATAATAAAGTGACATTCACATAGGAGGCCATCAAATTTGCAAGAATGGCGTGGAGGTCGTTTTTTAAATCGGTCTTTCTGTAGACCTGAATCTCTCGCTCTTTCTCTTGCTCCGAGTCTTGACATCAGAAAGGATAAAGATGTGTACTGTGATTTCATTAATAAAGTACTAACCTATATGCAGAAGTCCCTATGTTAACACACTGTACTTTGTTTCTTTAGCTGCTGTTCACTAGCTTGGAGCCCTGGAGCATGTACTGTATATGTGCTTGAAGGGAGAGCAATTGTTATACAACTCCTTAATCCCAGCCATGATTAAAAACCCCTTTTGTTCCTCCCTCCCTCCATTACCCCAGCCTATCATCATCTCAGAGAAATCATTTGGCAAGTAGATACATATATATTTTAAAAATAATAAATCCTTAAAAAATCAGCTTTGCCATTGTTCTGCTTTTTTGGAACTCGGAGAGTTTTGCATTTCAATGTGCCGTACTGTTGAAAACTAGTGGGAGGGTCATGCCTATTTCTTTTAATGTGAATAAGCTATAATTGTGCAAAGCATTATGTATTCAGATAGTATCACTTCTTCAGTAATTATTGAGAGTATTTGTTTAGCAGAAACATTATTTTCTAGTGGGGGTTGAGCCAGTAGCAGTCATGAAGAGAGACATGGCAAAAAAATATGTGAAGTCTCACACTGTGAAATTTTATGTTGTGCTGAGACTGTCTTCTAGGGGGAACCATTAGGAAATTTTGAAGGTAAGGGACATGGTAATATCAGAGAGAAATGTAAAACAGAATTGGGAGGCTTGCGCTTAGATCTTCAGGAGATGCTGGGGTTTAGCATTCTGTTTCATGTGGAGACCAACAGTTAATATGGTCCTTGTTGAAACTTAAAACAGCTCTATTAGTAGCTTGATTGGGGAGGGGAGAAAAGGCCAAGAGTAAACAAAAATGTGCGGTCTAGAGACAGTCCTAATTGTACACAAGCCATCTTGCCTCTCTGCAGCTTATTCTAATCACCCCAAATGACAACACACACACACAAATTTGATCTGCTCGAGTAGATAAAACTGTTATGTGTATAATATTGCTGGGCAAGGGGGAGGGGGGAAATGGACATCTGTTTAACAATTCTCTATTGTTGGAAGGATCAGAGAGAAACACTGTTGCCTGCCTGTCGCATTCAATCAAAATGAATAAAATGCTGGGTTGTTATTTTTTTAAGTCAGGCCGGAAGAAAGCCTAAAAGTATTTGCTTACACTTTTTTTGTTTTAATTTCAGCAGCATGATGATGAGGGAGAATCCCAAGGGCTGGAGGAAGTTTCAGTAATAGTAAAGAGAAGGTTTTGTGTTCTTTTCCCCCCTTGGTACTGCCCGGGAGAGGCAAACAGCAGTCGGAACTAATTGTAGCTCACTCAGGAAAGTCTTCATTAGCACTTGCCACACATGGTTCCCAGATGTGCCAGAGGGGAGGGGGGGGAGGCGGGGGTATGTGGAGAATGGGCTACATACTTAAACCTAATAATCTGTCTTTTGTTTTCAGGTCCATTGTGTTGGGGAGGGGAGAAATGGAGGGGAAAGTCCTGGCTGCTTTTTGATGCAGTCAGTCCCTATTAGCTGAATGGAATTCCTTGTCTTCTACCCCCTTCCAAGAAAACAAAACAATCACAGAGAACTAGAGAGGTAGTTTTTTTTGGGTTTTTTAAAATAGCTATCAGTGACCTATTATTCCACAGAACAAGGCCGAAATTATCTGGTTTATCAAACTAGTAGTAAGATACACTTCCTTACATCTCATGAAAATTTGACTTGACTTTCTGTAAGCTTGTGGGCTTGCAAACTATCGACTGGGCTATTGAACTGTCAGATCAAGTAGAAAAACAATCGCTTTGCTTCAGATTCACTTTACCAACTCAACGTGGCTGGGTCTGGTAGGAAGATGTGAGGAATTTAGTAATTATAGTCATCAGCTCTGGACTCATTTTTTGCGCAACCTTGTAACTCCAGGACTCTGCATGATGTTGAATATTTCTGCACGGCACATTTCAAAACGGTCGTATGCAATAGCCATCGTAACATCATCCTAAACGCTGTTTTTGCTGCGTGCACAGATGAATATTTGTGAAAGCAGGCATCGATTCTCATGCAGATGAGTGTTGTTGTTGTTTGTTAATATCATCAATCATCAACATCATCGGTATTTATATAGCGCTAATAGTGAACCTGGCACTTTACAATTATGAAAAAACAGAATTGGTCGGGCCGATCATAAGGGCATGCGTGACGTTTTCTTATGAGCATGTACATCCATTGTGGGGACTAGCATGTGTGCAAACTGTGCGGAACTCACATGCGTGTATGCACACATGTGTAAGCTGCACACGCAGGAGTTCTCGATCATGCCCCACGATCCCACTTACAGTCTAGGAGAGATGAGGGAGGGGGAACAAGGGGTGAGGCGAAAGAGGGAGAGACGAGGATACATTCATGAAGTTGAGAGGTCACAGGTGTATGTTGCTTAGCTTAGTTACACAAGAGAAGGGGATGTTGGATAAGTGAGGAAGGGGGAGTAAGGGGATGAGGAGCTAGGGAAAGCCTGATGGAAGAGGTAGGTTTTCAGAAGGGATTTGAAGGTTTGGAGGGAGAGAGTGGTGCAAATGTATTCGGGGAGGGAGTTCCAGGCACGGGGGGCAGCAAGGGAGAAGGGGCAAGTCTATGTTGAGGAGCAGCAGAGCCGTGAGAAGACAAGGGTGTTGGCAGAGGAGAAGGGGAGCTCCCGGACAGGAGTGTAGTGGGAAGTGAATACAGAGAGATAGCAGGGCAAGGCCGTGAAGAGCCTTGTAGGTAAAGACAAGGAGCTTGTGTGAATGCATTCAGGTAAGGTGAGCCAGTGGAGGGAGGAGAGGAAAGGCGGCACATGATCAAAGTGACGGGCAAAGTTTTGAACAGAAGTGAGGGGGGCAAGGTGAGAACGGGGCAGGTCAGAGCATGGACTAGGGTTTTAGCAGTGGAGATGGTAAGAAAAGGCCAACTGTTCTTACAAAGAGAACAAACAAGAAGGTTGTATGGTTCCTGTAGACTAATAGGTCACTGATTGTTTCTACTCTGAACTTGTCATAAAATTAAGTTGTAATTTATTTTTAGCAGAAATCAAACTTGGTGTAAGTCCCCAACCAATACTTGCACCATACCACATTCAGTAAGGTGCGGTACTTATGTCAGGATGATTCTGCTAGTCTTTTTGGATTAAAGTGAATTTTTTGAGTCTGGATTGAAAATCTCCTAAGATGATATGAGAGTGCATGTGTATTTCATGTGCACACGTACACAATTGCTGTAACGTTCTAATAGTTCTTGCCTGAAATTCCATCCAATCATCTTTCCCCGCAGCATGTCCATCCTCCAGATCCCCCGCTGGATGGGGTACACTGGGATGGAGGGGGAAAGCACTTAAAAAAAAAAATCAACTTTTTTTAGAAAGGTTAAAATAGTCTTGTTCTGTTTTCTTTTGTTTTTTTTTCGGGTTAGTTGTCATTTTACTTGACTCCAGTCTTGCCATTCCCACCATCCTCTTTTGAAGCCTGGAATAGAGAAAAGGAAGTAGTCCTTCTCATGCCCTTAAAACAGAAGACATTAGAATTTGGAAGCCAACCATGAGAAATATCAAATGAACGAGTATGAGTGAATTTCAAACCAATAGGGCACAGATCCACTAAATTTTGGGAATCTCTGACCAGACACTTCTAGTTTAACTCTGGAAAGAGTTTTCTTTTTAATCCTAGATGAGCCATTGACTTCCTTCCAGGTCTAGTCCTTGATCTTACTTTTTTGAGAATAAGGCAAACCCAGCCATCTTAAACCAGACAATTGGTATCTTGCTAGAAACAACTGGCTTTGTGCTTTTGGGTCGCCTGTGGGGATTTTGGGTGGAACATTTCCTCCTCTTGATTCCAGTGCCAAAGAGAGAGGCTGCAGATAGTTAGGGATCCCATTGGGGAAAACCCAGTGAACCTGGGTTCCAGCATATAATGCAGTCAAGTTGTCTTTATCGGAATCCTGTACATAATAGTACAGGGCCTAGTCCATGTGCAGACCAGACCACTGTGCAGAGCATACAGCATCTTCATTCAGGCTTCACAGGAGACTGGGCTAGAAACGAATACAAGCTTCTGATTCTTATATGCTTAAGATCACCTAGTCACAATCAAAACTTGTTTATCTGACTCCAGGGTGTAAATAGAAATAAATATCCAGATTCCGTTTGACTTGTTACGTTGATTTAATGTGACTAGCCTCACTCATGTCAGGGTGAAGCTAGTTAAAATAGTTAGGGTTAAAATAGTATAGGCAGTTCCCTTATCTTAGGAAGGGCAGTTAGATCTGAAAGGAACTAGGAGCCTAGCTTCTTTGCTGGGAGAGACAGTGGGCGCATTCACATGAGCGGCTTAGCTCAGCAAATTGGACTTCCCCTGCCTTATTGCTGATCATTTCAAAGTTTTATGGTGCAAGTTGCATCGCCTGTAATGCAGGGGGAAGTGTGAAAAGTTAAAATGAAAAAGTAAATGACTAAATGGTGTGGTGGCTAAGTGCACAGTACTTAGACTGGGAGGTAGGGGGAGGCCCCAGTTCAAGTCTTGCCTTATCCAGAAACTCAATGGGTGACATGGGGCCAGTCACAATATTCTCTAAACCTGACCTACCTCACAGGGTTGTTGTGAGGATTCAAAGTTGTGTTAATTAGTTCTATGTGAATTGATCCGAGTGTCATGGCAGGGGGGCTCTATCTATCCCTCACCTGCATTTTCTTTGCCATGTGAAGGGATTAATCTGCATTATAAATCAGCTTTAATTGCTGTGCAGGGGAATAGTCAGACAAGAAAAATAAAAACAAAGAACAACCCCATAATAGTGGGACACCTCTTAGCCTCCCACCCTCCCCTGCACTAAATATGGTAAATTTAGAAGTGGGTGGGAAGGAACTTTTGAATCGGGGAAGAGATTGTGTGAACAATTAAAATGCAGGAATGCTAATTCCCGCCACAAAGAATACACCTAGGTCTTGTGTGAATGCACCCAGTGTTAGATCTGAATGGAATTAGGAACCTAGCTCCTGGCTTTGGGGTGGGTAGTATACAGGCCTCCTAACAGATATATGGTCACCAAGTGCTCTCCTTTAGCTCTCTGTTGTCTCTCCTGAATATGGGTCCCTGAGTATGTAGGATTCAAAGACCTCTCCTTTAGTAGCCAGTGTATCCAAATTACTGACTACTCTCTTCATTTCTATGGGGCTGCAGCATCTCTTCCAATTCTATGGAAGGGAGTTGAACTAGCAAGGTCACTCTATCTATCTATCTATCTATCTATCTATCTATCTATCTATCAGTAAATTAATTATTTACCATCCTAGTTTTACTATTGCATTAGTCATGCTCTTTAATAATATTAAGAACCTGAAATTAGTGTAATGGTATCACATACTATTTACACTAGAGTGCTCCCAGTTCAAGGGTGGCTGTGCCAACATACGCTGTATGAACAACTTTTCTCTTACAATATTTTGTAATTGGAAAAGCAGGACTTTTAAGTTTGACATCTTTGTCAAATTGATTTCCTTCTGGAAGTGTGTGTGTGTGTTTTCTTTGTTGCCATCTGCAGACCACATTTCTTACATACATCACCATAAAAGCCATGTGACATACCACACACAAAACATATACAGTCCTCCACTGGTTATTTTTTTATTTTAAGTATAAATCTTTGAGATATTGTCAACATGGAAAACTTTATGTTAAAGGCCTTGCATCTGCTATAGCACTGAACATGGATTATTTAAAAAAAAATCTTTTAGCTTGTATGTGGTTTTTCACCCCCTTTAGCATGATCAAGGAAACTTGTCTGGTTGTATTCATTTCTTAATTTTTTAGGCCATTTTCTTTTCTGTTTTTCACGCACTATGTCAATGTTGAAGTCTCAAGTTTGGAAGAATGTGGAAAAAATGGTGATCAAAATTAGTGCTGTTCTGAATAATAATAAAAAATGTCACAAATATTCTCTGAGGTTCTGAGTGCCGGTCTCGAATGTTCGGACTGCACTCAGAATCGTGGCAGGTGCTTGGGAATTCAAAGGGGCAGGCAGCAGGGGGGCAGAGGGAAATAGGCAGTGTGTGGAGGAGGGAGAACGGGGGGAGTAAGGGAAGTAGGCATCGGGGGCAGGGGAATGGGGGCCAGGGAAGAGGGATAACAGGACTGGGGAAGTGGGGGCACTCACCAAAAGCCGTGAGGAGTTGGGCAAGTTGCTCTCTCTGGACTCTGCCGTTGTACGTTTAACTTCTGAGGGAGAGAGGTTTGTCTTCTGAGCATGAACCTAAAGCTGTCTGGGAGCATGCTAGGAACTGTAGTCCAGCTTGTTCCCAGACAACATTAGCTCTAACGCTGTCTGGGAACAAC